>OZ007514.1:2610510-2824343 GCA_963931865.1 Axinella damicornis | reverse complement strand
AGACGGTATGTAACACAGTATCTCGAATAGGTGCACCTTGTTGGCTTTCCCCTTGTCCCCTTATCCTCTCATACCCCTCCCTCCCATTACACTCTCCTGATCCTCATTCCCCCTCCCCTCTACACCCTCCCTCTCTCCTGATCCTCCTTCCCCCTCCTCACCCTCTTTCCCTCTCTTTCCCTCTTCCCCTCCTCCTCCTCTCCTCCCACGTCTTCCTCCCTCATCCTCCCTCCCCCTCTCTTCCCATCCCACTCTCCTCCAGGGTGACAACTCCTTTGCCAATGAGACACATGACTACTTCTGCCCGGGTTATGGAACTGACCACACGACGTACAAGTACTATAACGATATGTCAACACTCATGTTCAACTCACAGGAGAAAGCTATCAAGCAGCTGTTTCACCAGAATGGTATATTGTTGCTGTTTCTTGTGTGTGTGTCCACACGTCTACACTGCACGCAAATGCACACACACACACACACGCACACACATATGTCCAAATGCATAAACACACACTCACAGGTGCCTTCACTCTCCCCACTCTTGGCATCATGTTTATGGTCTATTACTTCATTGCCTGCTGGACGTATGGTGCTGGTATCCCGAGTGGACTCTTCATCCCTTGCCTCCTGATCGGAGCCATCTACGGCCGATTTGTGGCCACTGTCTTTCAGTAAGTCAGAACAGCTTTTAATAGGCTCTGTTCTGATGATGTCATAGTTAATGACATCATAGTCAATGACAACATAGTCAATGACATCATGGATCATAGGCAATGACATGATTCAAATGCATGGATACAAAATGTCTCTCGTTAGACAACTAAGTACTTTATAACTGAGGTCCTAAAACTGACTTTTCACATTTTTGCTACAGCAAAAGTGACATCGTTTGAAAGCTCCATTCATGCTGATCACAATGGTGCAAATCCCAGCCTCATATCTCATTCCTAGCCCAAGATACCTAGCACAATGCATAGCTCAAATATTAGGCCTAATCCCTACCCTGTGTATCGGTTGTCTAGCAGTGTATCTAGGTTTATGAATGAGATATGAAGCTGGGAATTGTGCCATTGTGATCAGCATGAAAAGAACTGTCAAATGATGTCCTAAAAGTAATATTTTATGTCGGCCACATTTTTGCCAAAAATCGCACTCGACCAAAGGCTATAATCCATGGTTTTTTCATGATTTTGGTTCAAAATTCAACCTACAGCAAAACTGACATCGTTTGAAAGCTCCATTCATGCTGATCACAATGGTGCAAATCCCAGCTTCATATCTCATTCCTAGCCCAAGATACCTAGCATAGTACTATACCAATTTTGATCAATTTTGGGCAGAAATGGCACATCAGTTGTGCTTTTTCTGCCTCCAAAATCGGCATGTCAAAATGTGCCATAATCAGTATTCTACGAGAATGGTTTCCAAAAATGTGCCAATTTTGGCAATAAAGCACACCTCTTGTTTGTACGTGTACGGCTCCCTTGGTTTTCTAGAAGTTGGAAACTACTGTTACACTGTCCGTGTTGCACAACCACGCGTTATTGAACCATTTGAGTTGCTACATCTTGTCTCCCAATCAGGTACTTGAGTGACGCCAGTCCATACCTTGAGTTCCTCTCGAACCTCTACCCTGGCACGTATGCCTTGATAGGGGCGGCCGCATTCTTAGGGGGCGTGGTCCGTATGACCATCAGTTTGACAGTCATCCTGATTGAATCAACCAATGAGATCGACTATGGTCTACCTATCATGTTGACGCTGTTGGTAAGTCATGTGACTCATCTACTTGTATAATTTCCAGGTCCATTTCCCGTCTGTTTCTAATCTGTTCGCAGTCTCTTCCTGTCCCGTTCCCAGTCTGTTTCAGCCTTGTTCCCACTAGCCAGAAGCAATTCAGTCATAATTGTATTGGTCACTTCAGTCGATTTGAACATTGCTGGTGCATACTTTGCTGGTGGGAACATTGTGTGTGCGTCTACGTGTATGTATGCAATGCCAAACGCAATGTTTCCACTCATGAATTATGCACACGCAATGTTCAAACGCAACGGAAATGGACTGCTGTACTGGCTTTGTGCTAATCTAATCTCTGTCCTTTTGGATATTCACTTTGATAACAGAATTGGCCCAAGATTACTGAGATATACCAAATTGGCCACAAGATTACTGAAATATACCAAATTGGCCACTGAGATTTGCCCCATAGATTACTGAGATATACTAGATTGACTCCAATGGCTAGCTAGAGAGTATACTGAGAGGAAGTAGTGTAATTGACATTGTCCTCTCTTACTTGTAGGTGGCCAAGTGGGTGGGGGACATGTTCAACGAGGGTCTCTATGACATTCATATTGAACTGAAGCAAACACCGCTGCTAGGGTGGGATTCACCAGACCATATGGATAGGTACGTAGGTGAAGGGATAGGGGAAGGCGGAGTGAGGAGAGAGAGTAGGAGAAGGTGGAGGGAAAAGATTAGGAGAAGGAGGAAGGGAAAGGAGATGGAAGGGGAGGGGAAGGGGGTATATAGTTGGTATGTACATGTAATAGAAGTTTGTACGTTATTGCAGTTTCCTCTCCTTTCCTCCCAACAGACTAGCTGCTGAAGACGTAATGAACTCTAACCTCCGCTACATGTACCCCATTACACGGGTACGATCAGTTGAGCAGCTGCTACGGACTACAGTCCACAGCGCCTTCCTGGTAGTGACCCCAGTGGACACAGAACGGGTGCCAGAAAGACCACAAAATGTGTCCTCCAAACACACTCCTCAGCTGTACAAGAAGGGATCCTTTCTGGGGGGAGATCTTGACACGACTGATATTGATTCAGACACAGGTGAAACCAGTGTAAAGAATAATTAATCTTCCAAGTGAAAACCCGGTGCGCCACCCAAAATTAGACCCACTGAGCGAATTTCAAGAAAACTCACACATGGTGATTTGGTTACTGAGATATAGCCCGCAACACTTACCGAATACTGAAACGTCGTTTATGTAAAAGCAATTGCTAGAGTGTGTCAACAGTTTACCTACATATATATGCTATCCGTCTCCCACTGGGAGTACCTGAACACATTGTTACAGTTAGATCCCATCTAGTTGAAAGCCAGGTTGATATATAGCTACATGTAGGTCAGACAGTGAAATGCACAGAAGGAGTTACAAGACGGCGTTGTTTGTTGTAAGTAGCGTGAGTTTGGGCTTGCAATGCAGGAATGAAGTAGAGCCTGTAGTATCTTGCAGTCCAAGGGTCTGCTGACCCACTCCTCCAATCGCATTTTGAATAGATAGTTATGGTACCTGTATTTGCCTATGTCGGGAGCCAACTAGAATGTGACCCGCTGAGGGAAAACCCCCACAGCCCGCAAATATTGATTTTCCAGTAGCCAGCATCCATGGTTTTTGTTACTATGGCAGTCACATGCAAGTCACATGATGCTAGCCAATAGAATTCAGCGTGTTTATTGCCTATATATTTATGCTGAAGTGCAGAGTATCCTACAAGTTACATGTACCTATGTACCTATACATGCACACACACACACACACACACACACACACACACACACACACACACACACACCACCTCTATTGGCAGACATGGCATCCCCAGTCGTGGTTGGTACTCGTTCTCGTACCGCCTCCACCGGAAGTGGGGTATTCCCAACCTGCTACCCAGACTCCTCCGGATCCCTCACCGTCTCCTACGTCCTCCCGAGCCACAGCAGGGGGATGGGGATCCAGGCAGCCACCGCCTACACCGACGAGCAGGAGAAGCCTCAGAAGTTGCTCATCTTCCACGGCATCATTCTGAGATCACAACTGGTTATGTTGCTGAAGAATCGCGTGTACTTTCACGAGGACCAGGGGGTATGTGTGTATGTGGCGGTTAGATGTGTATGTCGCATCTGTGTATACTTGTGTGTGTGTGTGTGTGTGTGCGTGTGCGTGTGTGTGTGTGTGCGTGTGCGTGTGTGTGCGTGTGTGTGTGTGTGTGTGTGTGTGTGTGTGTGCAATTAGTCTCATGCCTACACGTATGAGGGTGAGACTAGTGTGTCAGCTGACACTTCTGGGGCATTATTTACCTACCTAACTACGCAGCCCTACATGCACACGCACACACATGCACACACACACCACTCACACACTATTACACACAATCACGCATCACAAACACACACTATTTCTCCCACATCTTCCCCCCAAACCCACCCCTGTCCAGCCTGAATCGCAGCCTCGTATTAGCCACCTTGAGTTGACGGCAGACTACCCACGGTATCCCAGTGTCTTTGACGTAACCATCACCGATGGTGATAGGGACATGCTCATCGTAAGCATATTATGATATTGGATTGCAAATGTAATGTTGTACAATCAGTACATTAAATGTCTGTTTGTCTGTCTGTGCATAACGGAAGTGGGATGAATGTTCGGGGTGGCAGGACTTGACTAGTGACGCTGCGACCTTTGTACTTAACTATGAACCTCAAACTCCACGACGCATGCAATTCAGAGTCTGCAACTATTAACTCTGTTGTCGTTACAGCAAAACCCTGGAGATTGATAGCTACATTCAGCTATACATGGGGACCAATGAAACATAGATGTAACATAGTTTGGTGTTATGAATCCTTCCCTGTCGCTCTTCTTGCAGGATATTTCTCTCTACATGAACCCGTCTCCCTACACGATATCCCACCAGGCCCCCCTCCCACAAGTTTTTAACCTCTTCCGGACCATGGGATTGAGACACCTCCCGGTTATCAGAGACTCAGGAATTGTGAGTTGGGGAGGGAGGGGGGGGGGGGAGGGAGGGAGTGGAGAGGGGGAGGGGGAAAGAGAAGGGAGCAAGGGAGGGCAAGAGGGGGGAGGAGAGGGGGAGTGGGGAGGGGGTGGAGGGTGGAGGGGATAGGGATGGAGGGGATAGTGGTGGAGGGTGGAGGGGATAGTGGTGGAGGGGGAGGGACGAGGGGATAGTGGTGGAGGGGGAGGGACGAGGGGAAAGAAGGGTAAGGAAGACAGAGGAAGTAGAGGGGTGGGAGGAGTAAAGAAGGACCAAAAATGTTCTAATGTGGCATTTCTCACCCTGCTTTCTTGTCTGAATTACACCAGGTCGTTGGTCTAATCACTCGTCATGATCTGACGCACGAGAGACTACATGAGATTCGTCACCGGAAGAAGGCAGAAGAGAGACAGCAGCGGAAAAGGAGGCGGTCTCGAGCTAATGCTGCAGCCATCCTCAGTCCCGTGGATGATTTAGCCTCACACACTAGTGCCTCTTGAGACTTGTGACTCCTGCATAGCTGTAACACAGATGTTATGCTATATTATGCAATGGACTGCTTGAACATTATTATTGTAAGTTTGCTTTGTGTAAGTACAGGTGTTGTTTAATATTCTCCTAACCTGAAAACAGTGAGTCAATAATTATGCTAAAATGAAACTCCAGATTTCTATTGCTATGAATGGGGTGTGCATGGGTGGGGGGCATTGGGTCATGCAGGTGTGTGTGGGTAGGGTGCACATGGCATCCACCTGCATTGCTGCATCCATAAAGACACTACCTACAATATTCTTCATCCCTCTCTTCAATCATTTCATGCTCCCCCAAAGCTCCTCTCACCCCCCATTGATCCCCTTCCCTCTACCTCTGCAAATCTCTCCCAACCCTCCTAATGCTCCCCATGCACCCTCAGTTTCAGCTTTCACAAGAAGACCCATTACATTAAATTGCTTGACCACTAATTATAGTTGCAATCAACAGATTATAGGACGGTGGTATTCATCTTTAATTGCAGGAACCGTAGAAATGGCACAATGATAATTATTGTGTGATGTATATACAACTTCATGATCGAGTGTTTACCCTTCAGTTTGAAACTGGACACCACTACATAATTATATAGTTGTCAAGGGATTGTTGAAGGGAGATGGGCCCCAATTTAAAGTGCAACAGGCACATAGTAAATATAAATGACAGTTTCTGCTCTAATTTAATGACATTCGTTGTTGTTTCATTCTATATTCAGAGGAGTTTCATACCACAATGCTATAGCTACATGCAATATATAATTCAGCAGCATGAATTTATGGAAGATTCTTCAGATGGTCATCAAGATTGATTCTTCTGAAAGTTCATAAGAATCTAAGATTCTAAATTACCAAGTGCACTGAGGCAAAAAATCCAGATGACAACAGAGCTAGCATTTGTATTATAATCAGAAACACTGCTGTTTTCATCATGGACTGCCTTTACTCGAAGGAATTGGGAAGTACAGCTTAATTTTAACTAACTAACTAACCAACATTTAATTGTCACAAAGATTATAACAATAGCTACAAAGATTAAGCATCAATAAACAGTGGTACGGGCATCGATCTAGCTAACCTGAATTGAACAAAGTACGTATGTACCTTCCCACTAAATGAGGAAGAGTACATTTACGGTAAGGACACAAAACTGGCAGTACACAAATGGAATGTATGCAAAAAATAAGTGAATGGTCGGTGTGACTGAATGTACAAACAGCCCAAATTGACTAATTCACCAAACAACAGCAACCACGTACACATAACAGTGCAACTTAACACTAACCTTACTCTAATACAGTTTGTTGGTAGCTACATGAACAGAGTGATCAATAATAACCTGTAATACTGTTTGTTGATAGCTACACAGAGCGATCAATAACCTTACTGTAATAGCTACATTTGTTGGTAGCTACACAGAGTGATCAATAATCTTACTGTAAAACGGCGTCCTGGCACACGTACACTTCAAAATGTTATTCGTTGGAACTGTTAGATCACTCAAATGGTTGGGTTTGCTAATGGCAATTATTATTATTTAATCGAGCTATAAGTGTCCACGGTGATTAGCCTTCTTGGTTCTTCATTAACCACCTCATTGTTCTCAGCAACTCTGTATTTTTGTGCAGTGTATGGTAGTAGTTCGTACTGGTTTGGGTTTATCAGCCGGTCTGGAAGAGAGTCAGTATCAGACTCAGGCTCCACTTCTGCTTCAGCTTGACCTAGATGTCTGTTTGCCATTCCGTGTCTTTTCAAGTCAATGTACTTCTTTTTAAGGCATTGAGTGATGCCAGTCACATCTGCCAGCTGAAAGGCAAGGATGCCAATGAATGTTACGAGTGCTATGGTGACAGAGGTGTATCCAACAGCAAGCTGATTCCGTCCAGCGAGATTGACATACATGGTGGAACCAGCCAGGATGATCAGGTTCAGAGCAAACAAACTTTCCAGAGCATCCATATAATTGCTCTTGTAAACTCCACCACTAGACCAGGCCCACAGTTGCAGAATTCCAGTTCCTACTACAATTGCTAGGAGGTTAATGCTAGGGTCTTGCTGAGGATTGAGGGCGAAGACTAGAAGAAGAATAAAGCGAACCACAAGCAGCAGTCCAGGCCAGTAGCGATGTCTTGCCTTGTAAGGAGCATGGTATGAATCCATGAAAAACTTCAGCCTAGTATCATTGAACCACGCAAAGAGCCTCAGGTGTGATACAGCCTGCAGCCACTGACCGAAGAGGAGAAGGAGAGTGTAAGGAACAAAGAGGAAGAGGAAGACAAGTACTGCCAACACGAAGAGTGGAATGTGTTTTGTACGGAGGTAGTCAATGTTTGCATCATACAGCCACACCCCTCTGTTGTGTGTTGGATACTCTAGGTAGGTGACATAAAGTGCAGCAATCAAGTTGCGGAGGATCTTTGTATATGAGAGGAGGATGAGTGTTGCCAAGACAGAAACTGGGTTGTTGCCCAACAGTTTTGCAAATCTGTGTGAGAAATGGCTAGCAAGTATTATGAGTCCTATTATCACCCAAAGATAAACAGGGAACACAAATTGAAGCCATGTTTTGTTGTAAGCATCCATCCCTTCGTAGAAACATGTTTCAACACCAAAGTCAAGGTTTAGCCACGCAATGAAGACCGATAAAGTATCAGTAGATTCCACAGGTATAAAAGTTGTGCGGTTTACTCCAACAATATTAGCATAGAACACTAGCCCACTGAGTGTTCCTGTTGCCACGGTCAGTTTGCTGACAAGGAGAAAGAAGACTAGAGCTATTCCCATCAGTGCAAAAGGGATGAGCAAGGTAAGGTGGATATTGGTGCACTGCTTGCATTGAGAAGTGCCCAGTACAAGACTGTAACCTTTCTTACAAGCTCCACACAAGAGACCTGACCTGTTGTATGCACACTGCAAGTCTGTATTGTTAAGAGGAAAGTCCACTGTATGAGAGACACAATAGTCAAAAGGGCAGTGTGGGTGGAGAATTAGTGCATCAGTTTCATTGTCATAACCAACCCAAAATTGGTGGTGTGAACTGTGTGTTATTCGTCCTAATCCATCAGTTATATCACAGTTGTTTGTGTATTTGGCAAGTCTTTGGTTACAGACACATGATCTTTCTATCTCTGAAAGGTAAAATCCAGGTGGGCAGGTCTGATTTATATCCAGCCTAAGATACAGTCCATTGCTAAATGTTAAACATGGGTTATCTGGATTCAACTCTAGGAGTACCGTGTCCAGCAGTGAAAATGTAGTGTAGTTGAGAATGGTGCAAGTATTAAATGTTGCTTGGAGATACTGGAAAGGACGAAGGTTACCTATGGGTGTTGATGACATACTATTAAGGGTGCTGATGATTAGATCAGGCTTGATAATGTCATGTTGAATGTTGAGCAAACGACCTCTGACATTTGAGGGAACTATTCCATTTCTCTGTCCTACTGCAACCACAGAAATATGGAATGTTTCACCAGGATGCACTGTGTATGATTTGACAATGTATGACTTACTGCAGTCAGGGATGTTGTTTTCACATGGGCATACATGAAATGGGTTGGATGAAATACTTGAATTTGTATTGTCATTTTCAATGTGGACTAACATGTCAAACACTTCACCAGAACTGTATGATTCCAAGTCAGTAAGTTTGCAGTTATCTATTGCACCACCATATAGCACACTGCCAGCATCAGCAGAGTTATCCTTGAAAACAAATTGGGCATCAATACCATTGGACAGATTTTGACCTGGGAGTTGAAAGAAGCATTCACCTTTTGTTGTACATGTATGTGCGTCAAGTGTACAATAAAATGAGACCTGAAAATAAATTGCTCCCCCTGACCTTGCATGATTGCTCTCCCAGTATACGATCGTGTTAGATATAGAGAGAGTAGAATTCAGCAGAAACACTCCTCCACCGTCATCCGCTGAGTTGTTGATGAAGTTGCTATTTCCAGTGAAATTCAGTGCTGTGTTGTAACTTGCAGCAATTGCACCACCATAGTCTGCTGAGTTATTGGTGAAGCTACTTGTTCCAGTTAAGTTCAGTGATGTGTTGTCACCTGCATGAATTGCACCACCACGGAATGCTGAGTTGCTGATGAAGTTACTAGTTCCAGTGGAACTCAGTGCTGTGTTGTAAAGTGCAGCAATCGCACCACCAAAGACTCCTGCTGAGTTGTTGGTGAAGCTACTTGTTCCAGTTAAGTTCAGTGATGTATTGAAACGTGCAAAAATTGCACCACCCCACTCTGCTGAGTTGTTGATGAAGTTGCTAGTTCCAGTGAAACTCAGTGATGCGTTGTCACCTGCATGAATTACACCACCACCACCCTCTGCTGAGTTGCTGATGAAGTCACTAGTTCCAGTGAAACTCAGCGATGTGTTGTAAAGTGCAGCAATCGCACCACCGAAGACTCCTGCTGAGTTGTTGGTGAAGCTACTTGTTCCAGTTAAGTTCAGTGATGTATTGGAACGTGCAAAAATTGCACCACCACCCTCTGCTGAGTTATTGATAAAGTTACTAGTTCCAGTTAAGTTCAGTGAAGTGTTGTCACATGCATAAATTGCACCACCATGGTGAGCTGAGTTGTTGATGAAGTTGCTATTTCCATTGAAACTCAATGATGTGTTGTAACCTGCAGCAATTGCACCACCATAGCTATAGTGAGCTGAATTGTGATTGAAGCTACTTGTTCCAGTTAAGTTTAGTGATGTGTTGTCACGTGCATAAATTGCACCACCACAGTCTGCTGAGTTGTTGATGAAGTTGCTAGTTCCAATGAAATTCAGTGATGTGTTGTCAAATGCAATAATTGCTGCACCTACACAGGAGTTGTATCCCTCATAATCCCAGTGGTTATTTTTGAACTCATTGTTCCCTGCTAGAGTAATACTGGAGTGATATGCTGCGAGTGCAGTGCCGAGGTTGTCATGGAAGGTACAGTTAACTAGTTCAGCATACTCTATGGATTCCAAAAGCAAGGTGTATTTTCCAAAACTCAGGGCGTGTTTATCAAAACTCCGGCCACAAGAGGTAAAATCCAAAGAATGGATTTTGAAGTCAACCATACTCGTGAAGCTGAGGCCAACGGACCCATTGCAAACAACTGTTGCTACATACCCTGAAGAAGACTCTCCACACATGGTCAACCTGGATATGTTGGCAACAGTAATACTCATATCAAGAGTGTGGTCACCAGGCAAGAACACCATAGTGGTGTTGGAAGTGAAAAATGATTTGGCTTGTTGTGCATAGTTAGTGAGTGTGGCACATTTTGAATTGTGAGGGCAGGATGAGCATGAAGTGCCAGTGGGTTGGGTCGGTGTGACACAGTACACATTCTCAGCAGAGCAGCAGGAGAGGGTACTGAGTAGCAGTGCTGCCACACGAACAATGAATGGTGTTGACTGGACCATCATTGCAGTGGCTAGTTCGGATTCAGTGATCTCTTGCTGCAAAATCAGCTGGAGGTGCAGCAAACTGGTGAGACAATGCATGGATAGAAACAAGAGTAGCTAATAGTAAACGCTTAATCATAATTTGTCATTCCAAAATTGTGTACACAATGTGTTAACTTAATAGAGCGAAACGATGTGCCATGCAGGTGTCCAAAATTCATCATTTCCAAGTACAACGTTGGGCTAACTATAGGGTGCAGCATCATTAGCACTATTCACCCTGTTGCAGCCAGGTGAGCCCAGAAAATACCCATGCATAAGTCCATAAGAAAATATTATAGGCAGTAAACCTTTGTACAACTAGAGATGTTCATAGAACACATACCCCGCGCTGTCATGAACGTCTACATGCCAGGATGCATGCAGTGCAGCTACAATCGACGTGACATCTGCCGATTCGCATCGAACAGGGCGGCTATCGCGTATATTGTGTTCGTGTATGGCCATATCCAAGGTGTGGGAGTGACCGCTTACCGTATATACTGGAGAGGTGGAGCCAAATGTTACGAATAATAGGAAATAGCTGGAAAAAACAGCCGAAACAATAGCCACGATGCCTGTGAAGTACATAGATCGTGAGAAAACACTGTTTCCTAGCGGTCATCTCTAAGCAAGAAGTTTCCAAATGCACTGTGTGTCCTGTTCTTGATGGGACTCTGAGGTCACGAAGAGGTGGAGCCAATGTTATGAATAGTTATGAAAAGTAGGAAATAGCCGAAATACAGCGAAACGGAGCGACTTGACTTCAGTCAGGTACACATAGAGCAGTTTTTTGCTATTTGCTATTGTTTGACTCCATTTCGATGGTTTATGAGGGTGAGATTTCATTTTTTTAGCGTGACAGACTGGCTCACTGACCGATTGCTTAGCCCCGCTTCGCGCATGCGCGCGCGGGGGTAATCTCAATGGTCAGAATATGGCTTCTAATCTGTAATGATCATGTCAGCTAGGTAGAACCATCTTTAGAGTATAGCAATGGATGGTTCAATTGTAAACAAATAATGCAAGAATGGAGTGAGGACCTCTTGAGTTGGCAACATGTTAAAGTGGTGAGTTAAATCTTAGCAACAATCCATCTGGCTCTGTGCTACATGCCTGAAGGGTGGAGTTTGATCACTTGCCCCAGATCTATCATACATTTATAGTAATCAGCCAATGAACTATTTCATTACTGAAAAACAGCTCTGACTCCCAATTTTCTGAGCATTGTTCTGTTGCTATGCCAGAGATTAGTTACTGTTGCGAAGTTAGTTACACACCTCATGCTAAGGAGAAACAGGATTTGGAAGGACTTGAGCCCTTAGTAGCATCCTCACTGCTGGGACTTGGGGGCCAGTGCCCTTGGCCTTCTGAATAATTCCCAAATAGCTAGTATCACTGACTGAACAAACTCCATGTGAATGCACACATTGCCTGCAGTGCTGAATCATGTTTAGCACAAGAACAGGGCGCATATTGACTCACCTTTACCACTTGAGATGTATACGAGGTTAGTGACACCAGAGATGATTTTACTCCTTTAAGCAGGAGCCAGCCCTATGTACTTGGTTACTGCACCTCTTTCAGCCAGGGAGCAGGAACAGAACAGCTGAGAGCTCCACCAGTCATACGATATACTAGTCTGGCCAGTATAGCCACAGCAGCCATGTAGCTACCTGAGCCCTTTTATAGCCTTTCTAAGGATCCCACATCAGCCACTATTGTATTGTGGTATGATTGAACTTTTCATGGCAGCTGGTGACTCCCCCACAGATGTTCAGATCAGCAGGATTACTGTAAGATGATCTGGGCCAGCTTCCTCTCAATTTGCCTTACGCAATTACACTCACAACCACTGTCTTTCAGCTCCTCTGCAACCATGGTAACCACTTGGTTACCATTGGTCTTTACAGTGCTATAGCAAGCCAACCAAGTGCCTAAATGTTGTGTGTTCTTAATATTGTGCATAAAATTATCTCTGTCATACTATGATTCCCAATGGCATTTCAAAGTTGCACAGGGGCTTAACCAGGGAGGGAGCCAAGAAGACAAATTGTATATAATTATGTCACACAATAATAATAGTCTGTCCAGTGGCCATGGCAGCAGCCATGTACCCCGTTCTAAGAATCCCGCATCGGCCACTATGATAACTAGTGGAATGCTGAGCATTGTTGGGTGTGTGGAGGTTTTTTTCCGGAAATTCCTTGTTATGAGCGCTAGCATGACAATGAGTAGCTAATTAATTCACAATAATCTTGTAATGCATACTAAACTTGACCCACCAGTTTTGCAGAATCCACGATATAGTCACGTCTTGGCCTGTAGACTGGATTTGAGGTGTATTGATGATGGGTCAGAGTGTGGGTGGAGCCTTGGAGATGGTAGATTTCCACTTTAGTAGTGGGTCTCAGAATTGAAGTTGGGAGAGCATTTGGTGCAATGTTCTGTTTTGATGCTGCCCATGTAGCTGTTAACTTGGTTTGGAGATTGGTTATACAGGAGACGACTAATATCCAAAGGATCGAGTGGTTAGCTAGTGCAATTTCAGTGAGTTTTCAGTGCAAAAATGTTAGGTTGTATGCAACTAGGAGTTAATTAGGCCTCAACAAACTGTCAATGCTGTTGCATTCCAGTTCTTAAGCTGTGTGTGCACTTCCTATTATAGTAGCTAACACACATATCAATAAGACCAGTAACTGATCGAGTTTGGTTAACCCTGGAAAGGATGCACAAACCACATGGTGGTTATCTTGGTTACAGACGATCTCAGGAGAGGTTTAATTTGGTATTTGACTCCAACCTGAGAGGACTAATTTAGTTAGTGCAAATTAGCTTAGCTACAGCCACATCCTGCTGCTGAATGTGGTGAGGGGCCACCAGCTGCCATTCTGTGGCATGAAGTGTTCTATCATGCTTGAAGTGCAGTGGTAGTGACTTCCTCAGCCAACCATTGCCAGTTTGTTGTGGTTGTAAGATGATCTGGGCCAGTTTCCTCTCTGGTTGCTTTATGCCTAACACCAATTAGTGACCCTACTGTCTCTGGGATTTTTTGGCAACTATAGGGTATCAGCACTCTAATGTGTACGTGTACCTTGTCGATCCATAGTCTCTTGTGAACATGCGTGCGTGCATGCAAGTTTACTATGCATTACAAGTTTAATTAGCTACTCAATTGTCATGCTCATAAACAAGGATTTGGATGGTCATCTTTGGCTTTCTGAAAAAAATTCCACACACTCACTAGAAAGCCCAGTTACTCTGCAATGCGTCAACAGTGGTTTTATTGTCTTCAGGAATACAACTAAGAGAAACAGTGGGAGTTATGAGAGATATGCACAATAAAGAACTAATATAGCTACTTGGTTGCTATAGCTAGCACTGCAAATGCAAAAACAGATGGTAACCAATGCATTGTGTGGTTACCTTGGTTGCATGCAGACAAGCTGAAAGACAGTGGTTGTGAGTGTAATTGCATAAGACAAATTGAGAGGAAGCTGGCCCAGATCATCACACAGTAATCCTGCTGATCTGAACATCTGTGGGGAGTCACCAGCTGCCATGAAAAGTTCAATCATATATAATCACTGCAAAAACAAAATTGTTTTAACCGCAGAGTGGTTACCCATGTTACCCTGTTTGCAGACAAGCTGGAGACGGTGGTTAGAAGTAGGGATTCAGAGACTAATTGCATAGGCAACTTGAGAGGAAGCTGGTCCAGGTCTACAACCGTATTTACTAATTGTGTGCATGATCTTAACCACTGAACATGCATCTGTGAGGGACCTGCTGCCATGAAAATTTCCATGACAACCAGTTGTTACTAATGACCTTGCAGATGTTGCCAAGATTGTCAGTGAGATGATCTGGGCCAGTTGCCTTTGCAGGTTGTCTTATGCAATTATAACTCTATAAATTGAGTAAACCTCCCATAACCACATGCCTCCAGGTTCTCTGCAACCAATGCAAGGTATCCACTCTGTGGTTATATTTAACTCTTTAGGGCCCGTAAATAATTTCCGTGAATCACACACGTGACCGAATAAAACCGCGTGATAGACGTTTGTAAGGGCTGATAATACCCTACAGTTATCTGCTTGACCTACGGCTCCTGGATTCGTGGTGGCGCTGCTCTGACTTGTTGCTTGGATACTAAAGAAGGCGTTCGTCGATTGCTGTTCGTTTTGTGGCTATCGAGCAAACAGCAGACGGAGGATAATGTCCAGTGTGGACACTTGGCGACTACACGCAGTGATCCGAGTTATCCAGACGTATGAGAAGTTAGAGATGTATCCACGGTGAAGCAAGAGCTGTATCCACGGTGAAGCAAAATGCTGGTAAGCAAGGAAGGGATTAGAAAGTGGGAAAAGTACGCATATATTGATGTACAAGTACAAGTTTGAAATTACAATATTAGTGATAGACCAGAGATATGAAACAAAGTTAGCTAAGGTACAAAATGAATAAACTAAAGGTTACAACTGATGCCAAACTCTGAAGCAGTCTGACCCATCACCCCTCCCTGTTAGGCAAAGTGCCGGTCTGCCTTCGCACTCCTGGCAGTACCACACGGTCTCTCGCCTCCTGCTGACAGTGCGGTACTCCCGGCAGTAAATACACCGTTTTCTCCCCTGGTGGCTTGGGAGGTGCATAATGGTGGAGTCGTACTGGCGCTGAGATGCAGGAGGTGGTGGAGGTGGATTGGGGTTGCTCTTTGCGAGACTCGGGCGTCCTGATCTCTGGCGGCTGCAGTAGCTCCCAATCAACTGGTCCGCAAGTTTGAGGCGGAAGGCCTTGAGCGATCGTTCTGAGGTGTTTACAGGACTGAAGTGTGATATAATGTTTGCATTTGTGATTACTACATCCACTAGAAACCAGAATATATATTTGTAGTTCTTTACACACTTCGTCCTGATGCGGTAGTAGTGTCGCAGTTGATCGCCCTTGTCAACGCCGCCCATGTACTTGTTGTACACTACTACCGCATCAGGACATGGTACCGTGATCTTACTCCCATCTTTCTGCTTTCTCTCCACAGATGACGTTGTGAGTGGATTGGACATTGTGGACAGCATCTTCACAAGTTTCTTGTCCTTCCACACTGTCGCTGTAAGGTTTCCACGCTGGCATGACTCTTGCTGCCCCCTGTCCTCCAATGCAATGTTCTTCAATGTGTCCGGGAAGCCGCGCCGATCAATTCGAGTCGTCCCACAGGCATAGATTTTCTGTTGTAGGAGCTTGTCAAATAATGCAACAGTTGAAAAGAAGTTGTCACAAAAGACTTGGTAGTTGCCTCCCTGCAGCTGTCTACAGAGCTGAAGCACCACCCTCTCTCCCAATCCAACTTCAGGCGAATCTCCATCGGACGATTTCCCAACATACACCTCAAAATCACAGAAGTAACCGGTAACCGCATCTGCCCGCACCCACACCTTGAAGCCTCTCTTTGTGGGCTTGAGGGGCATGTACTGCTTCATTGAGGACCTCCCTGTGGATTGGTATGTAGCAGCATGCAAGTTGTAATTATGTACTACATTGCCCTAATTATTATTATGTACAGTGACATTACCAGGCATGGGCCTATACTGTGGCGACGCCCAGCCAGGCCAGAAACAGAATCAAGAAACTGGTGATCACATGAGAATGGTGCTACGTAGTACTGTACCTTTGAAGGGAATCATGGCCTCATCGACGCTGTTTTGTGCATTCGGCTGATACACGGAAGCACAGCGCTGCCTCACTGTGGTAACGATAGGCTGCACTTTCTGTAGCCTATCGTATCCTGGCTCTCCCCTTGATGGTAATGAGCTGTTGTCAGCAAAATGGATGTATTTGGTTATCGCTTCAAATCTGTTGCGGGAGATTCGTGAGGAGATCGGGGAGTAGTGAAGCTTGTCATCCTTTGCCCAGTAGTCCCTCACCTCGGGTAACTGATTGATCCCCATCAAGATGTTGAAGCCAATATAGGCTTTGATTTCGGCTGCTGTTGTGGACCATGTTTCAGTTGTCTCGGCCAAGCATTGTGTAGCATACAAGTTCGTTTCCCTGACTATTAGGTCAATCACCTCATCACCAAAAAAGAGCGAGAATAGCTCTTTGGGATCGCTGGAAATTGGTGCAGTGGGTCCTCTTTGACCTACGAAAGGGTCCACGGAGATGGGGGAGAAATCCCTGCTCCATCCTGTGTGAATTAGTTACAGCTAGTTACACTAGGAAGTCTCCAGTGTAGTACAGTATTTATTGTTTACCTTCCTCCCTGTCCAATTCAGTCAGTATAACCCCTGGTCTTGTAGTCGGTGATTGTGCTGTTGCTCTTCCTCTCCCACCCGCTCTTCTTCCTCCCCTACCTCTTCTTCTTGTTCCACCCCCTCTCCCTCTGCTGCTACCTCCTCTCCCTCTGCTGCCACTCCCTCTCCCTCTGCTGCCACTCCCTCTCCCTCTGCTGCCGCTCCCCGTTCTTCTGCCCCCCCTCCCTCTTCCATGCTCTCTTCTGCTGCCGCTCTCATCGGTCCATTCCTCTTCCTCCTCATCTTCATTCTCTACACGTAAAATCTTTCTGCTACTCTGTTCCTCCTCCTCATGTTCCTCGTCGTCCTCATCCTCTTCATTTGCTACAAGTGAATGTAAACTGGTTTTGAAGTGATTACTATTACACTTACGTTATAACAGATTTACCTTCTCTTGGTCCAGGTGCGGTGGTTGGCAAGAATGTGCCTCCTGTTGTTGAAGGACCTATGTGTTTTGCAATATCTGTTATGATGTTCATGATAAGTATAATTCTGCTATTCTAATTTTTATTTGTACCTTCATTGTCAGAATGTTGCAACGGATCGTATGTCCCCTCGTACGGGTCGTCATCTTCCATCCCCAGGTCATCATCACTTCCATCAAAGCAAAGCTCAGAAATGCTTCCTTCCTCCCCATTGAAGTATTTGATGACACTCCTTGGAGATATCCAAGCCATCATGAGTTGCGTGGGTGGTGGAACACTAGTTGTTGATGCAGGATGCAACGCAGCAGATGCCGTGTGTTGATTGTGTACCGCGATTTTTTGGGAGGAAGTTCCTGGTTATAATTATACCGTATACTGTTGATTGATCTGAATTTAACGCTCATTGGAAAGTAAAATTGTAGCAAAGACTGTTGAGTGTATGTATCCTTGCAGTAACGGTGCATCGCTGGAAAGACAGACGGTGAGCTGTGAGTGCTGTAATTGCGCGACTATTGTCGCTATTGTCCTGTAACGAACTAGTAATACGCGCGCGTTTTGGCGCTATGGGCCCTAAAGGGTTAAACAACCAATTACTAGTTTTACAGTGGCATATGCATGCATGTGCACTGAGGCAAGAAATCCTGATGACGACAGAGCTAGCATTATCAGAAACACTGCTGTTTTCATCATGGACTGCTTTACTCGAAGGAATTGGGAAATGCAACTTAATGTTAACTAACTAACCAAAATGTATTTGTCACAAAGATATAACAATAGCTACAGAGATTAAGCATCATAAACAGTGGTACTGGTATAGCTACATATAGCTATCCTGAATTGCACAAAGTATATACATCTGTACCTTCCCACTAAATGCTGAGAGTACATTTACGGTAAGGACATCAAACTGGCAGGACACAAATCGTATGTATGCAAAAATATATGTGAATGGTCGGTGTGACTGAATGTACAAACAGCCCAAATTGACTAATTCACCAAACAACAGCAACCACACACATGCATGGAGTAGGAAATTGAATATCGGACGCCTACTATAATCGTATGTTACCGGAAGTGGGCGGGACCTTCAGTCGATACTACAGACCCTTCGCACTTTGAGTTGAAAGTTTGGTTATTCTCTGTTGCTTGGTTCTGGAACTACAGCCAGCCAAAGTCCATTTTCGGACGAAGGTATGATCGGACAAATTGATGTATTATAGTACGACGCTCCCTGCTTCTTCTCTGAAGGAACTTTCTCCGAGATTTTTACATTTTCGGGAAGCCTCATGATCCCTCTGCTGCAGGCTCACTTTTTGTCTCCGTGGCTGATTCGAGCACTAGGGAGTATCACCGAATGTCGACCAGGGTCTCCAGGTGTAATTGAGTACGCCTGCATACCAGGCGTAGATCCGCGTTGCCCGCGGTCAAATGACCAGACCCTCCTTCCCCGCGAGATACTGCAAGCGATCTTCGCTGGGGTTGTTTGGGTCTGGGAACGAGACTAGTCCGAGGATCAGTTGGAATAATTATACGGCACCTCGGAAATTAATTAATTATTCGAGTGGGCGGGAAAGTGGCTGCTTCGTGGGGTCTGTCCAAGCGATCGGCCAGCATGCCCTGCTATGGTCGCTTCGTGCAGCGATAGAATGAAAAGCTCAGAGAAAGGTGTGTCAGTCCTTATACTTGAATCCATGGTGCCAGGTGGTATCGACGACATATTAACGACATAAAAGTATGGTGGAGGCGTACAAAAGTGACAAGAATCGTCTGAAAAGTCACAAGAATCATCCGAAAATGATAGAAAACGATGGAATTCAGTGATTCTCTCCACTCCTCCAAACAACACTGGACCTATCTTCAGCAGGGACATGATTGAGCAGTTGCAGGTCCCTAGTCACAAGTCTGAGTTCAGTTAGTGCAGCTGAGGGCCACAAGACTACAGACTCAAATCTTGGATTGCAGTAGCTCTGCAGTTTACTCAATTGTAAGTTCGCATTTTGCTGCCAAGAGAAATGGGCTTGAACAAATTGTCTGGCCACGCCCACCGCGCGGGGATCCCGTAACCTTAACCTGTCACGAAAAAAATGGACCCCCCCCAAATGGTTCTCCCCGGTCCAAATACTTGGAAGTATTTGGACCCCCCGGTCCGTGTACTTCAAAGTATTTGGACCCCCGGTCCGTGTACTTCAGAGTAGTACTGAAGTATTTGGACTCCCTCTGAAAAAAGTGGATCCCCAGGGGGTCCAAATACTTCGAAGTATTTGGACCCCCAGGTCCGTGTACTTCAGATACTTCGAAGTATTTGGACCCGGTCCGTGTACTTCAGATACTTTAAAGTATTTGGACCCCCCGGTCCGTGTACTTCAGAGTAGTACTGAAGTATTTGGACCCCCTCTGACGTGACGGAGTGGACAAGCAGTGATTTTGTTTATTATCTTAGCATGAAAACTACAATGTAACTAGAGGTGTTCATAGAACACATACCCCGCGCTGAACGTCAGGATGCATGCAGTGCAGCTACAATCGACGTGACATCTCTGCCGATGCGCATCGAACAGGGCGGCTATTCTCGTTCCCAGGCCCCTGGGAACGAGGCTACTATCGTATATACTGTGTTCGCGTATGGCCATATCCAAGGTGTGGGAGTGACCACTTACCGTATAATTATATTGTGAAGCTGGAGAGGTGGGGCCAAATGCTACGAATAATAGGAAATAGCTGGAAAAACAGCCGAAAAAATAGCCACGATGTCTGTGAAGTACATAGATCGTGAGAAAACACTGTTTCCTAGCGGTCATCTCGAAGCATGAAGTTTCCAAATGCACTGCGTGTCTTGTTCTTGGTGGGACTCTGAGGTCACGAAGAGGTGGAGCCAATGTTATGAATAGTTAAAAGTAGGAATTAGCCGAAATACAGTGAAACGGAGCGCCTTGACTTCAGTCAGGTACATATAGAGCATTTTTTTGCTATTTGCTATTGTTTGACTCCATTTCGATGGTTTATGAGGGTCTATGTGGCGAGATTTCAATTTTTTTCGCCTGACATCGACAGACGACTGACTCACAGACGACTGACAGACAAAACCGATTGCTTAACCCCGCTTCGCGCATGCGCGCGCGGGGTAATAAAACTTAAGATCAGTAGATAAAAAACATTCTATGAACAGCTATTACAAAACCAAACATCACTAGAGTCAAGTACAGATGAAGGGACATTTACGCATGTAACATGGTACCATTGTTTACAGGTAGAACGCTCCACCATGCGTTCTCCCATCTCTGGCATCCTACACGTGCAATAAACTGGGACTTCCTGGGTTGATCTGACCATCGTTTTCTTTGATCTCCTCTCCTTAATTCTGGTTTCCGCGTCGTCCGTGAACGTCTCACTCTCGACGCGACGTGAAAACAAGGGGCGTGGTCGGAAGTGGAAAGGAGGGCTACAGCCCCCCTTGTAGCCCCTGGATCGCCCCTGATACTGACGTCGATGTGAAACGTTTCCGCTTTCGACGTTTCCGCATGAAGCGATCATTGCAGCGCGTGTAACGGAATAGATTTCCAAATTCCGTATATTTCCACCTTTGAACCAACATGAGGAATGGCAGAAATCAGGGAAATCCTGGAAGACGATCGTGCTCGTCTAGTGGCGAAGGAGCCAGCAGTGACAGCAGCATGTGCGAGGAGGAATTGGAAGCGGAGGGGGAGAGAGAACTAGTTCTAGTGCCGAGGAGACAAGTAAGGGTAGAACTACTGTAGTCTCGCGTGGCCCAGCCCCTTCCCGCGGCGATTAGTGGGCGGGGCGGGAGGAGGGGAGGAGGGAAGAAGGGTCTGGTGACTCTGAACAAGATGCCGTTGCAAAATGGAATGTAATTATTTTCCGTAAATGTAATATTGCACGTGACTTACTCATGTATACTACACTAGTAGTTAATCGAGCACACAGCTAGAGCCATGGCTATCAAGGAAGAGCGCTGTACCGTCTGCCTCAAAGACTTGCCAAAGAGTAGTATGTGAAGGAGACTTAACAGTGAGACATTCCAGAACCCGTGTGGAGACTCACGGAGACGTCCGTATCGCACGCAAATTATCTTCGCTTTGGTTTGGACATCAACTGCGTGTAGCGTAGCTGTGAAGCTGCTAAGGAGGCAGTCTTGAATCTTCTCGATCTCGGCCATGTCAACTATATAAAATCTTGTCACGCGCTCAAAGCGGAAATCGCGCCACAAATTACAGGCTGCTTCAATCTGGTTGGTTCTACCAGCAAGAGCCAACAACATCCTGTTCAGAGTCACCAGACCCTTCTTCCCTCTCCCCTCCTCCTGCCCCACCCACTAATCGCCGCGGGAAGGGTCTGGGCCACGCGAGACTAGAACTACTGTAGTACAGAACTGTGTATAAAATTAATAACAAGTAGCTAGCTTTGCACGCTCAGCTACTTCCCCCTCGTTCGCCTACGTGAGCAATCCTGCACCGGACAGCTATCTGTGCAGAGCTGCTGCTCCCCGAGTACATCCTTTTCAGCTGCTGCTCCCCGACTGTGTCCGTTTCAACATCCAGTACACACACATACACATACACACACACACACACACACACGCTTAAAATCTTAATAATGATAGCATACCGACTGATGTGCCATTTTGCCTACAGACTTGTAAAGCTACCTACTAGCGACAAGCAGGAATACGAACACGTCGATGACCAGGTCCTTGGAGGGCTGGGATGCTCTCAGTTCTTCCTCGCATGTGTTTCGTTCTTGAAGAGGGAGGAGCTAATTAAGCATTCTCCAAGAGGACAGAGAGTGAAAGTGATGTAGGACTTCATTTCCATTCTTTCAGGTGTTTCTTTTTATGGAATCCATTGAGATGGCCGTTCGACAGCACTTCAGCGTTCCTAATGAACATGCCAGGCACTGATCTTCACAAACACATTCCTTCTTGAATCTGATTCAACCCTTTTGTACTGGGAAACTATTGCCCACAGCATCCCTGCAAAGTACGAACAGTACAGCATTCGGAACTACTCAAGGTTATTTCTGACTTGTGGATCAAAATGATGGTCACACTTTTGCTGAAGAATGGACAAGTTTCGAAAGGAAATGAAAGAAGGAAACAAGTACAACCAGAAAGAGATATATGTATTTAGATCAGTGTGTGTTCTGTAATTCTATTATGTTTTTCTTGGGTGTTTTTGAAGTGCTGGTTGAGACATATTATATGTTGGTTTCATGCTGCAGCTGAAGTCTTCAAATCATGATACACTGACTGCTGCTGTACGCTGAGAGTGGCTGCATTGTGTGGGGCTGTATAGGGTTATCACTGCTTCCCCCACTGTGACACTGGCGAGAAATGTAGCATTCTAGCGGATCTTCAAGAGAAACTTGAGTTCGATTATTATTATAGCTAGCTGTGTGTGGTACATGTGAACGCATCAAATAAAAATCGGGAATAAAACGCATTTCAAAGTTTGCACCCCCTTGAGATGGGAATTGGTTCTAAATGTGTTTCAGAAGATTTTCAAGAATTGAGTTTTTCCAATTTTCAGGCATTTCTTCAAAGGGGGTGCACAAGTTTTAATCCATTTTTAAGCAATTTGGACAATTCCCCACATTAGACTGTGTTTTATTCCCGATTTTTACTTGATGCGTTCACACATGTAAATTGGTCGGTATATGCATGATGGTCTTAAACAGTAGCTAGCTATCTCACCATGCAGTAATTCCCAAGCCTTCTGCTGCATGTGCACATAACACAAAGATTGTTTTGCTAGTTCATGTATGCTTTGCTAATGCATAAAATTGTCACTATAAATATGCTGATGTACAGAGCTACATTTAGCCCCGGGTCACCATCGATGCATCAAAGTGTGACATGATAGAAGCTCCGGTTTTGTGCCACTTCGCCTACTCCCATTTCGCCTACTAATAATGAATTAGTGCCATTTCACCTACTCAACAAAAAAGAGTTTTTCCATGGTAGAATGGAAGTCTTCTTGACAGGTATTGATGTTTTGGACAGTTTTGTGAGGTATTGATGTCTCTCAGAAGCTGACAAAGTCTATGTAGATGGAACCTTTCAGACATGTGGCAAATCCCGTGCTGTCTACCTGCGAGCTATTGAGCTTGTAAAGCAAAAAGCCGAAGACCTTGGATATGATATGAGCCCAGCTGAAGTCCTCACAGACTTTGAACTTGCAACCATCCAGGCAATTGAATTAGCCTTTCCAACTACAGAAGTGAAGGGGTGCTTCTTCCACTTTGCCCAAGCTCTCAACCGCAAAATATCCAAACTTGGGCTACAGGTTGCCAGATGTTACTTTCAGTCAGTTTGTACGCCAAACAGTGGCACTTGCTTTCGTGTCTCTTCGATTTGTTCGGCTAGCATGGCAACCAATCAAGATGTCTGCCCCAAACCTACCAAGGGTTGATGAGTTCATCTCGTACCTTACCTTTTCTGCTATACTGATCAATAAAATAACTTTTTTAGTTGAGTAGGAGAAATGGCACTAATTCATTATTAGTAGGCGAAATGGGAGTAGGCGAAGTGGCACCAATTCGAAGCTCCTATATAAAGTTTCTTGAACTAAAACTATTTTCTCCTGGTAGAAGCCTTAGGTTTCACTTTGATGCTTGGGTCTGAGTCAAGCACTCTTAGAGATCGGCTCACACAAAGTAGATGACATAAACACCTTATTAGCGCTCGTTTGCACTCAATGGCGGACAGCAGTAATTGCGCTGCGCAGCTACAATGACCGCTTCACGATATATCCGTATACTGTCCGCATACGCTACCGTTTCACACCACGTCAGTACTGTATTGGTACGTACGTGCACTGTTGCCAGACGTTGGCGGCGCGCGCCTCGGACTTTACTGACATGCATGATGCACACGGAAGCGACAATGCTTGAACACAACTTCCAGACCACGTGCACGATGTAACGTTATACATATAGCTATCACGATCATAATATTTCTGCTGAAACAACGAGCTTAATGTGAAGTTGCCAATCCCAGGGTTCCAACCGGTTAACCAAGTCGGCCTCTGCAATCAACACTGAGAATTGATGCCTGAGTGGTGTTCAGCGCGAGAATGGAAGAATCACTGTCTGTGACATGCCTCCTGTTAGTTACGTTGTTTCCTTTGACCTGTTTTCCATCTGCCTCACAAGCAGCAACTTTAGTAATCAGCGGAGGAACTGTTATTGCCAAGCAAATCGGATTCGATAAAGATGGTAATGTTGTATTTTCTGGAAGTTCTGTCTCTGTGGATGGTGCTCAGATCAGTGCTGACAGAAACATCAGAGTTGAAGCCAATGAATTTGTTGAAAAGAATCATGCCAAATTGGAAACTACTAAAGGTGATCTTTCTGTCCGGGCTGAAAAGCAAGTTTATCTAAAGGATAGTGAACTTGCTGCAGATGGGAATCTTGATGTCAATACTGGTGGAACATTGGTGGCTGACTCCAGTAAACTCACTGCGAAAGATGGTGACGTCAACCTTTCGGGCCATGATATTGTAATGCCTTCCAGTCGAGAAACAAGAGAGACCAAACAGATTGAGAGCAAAAGCGGCTTTCTAGGCATCAGCAAACGGAAATCCATTCACGAAGAGAAGCACGACACAGCAGACCCAACTAGTATTGAAGCCGGTGGGTCAGTTCATTTGCATGCCGACGAAACAATCGCTACAGAAGGTACAACGATTAAGGCTGGTAGGGGTATCACCTTTGATGCCCACCAGTGGATCAACGCAGCTACCCAGGACCAACACTGTGTTTCAGATGAAGTCAAACGCTCCAATCTGTTGGCGAACTCACACCGTGTAAGTGGACACTGTCGAACTGGAACTGTCCATACCCGCCTGGACCCAGGTGAGGGGCCAGTAGTTCTGAATGTTAATGCGGTAGAAGCAATGGTGGGGCTTGAACGCGACCAATCTCTTGAACAAGCCCTTGACCAACTGGTTAAGCGGTATCCTGATCTGTCTTGGATAGCCATGTTGCGCGATCGCAAAAATGTTCAATGGCATACTATCCGTAACACCTACCAGGACTGGCGTCACAAGAGTTCGGGTGTCAGTCCACTTTTGGCCATTGTCATAACAACGGCAGTGACAGTTGCCACACAGGGTATTGGTGCATCATTTTTACCTGCCACAATGACTGGAAATATCATTAGCACCAATGCAGCCAATGCTGCATTCAGTAGCTTGGTTGCAAAAAGCGCTGTAGACCTGGCAAATAACAATGGCAACATTGGTGCGACATTGGACCACCTGTTTTCTGAGGATACAGTCAGAGATGTTGCTGTCGATGTGATAGGGGCTGGCATAGCTGGAGTTACTAAAACTCCGTACCGTATTTCAATGGAAGCTCCCCTTGCCCAACGGATTCAAGAGTACGGTGCGCGTGTTGCCAGTCACACTGGTGCTGCATTTACAGCGAAAGGCGGCTCCCTGAGAGACCACTTTGCTGACAGCCTGAGTTCAGAAGCTTGGCAAGAAGTTGGTGCACAGGCTAGTTACTGGGCTGGCGACTATGCACAACAGCATGGTTGGGAGGAAGGCAGTGCGCAAAAGGTGGCTTTGCATGCTTCTGTGGGTGCAGTTCTTGGGAAACTGAAAAACGGTGAGCCTCTGGCTGGCGCATTAGCAGCAGGAAGTGCCCAGGCAGTTGCTGGATTGACTGAAGATCAGTCGCTTAAGGTGCAGGAAGCTACTGCCACCATTGTTTCTGCCATTGCGGCCAATGTGGCAGGAGGGGATCCACAAACAGGTGCTTGGATCGGTCAGACGCAACACCAGTACAATCGACAACTCCATCTGGAAGAGGCTGAGTTTCTGCAAGATCAGCTAGAAAACAAAGATGAAGATGAACGTGCCCGCTTCATTGCAGCTATGTGTGCTGAAGTGCATTGTTCTGAGGAAATTGGCAGAGACGATCCTGACTATGCCACTTTTGCTAAACTGGAGCAAGCAGGCCAGGAGTATATGGCAGAACGGGAAGTATTGAAATCCTCTGGTTTGTTCAAGTACAACACACTGGATAAAGTGGACGATCTTCTGCACCAGTATGACAAAGGCATTACCCGCTTTTCAGGAATAATAAAGGCAGCTAGTGGTGTATTGAGCGCAGCTGGTTCTTTTACCAGCGGTATACTGCTTTGCTCAACAGGTGTGGGCTGTGGTATAGGAGCTGCAATTGCCGGTACAGGATCAACACTTGGCTACGAAGCTTACAAAGAAGGCGTGGAGGAAGTCGCTTCTGAGTACCAACCATATCAGGCCGATCGAGTTGCTGCCTCATTCCATCCGGACACTCATCCAGGGGACCGGAGCCGATTGGAGGAATTGTTGCGTTCGGCTGTAATCGCCACAGCAGAGTCAGCAGTGGAGAGGCTGGGTAGGAAACTGATGATGAAAGTTAGTGTGCCAGTGAAGTCGAGTGCTACAAGAACTAGTACTAGGGTCCCTAAGCTTGGCAAGGAAGTCTGGAGTCTTGATCCATTAGTCCGAGGTCGAAACATTGAGTCATATTTAACTGTGACTGACTACAAGGATTGGCAAAGGGCAGATGATTTCATAAATCCAGCTACAGGAAAACGCTTTAAGTCTAACAACTTTCCTCTTATTGACTTTCAACTCAATGATAAGGTTCTTAGCCTTAAGACAGTTGACACAAAAGGCAAGACGTGGGACACGAGGATTCGGAAACATATCGATGATCTATATAAGACAGGCATAACTGTTGCTAGTGTTCCCGCAAGGAAGTATTTGGATGTTCGAGTACAGCCTGGCGGATATGACAGTGCGAAACATTTAATTGAATATGGAAAAGCGAAAAATGTTCATGTGTTTGTCAAGGAATTTGGAAATTAATGTAGCTAGTCACAGTAGATGGACCTATGATAATGTATTCCTTGATTGATATTGTAGTATTAAATGTTTTGCTACATGCATTACTGCGTGCTTGTTATTGTCTTCATTCTGACATGCTGTTGTACTCGTTGTTTGAGCATGCTTGTTGTGACAATTAATTCTACGCTAAAAGACCATGGTTGTTTATAACTGAGCTTGATTATACCTCAGTTGCAATTAAAAGCAGATCAAAGCAAGTATATATGTACCTGTTTTTAGCAAGCATGTTGACAAACAAGTGCACCCTTTTATGACCAGCATTCAAGTGACCTTGGTAACAAGCAGACACACATTTTAATGAACAATTATTTGGCAACAAACGCACATTGTATGCAGATTGTAAGCTTTTACGGGGACAAGGTATGAATCCCAAGCAGGAGTGCCATGACCTTGATCCAGATCACTCTTGAGCTGCATGCATGGGATAGCATTTGAGAATGCCAGTTGTAACTGGAGAATGCCAGTTGTAACTGGAGAATGCCAGCTGTAACTGGAGTATGCCAGTTGTAACTGGAGAATGCCAGTTGTAACTGGAGAATGCCAGTTGTAACTGGAACTGGCTTAAGCAAACTGATGATCAGTTAAAACAACCCTACTCTTTTACAGTGATATCGATGCATAAATATTTGCACGTGCGTGAACCTAGTACCTTTCTATAAGATGCACTGCCAGTCATGCCTGTGGTGTCAGTGAGCAAAACTGCCTTTTCTCAATACGATCAATCACAGATACAATCACGCACAGAGCAGAGCAAATGCTATTGGCTTGCAATTATTATGCTCAGCATAATTATATAGCCATGTTACATTAAATTGTGCATAATTATATAGCCATGTTACATTAAATTGTGTTGTGGGCCCATTATTGTGCATAATTATATAGCCATGTTACATTAAATTGTGCATAATTGTATAGCCATGTTACATTAAATTGTGCATAATTGTATAGCCATGTTACATTAAATTGTGCATAATTATATAGCCATGTTACATTAAATTGTGCATAATTATATATGTAGGACACTGCACCACAAACTTTAACCCAGCAATGGCACCTCATGCAGTTTCAGCTTCAGTGTCTATACAAGAAGACCCATTACATTAAATTGCTTGACCACTGTACATTTCTAAGACATAATATAGTTGCAATCAACAGATTATAGGACTGTGGTATTCATCTTTAATTGCAGGAACCGTAGAAATGCCACAATAATCATAGAGTCGGTAGACTCTATATGTAGGGATACAACGGACACGCAATTGAAGCTAATACAAAAAAATCTTCCCAAATCTCTCCAAATCTCAAAAATGGGCGGCAAATAAGCCTTTATGACAACTCAGTTACTATTCGTTTTCGAGTGTTTTCCTGGCCCAGAAGACTCCCAGTGTCGTGAATAACCGTCGCGAAAGTACCACGCCAAAAAGTCGTCAAACCACCAAAATCGGTTTTCTTCTTCTTCTTAACTATGAACTCAAAATTGTGTACTGTGTGCGGAGTGAATGCTATCAAGTATGCTGCTATAAAAATGAGGTAAACAAGTGTAAAAAACATTGAAAATGTATGGAGATGTAGGGATAACAGAACAGCAAAAAGTATGAAAACAAGCAGGGATGATGGCATAAAACAGTTCAGTATACAACACCCTACATACTTTTCTCATTATACATGTATTATGTGGAAAGATATGTAAGATGGTGTTGTATACTGAACTGTTTTATGCCATCATCCCTGCTTGTTTTCATACTTTTTGCTGTTCTGTTATCCCTACATCTCCATACATTTTCAATGTTTTTTACACTTTAACCCTTTAACCACCGAATTCTTCCCACCAAGACAACACATTTTCATGCATTCAGCGCACACCACTTTCGTAGGTACTCCTCTCCCACAGCATTCGCTCCTCAGCGGCCAAACTTGGTGGGGCCCGCACACATGGAGAGACCCCTCTGGCAATACCGTTAATGATATTCATGACCCCCCACAAGGCCAGCAATCGGAGGTCAAATGTGGATGTCAGCCGGATTTTCGCCCAGCATTTCCCTAAACTTGGGCCAGATCTGACTGATGGCACACCTTACACCACCAATTTGCAGGTTTTCTTGAGGCCCTGGGTGGGGTCTATGAATATCATTAGAATCAAAAATTCTCGGGTCAATGAATCTCATTAAAATCAAAAACGCCCACGACAGGCCGAAGGGGGGGCTGCCGCCCCCCCCTTCGAAACCCCCCCACTTGTACGTTTAGTGGGGGAGGCGCGCCGAAATCTGACCAAATTTTTGAGTTCGTGCCTTAAAGTCGTCCCTAGGCCCTCTGAAGACTTTTTGGTCTCTTTTTGGACTGGCGAGAAGCCCTACAAGTGCATAGGGTCTAAATGACGCCTATAGACGTCAATGGGGCTTAAAGGGTTAATATTGTGTGACATACAACTTCAGTGTTTACCCTTCAGTTTGAAACTGGACACCACTACATAATTATATAGTTGTCAAGCAAAATGATTGATCTTCTATTATCCACATAGTTTGGTAGTGAAGCTGAAAATGAAATAACCTTAGGTGGGTTAAACCAACACGTGTGTTTTTACAGTTATAAG
Source organism: Axinella damicornis (assembly GCA_963931865.1). Taxonomy (NCBI): domain Eukaryota; kingdom Metazoa; phylum Porifera; class Demospongiae; order Axinellida; family Axinellidae; genus Axinella; species Axinella damicornis. Next base: position 2,794,367 of record OZ007514.1, on the reverse strand, counting down.
GTTAAAGCAACACTTCTGTTATTGCTGGGTAATTCTATCTGCATACCAGTCTAATGACGCGTACTACTGTTGTCATGCATGCACCATTAATTCTCTGGATTCCTGAGCGGGTTAGCTATATCAGTAGCTTCATGGGTGTAGCAAGCTGAATAATAATGCTGTGAGCTAGTTGTAGCATTATAAGTGACAGCTGTGTATTTCTGTGTTTATGCTTCTTGGTAGTAGCTACAATGGCAGAAGGAAGGTTTGAAGGGGTAGAATACTTAGAGCTTGATCACCGTGATGTCAACACCTTCCAAGAAGCAAATCAGGTTTGTTTGGGAGCATTGTGATTCAAGGGGTATGCTTTATAGTCCCAAGGGCCTGGGTGGGGGTGAGGACCTTCAAACTTAATATTGGGGGGGGGGGGGGGGGGGGGGGGGGGGGGGGGGGCAGTTATTGGTTTTGTGTGCTGTGTGGACTCCACACTAACTGTATCCAAGATCATGGACAACCATTGGTGCAGGCAGTGTTAATACATGCGTTCCCACTGTTAGATGCCATTGATGCATGTGGTGACAATTCTTTAATATCCCTCTCCCATCAGTCAGAACCCCCTGATGGCTTAAACACCCCCCTCATACAATATTGTTTTCCTACTTCTCCAGAACTCCATGGTAAATGAAAAGGACCTACTCATCTCCACACAACGACCATCCAGAGGACAGAGGAGGACCCTCTCATCCTCATGTATCCTCCTCCTCTGCTCATGTTAAGCAGCTGAGCACAGTACCGAAAGCAAAGAATAAAGGCCAGGAACTACCATCAAAGGACTATGACGTATGTAAAATTTTGGGATCAAGCTATTTGCTTGCGATGTCACAGTAATATTGAAGTCATACTCCCTCTCTCCTTCCTTCCTTCATTCCTTCCTTCCTCAATTCCTCCCTCCCTCCCTCCCTCCCTCCCTCCCTCCCTCCCTCCCTCCCTCCCTCCCTCCCTCCCTCCCTCTCCCCCCCTCCCTCCCTCCCTCCCTCCCTCCCTCCCTCCCTCCCTCCCTCCCTCCCTCCCTCCCTCCCTCCCTCCCTCCCTCGATCCCTCCCTCCACCACAGAGTTTGGACTATGACACTTGCTACAACGTCCCCTACAAGGAGAGACTGCGTGGCTACACTAACTTGGTTGGTACACAGTGCCCAGTACATATATATTATGCAGATGCATATCTCTGAGTAGTATATAGCAACATCACCTCACTGGCTCAAATCACAGCATCATTATAGGAGTCAACATATACCCACTTTTGAAATGGTGCAGCAGACAAGAGCCTTGCAGTGTAGTGTAGCTATGTCGTCCCAACTTGTATTCCATGGCCTGGCCCTTGGCATGATAAACTTGTGGATGTGCATGATAAAGTTGCTCATAATTATGTCCAAACATCTCTTTCCCCCTCCCCCTCTTTCCTTCCGAATTCCCCCCCCCCCCCCCCCCCTCTTCCTTCCCTTCCCTCCCTGAGCTTATAGGATACCATGATGGCAATTGCCATCATTGGTTATTACTTGAATTTGGGAACTTTAACTCAGTTTAGCATCACACATAATGCTTGCCACTCTCCACCACAGACCTACAGTCACATAACACTGGTGCGTTGGACCCTGATGGGATTGATTGGTGCTCTGACAGGAATAGTAGCTTTTCTGATTGATATTTCTGTGAGGTACCTGTTCCAGTTGAAATACAGCCTCTTTGAGAGAGGTAATTGCAACATTGTAACCCTTATCTGTGTTTCCATGGTACCCATGATGAAGTAGACACACAAGCATAAGATAACTTCCTGCATGTTGTTGCACTGTAATCATGCATGTAGCATTTCATGTGATTGTATGTGTTAAATACGAAATCTATTGTAGGTTTGTTTTGACAGTGGTCTCCTAAAACAATAAAAGTGCACATTATGTAATAGCTAGCATACATTAAGTGAGACTGAATCCATGACATTCTACAGCTATATATAGCTAGTGGGTGTATTGTTAGCCTCGTTCCCAGGCCGCGTGGGAGGAGGAAAGACGGCCTGGTATCCACTGTTCGCGCAAGCGCCGCATTCCCAGAAAAACCTGGGAATTCGTTTTCGTTTGTAAATGGTCAGTAAAATTGATACGTATACGTCCGATTCACTTCCGTATCATCGAAAAGAAACAAGTGAGAAAGCGCTTTCTGTGCGTCTAAGGTGTCTGGAAACTTGCCACGCTGTCAGGAACCTGCTTCATAAGTGCCCTGAGTTTCGGTTTGACTTCGCCTACGCGGGAACGGCATGTAAACCGTCGCCACTGTCAACAGACACGGCAGACATGAGAAGTAACTTACACAGACGAGAACGCCAATCTTCGCACAATCCTACATCACTGAAGAGAGCAGCGGAATACTTGGGTCGCCCTTCTGAACGACGGATTCGACAGAAATGCTTTGCAGCAACTTTTTGACTTGAGCGTGTACGTGGATTAGACCTTGAATATTCGGTCCGGATATGTTCCACGTGGAATGACAACGTAAACATTACAATTTTACGGAAATATACCGGAAATAGCGGCGCTTGCGCGAGCAGTGGATACCAGGCCGTCTTTCTCTCCTCCCACGCGGCCTGGGAACGAGGCTAGTGTATTGTCTGCCCTAATGTCCTTTAGACCTTTCTCATAGCCAGCCTTCTCTCAGCCGCTCCCCCTCCTTTCCCAATGGGAGCTCTGCAGGTGCTCTATAGCTACCTCCTAATCTGTAAGGCTCAGTGTCCAAGTGTTGGATCTGAGTGATGTAGCTAGCTAGTGCATGGTATTCCTAAAGCAGTGTTTCTCATTCAAGCAGGAGTGTGGCAAAGTAAGGGGGGAAAGGGCATTCAAGATGTCTGTAACTAACTAGAGGTGTTCATAGAACACATACCCCGCGCTGTCATGAACGTCTACAGGCCAGGATGCATGCAGTGCAGCTACAATCGACGTGACATCTCCATCGAACAGCTATCGCGCATACTATGGCCATATCCAAGGTGTGGGAGTGACCGCTTACGGCCCTTACCGGCCGGGACTATTTCACGGAACGGAACGGAACACTTGAAAACACGGAACAGCTATGTAAGTCCTCACTGCACAGTTTAAACTCCACAAACTGCATACCACTGGATAGAGCGCGACGAGCTCTACACGCTGGTACCCTTTTTGCTGGAATCCTTGCTGCTGGAAAGAATTGGCTCAGAGTTCTACGAAATCGCGTGGGCGGAAGCTCGCGTATGGCTAACGTCGGTCGTAACTCTAACACTAACCATCATGTTCCAACAATATGGTTACCAGCATGTAGGACTCGTCGAGCTCTGTCCATTGGTGTACAGTTTGTAGAGATCAGACACTGCAGTGAGGACTTACATAGCTGTTCCGTGTTTTCAAGTGTTCCGTTCCGTTCCCACGGCCCCGCTTACCGTATATACTGGAGAGGTGGAGCCAAATGTTACGAATAATAGGAAATAGCTGGAAAAAACAGCCGAAACAATAGCCACGATGCCTGTGAAGTACATAGATCGTGAGAAAACACTGTTTCCTAGCGATCCATGATCTCGAAGCATGAAGTTTCCAAATGCACCGTGTGTCCTGTTCTTGATGGGACTCTGAGGTCACGAAGAGGTGGAGCCAATGTTATGAATAGTTATGAAAAGTAGGAAATAGCCGAAATACAGCGAAACGGAGCGACTTGACTTCAGTCAGGTACACATAGAGCAGTTTTTTGCTATTTGCTATTGTTTGACTCCATTTCGATGGTTTATGAGGGTCTATATATGTGGCGAGATTTCAATTTTTTTCGAGTCACAGACTGACAGATTGCTTAACCCCGCTTCGCGCATGCGCGCGCGGGGTAACTACCAGAGCTCCCAATGGTGTACTAGAATCAGGCATAGCTGCCCAACACCAGTCACAACTACCTCCATTAATTCCGCATGTCTTGTTGCAGTGTACAGCTTGACCTTCAACAATGGTCAGGTGGTGCTGGGGTTCCTGGTCCTGCTCGGGTTCAACGTACTCTTTGCTGTTATAGCCTCCCTCCTCGTTGCAGTCGAGGTGAGTGTGGGGTCACATGACTAGCCTCCCTCCTCGTTGCAGTCGAGGTGAGTGTGGGGTCACATGACTAGCCTCCCTCCTCGTTGCAGTCGAGGTGAGTGTGGGGTCACATGACTAGCCTCCCTCCTCGTTGCAGTCGAGGTGAGTGTGGGGTCACATGACTAGCCTCCCTCCTCGTTGCAGTCGAGGTGAGTGTGGGGTCACATGACTAGCCTCCCTCCTCGTTGCAGTCGAGGTGAGTGTGGGGTCACATGACTAGCCTCCCTCCTCGTTGCAGTCGAGGTGAGTGTGGGGTAACATGACTAGCCTCCCTCCTCGTTGCCGTCGAGGTGAGTGTGGGGTAACATGACTAGCCTCCCTAGCTCATCATTGTATAGTTGAGGTGACTGTGACCAGGATCGAAATGATCGAATTGGCCTAGTCTGATTAGCTAACATGCAACAAGTATTTGATAGATTTTCATGCACATATCTCTTCCCTCTTGTAGCCGGTAGCAGCTGGAAGTGGTATCCCTGAAATAAAGTGCTACCTTAATGGAGTCAAGGTAGGGAACTATATCAGCAGTGTATAGCTTGTTCCCGTGTAGAAATTCAACTAAGATAGTTGCAATTGCGATGTACAGTACTCTCTGTGCATTGTGAGCCCTGGTGATCTCTGTAGCTAATGATTGTGACCTCTCTGCATGCATGTGTTGCTAGGTACCCCGTGTGACCCGAGTGACCACCCTGTTAGCCAAGGCTGTGGGAGTTCTGTTCAGTGTGGCAGGCGGTAAGTGAGTGTACCAGTGTAGGATGGGAGTCTTGCTAATCAGTACGAGTTATAAAACCAGCACAGAATGTTGCTGTACTGTAGTACTCATGCCATATTTGTACTGACTACTTCAGGGTTCTTTGTTGGCAAGGAGGGACCCATGATCCACAGTGGAGCGATCATCGGGGCTGGGATACCGCAGTTCCGAAGCATGTTCTTCAAGTGGCTCAAAATACCTTACCCCTACTTCCGATCAGACAGGTACATGATCGTGATGCTCATGCACACACACAACCTCACACACACAACCTCACACACACACACACACTGTGACACACACACACACACACACACACACACACACACATTAATAGTGACTGTAGTTTCTCCAAACTTCACAGCTACTAGCTATAGCTACCCTCCTCACATGCTCCATTTCTTTCCACCTCCTCTCTCCTTACACTTCTCCTCACACACATAAATTATCCCCCCCTCACACATTCCACCTTCGACACTAGGGACAAGAGAGACTTTGTCTCCAGTGGAGCTGCTGCTGGAGTGGCAGGTACACACAGTTGCAGTTTGGCCTCCCCTGTTAATCATCTCTGTAATGCATGCATGCCTGGGATCTTCTCCTTTCCCTCCTCCTCTATTACCTTTCTACTCTTCTCACCCCTGTCTCCTTCTCTTCTTGATCCTCACCCCTCCCTGCTTCCCCTTCTCTTTCCTCCTCTTCTGTCCTTCCTCCCTACATATAGCTGCATTTGGTGCCCCCATTGGTGGTGTTTTATTCAGTCTTGAAGAAGGCTCTTCATTCTGGAACCAGTCTCTGACCTGGAGAACAGTAAGAAATATTTTGTAATGCATTGTTGTCACATATAACAGTATTTTTAAGGTCCTGTGTAGGCAGGAGAGAAAGAAATAAAAACAAAACGGGATCAATTGCAAGTTGGGACTCCAGCCCTTCTGATCACTAGTGATCATCACTAGTGATCAAAACACTTACCAATGATCAGCTGCTTGCCCAAGATCACACATAGTAACTCATAGTAGCTCTTGCAAGAGGCATCAGCAAATTCCAGCTGTCTTTATTACACTACAACAGTAAGTGCAGATCCTCTGTGGACAATCTCATCGGAGGCTGACAAAATAATACAAAGACCTTTGTATCATTGGTGGACTGCTCTTATAAAATATTGGCTCTGATTGAGTTCAAAGAATTGATCCTGGGTCTGTCACATTCTGTGATCTCTAGATCTCCAATCTCTCCATTCTCTGGAAACTCAAACCATCAACAGTTCTTTTTCTCTCTCTCTCTCTCCGCAGTTGTTCTGTTCCTTCAGTTCTACATTTGTCCTCAACCTCTTCCTCTCTGCTGTGTCTGGTCTGGCTTTTGCCCGGCTGGGTTCCCCTGGCCTAGTGAACTTTGGGGTGTTCACTAAGGTGTGTGTATGTGTGTGTGTGTTGGCATTGTGTGTGTGTGTGTTGGCATTGTGTGTGTGTGTGTTGGCATTGTGTGTGTGTGTATGTGTGTACAGGGGCGTAGACAAGTTTATAGGAGTGGGGGGGCTTGGATGGAAGGTTCGCGCGCATAGCGCGCGCGAAATTTTTGGAGTGTCCGCGCGCGATTTTTTTTTTTTTGCGTAAAGGCGCGTTATTTTTTAACCTGAAATCTTCAAGTAAGGTGGAGAGAGAATGCTTCTGTGATGTAGTGAAGGCAGTAAAGTTGATACTCGTTATGCCTGCAACAAATGCTGTGAGTGAGAAGGAGTTTTAGTGCCGCTGCGTAGATTAAAATCCTGGTTGCGTACGTACAACCACTTCCCAAGCTCACCTTAACTGGTGCATAATTCTGCATGTGCACAAGATGGTCTTGAGATGAACAGAATAGCAAATGAGTTGTATCTCGTAACCAAAGTCGTATGTTAATATTTGGAAATTCAAATAAAATTCGTGTATAGAAAACTGGTGGTTTATTATTAGAGAGGGAAATCTCAAAAAGTGGGGGGGGCTTTAGCCCCCCTAGCCCCCCCCCCTTGTCTACACCCTTGGTGTACCGTATTTATGCTAAATAAAACGGTACATCTATTTAGTAGCATAAATATGGTATAGCTATAAATAATTATGTAGAGGGAGGCAGAGAAAGAAGATGGAATTGGAGAGAGGGAGGGAGGGAGGGAGGGAGAGTGGAATGGAGGAATCGAAGGAGGGAAGGAGGGAGGGACGGTGGATCAGAGGGTCGGAGGAGGTGGATCAGAGGGGTTGGCAGGTGTATGATGATATTATGTTGTGTGTTTGAGGATGATATATTTCAGCTGCTGTAACAGCTAGTATGTGCACACACACACACACACACACACACACACACACACACACACACACACACATCCTCACACACACACATCCTCACACACACACACACACACACATCCTCACATGAGTGCAGGATAGTAGGCGGCTGTGGAGTGCCTATCACCTGATAGTCTTCATTCTGATGGGCGCAGTGGGAGGGTTGATGGGGGCACTCTTCAACAGTCTGAACACTAGAATCACCATCTATAGAATGGTCTACCTCCTGCGGAGAAGAAGAATATGGAGGTATATAGCTATATACGTTCACAAGAGCGCATGATGACATCATTGTTTTTTCCGCCGTGAAAAAAACATCATGCGCTCTTGACGTTCAGAATCTGCTGCAACTGTGCTGTGGAAAACTATTAATTTTGATGTACACATTGCCTGCCTACTTCTCCCTACCTCCATTCCTCCCCCTCCCGTTCCTCACTCCCCTCCCTTACTACCCTTTTCCTTCCTCCCCTCCTCCCTCCCTCCCTCCCTCCCTCCCTCCCTCCCTCCCTCCCTCCCTCCCTCCCTCCCTCCCTCCCTCCCCTCCTCCTACCTCCTCTCCTCCTCCCTCCCCCAGGGTTTTAGAGGCTGTTCTTATCATCATGGTAACAACCAGTGCCGTGTTTGTAGCAGCCATGCTGCTAGGGACATGTGTGAACGGGGCCAAGAATGCGGTTCCAGTGAACATGTGTGACACAGTATGTAACACAATCTTGGTACATCTAGCTTCCCCATGAGCCTTACCCTCCATCCTCTCATACTCCCTCTCTCCCCTCCCCTTCCCTCTTTCTCTCCTTCCCTCTGCTCTCCTCTCTCCTGATCCTCCTTCCTCTTTCCTCCTTCCCCCTCCCTTTCCCCTCCTTGATCCCCTCCCTCCTTCCCCCCTCTCTCTTCCCTCCCTCCCGCACATCCCCCCTGCAGGGTGACAGGTCCTTTGTCAATGAGACACATGACTACTTCTGCCCAGGTTACGGAACCAACCACAGGACATACAAGTACTATAATGACATGTCAACACTCATGTTCAACTCACAGGAAAAGGCCATCAGGCAGCTGTTTCATCAGAATGGTAGGCTGTGTGTGTGTTTTTTTTTTGTGGATTCCAAAGTGTGAAAGATGACAATTCCTCCTCCTCTCACCACACACGTCTACACTGCACACACACACACATATATGTACATGTCCCCCACACACACTCACACTCACACATGCACACATATGCACCACATGCGTAATACACACACTTGCACACACTCACAGGTGCCTTCACTCTCCCCACTCTTAGTATCATGTTTATAGTCTATTACTTCATTGCCTGCTGGACGTATGGTGCTGGTGTCCCCAGTGGACTCTTTGTCCCCTGCCTCCTGATTGGAGCCATCTACGGCCGATTTGTGGCCATTGTGTTTCAGTGAGTCAAGCTAAACAGTTTCTGAGAACTCTATTCAGATGATATCGTCACCATTGTCAATGACATCGTAGTCATCGTAGCTAATGACATCATAGTCAATGACATCATAGACAGATGGGGCCTGGGCAAGTTGCATGTGATAAGGCACACAAAGATACAAGAATCTCAAGGCCCGCTCCTAGTCTTCCAAGAATCTTGCAAGAATCTCCTCTATTATCTTGCAAGAATCTCCTCTAGCTATTATCTTGCAAGAATCTCCACTATTAGCTTGCAAGAATCTCCACTATTATCTTGCAAGAATCTCCACTATTATCTTGCAAGAATCTCCACTATTAGCTTGCAAGAATCTCCACTATTACTTGCAAGAATCTCCACTATTATCTTGCAAGAATCTCCACTATTATCTTGCAAGAATCTCCACTATTAGCTTGCAAGAATCTCCACTATTAGCTTGCAAGAATCTCCACTATTATCTTGCAAGAATCTCCACTATTATCTGCAGGAATCTCCACTATTAGCTTGCAAGAATCTCCACTATTATCTTGCAAGAATCTCCACTATTAGCTTGCAAGAATCTCCACTATTAGCTTGCAAGAATCTCCACTATTATCTTGCAAGAATCTCCACTATTATCTTGCAAGGATCTCCACTATTATCTTGCAAGAATCTCCACTATTATCTTGCAAGAATCTCCACTATTATCTTGCAAGACTTGCAAGAGAAATGGCAATGTTCTGGTGCAAGATCTTGCAAGAATCTTCGTTGGTCTCGCACATGCACACCATTAATTGCAAGGAGTGCCTGTTTGCACATGCCTGGCTCCCCAGGTTGTTCTGGGCAAGCTGAAAACTAGTTCGTGTCCATATATTTAGTTGTTACATCTTGTCTCCCAATCAGGTACTTGAGTGACGCCAGTCCGTACCTTGAGTTCCTCTCGAACCTCTACCCTGGCACGTATGCCTTGATAGGGGCAGCCGCATTCTTAGGGGGTGTGGTCCGTATGACCATCAGTCTGACAGTCATCCTGATTGAATCAACCAATGAGATCGACTATGGCCTACCTATCATGTTGACGCTATTGGTAAGTCTTGTGTCTCATGCATCTACATGTGGATTATTCTCAACTCGGTTCCCAATCTGTTCCTATTCCATTCCCAGCCTAGCTGTTTCAACTAGTCTTCAACTCTGTTCCTATTCTGTTTCCAGTCTCTGTTCCCAGTCTAGCTGTTCCTAGTCCATTCCCAGTCCATTGCCAAGTCTGTGTTCCAATTCCATTCCATTCCTAGTTTGTTTGTATTCCATCCGTACGTTTGTTTGTTCTTAATCCATTACTGATTCCGAGGCTATTGTCGCACACGCCGCTTTACTCCTCCTTCGCAGCCTGGGAACGATCGAAGCTAGGCAAAGCTCATTGCTCTGATGCCCATACAGCTAGGCTAAGCCTTGTTCAATAGCATCTCTTGTGAAAAGCATTAATACTGTATCCAGGCTAAAATTAGTCCAGTCCAGACCCTACCAAGCCCAGTGCGGGTCGCTTCCAGTATAATACTGGGGCCCAGACTAGGATAAATAAGTACAAAGGTCATGCACATCACTAGCCAAGTCCCAACCCCCTTCATCACTCACACACGAGCATTGAGAGTAATATTGTCTTCTCTTAGGTGGCCAAGTGGGTTGGGGACTTGTTCAATGAGGGTCTCTATGATATTCATATTGAACTGAAAAAGACACCACTGCTAGGATGGGAGTCGCCGGGCAACGTGGACAGGTGGGTGAATAGATTGGGGGAGGGGGAGGGGGTGGAGGGAGGAGGGGAGAGGAGGTGGAGGGAGGAGGGGGAAGGGGGTGGAGGGAGGAGGGGGAAGGAGAGAGGAGGATGGAGGAGGGAAGGGGGGTGGGGAGGAGGGAGGGAGGAGGAGGGAAGAGGGAGGAGGAAAAAAAAGGTGTGGAGGAAAGGGTGAGGGGGAGGGAGGGGAGGGTAAGGGAAGGGAGGTGGAGTATATTCGAGTTAGAATGTAGTATAAGTTTGCAATTAAATTCTCCACTCTCCATCCTCTCCTTTCCTCCCAACAGACTAGCTGCTGAAGACGTAATGAACTCTAACCTCCGCTACATGTACCCCATTACACGGGTACGATCAGTTGAGCAGCTGCTACGGACTACAGTCCACAGCGCCTTCCTGGTAGTGACCCCAGTGGATACAGAACAGGTGCCAGAAAGACCACAAAATGTGTCCTCCAAACACACTCCTCAGCTGTACAAGAAGGGATCCTTTCTGGGGGGAGATCTTGACACGACTGATATTGATTCAGATACAGGTGAAACCAGTAGAAAGAATATGAGACATGCAGAGAAATATCCATTTTAATGTTGCATCAGCTTTGTTTGACCACAGAGCAAATAACAAAGGGATTGGACATTAAGTTTCCAATTACTTAAGATACAGCTAGCTAGTCCAAAACATGCACTGGATTGGATTGAAACAATTTTTTGAAAAGTAATTTTTGGTGTTTTGAGTACTTTACCTATGCTCTTCGTCTTTTATTGTGAGTGCCAAGTTTAAGTTTAGACAACTAGCCACCCTTAAATTCTTGCAACTCATATGGTCAAAATCTGGGTCGGATAGACAGAAGAAGCTATAAGACAACATGAAATGGCATGTAAGATATAAAGCCAGCCTGCTTCTACTTCCACTCCAGTGTACCCAAACTCACGCTATCTTGCAGACCAAGTGTCTAGTGAGTACAAGTTAATTGTTGTTGATGTTGGACTTTACTAGACAAGAGACAAACTTGATGATGTTTCAATCTGACTGTGCATGTGTCTCCAGCTGTGTTTAGTCAAACAACAGCAACCGTTAGAGACACCACGGTGACATGCCTCTCAATTACTAAACTAGCCTCGTTCCCAGGCCATCGCCCAGCTTTTCGTCGCTTGCAGTACGGTAAAGCGGGGAGGGCCTGGTACAATTCCTCACGTGAGCATGATGTAATCGAAAAATGGCTAAATTTTCAGAACGAGGACGCAACGTTTTGCGTGTTATTCAACCATCTACATGTTCAACGCTCGGTGAGTATGACAGTCACCCCCCGCTAGCTAGATACGTGTGGTATCTTACTTGGTACCTTCGCTCTTCTTGCTGTTCTGAGACCACGTACGCCCACGTTCAACCTTTTACCCCTTTCTACCCTTGACGTCACTCACGTGAGGAAATGTACCAGGCCCTCCCTGCTTTACCGTACTGCAAGCGACGAAAAGCTGGGCGTGGGACTGGGAACGAGGCTATTACTAAACCACATTACTGTTAAAACGTTTCCTTTGTCTCTAACAGAAAATCAACTTTTGTGGGACATGCGGATCCTCCTTTAGCCATTCACCTGCATATCTGCCAAGGTGCAACTGACAAAAAGCTGGGTAGGGGCTGGGAACAAGCTAATCAAGGTTGCAAGCTTGAGAAGACCAAGGACAAACCATGCTGTTTTCAAGCTAGTACAATGTACATTGGGATTATACTTCTTGCGTTTGCAACTCATTCATTATCTTTGTCTGGTAGCTAAGCATAATTTTGTGAGGATCCCCCTAGGCGTGAGAATGTTTTGTTAAAGTGTGGGATTGAGGCAATCATTCTCGTACCACCTCCACAGGAAGTGGGGTATTCCCAACCTGCTACCGGGGCTCTTCCAGATCCCTCACTGTCTCCCACATCCTCCCCAGCCACAGCAAGGGGATGGGGATCAAGGCGGCCACTGACGAGCAGGAGAAGCCTCAGAAGTTGCTCATCTTCCACGGCATCATTCTGAGATCACAACTGGTTATGTTGCTGAAGAATCGTGTGTACTTTTGCGAGGACCAGGGGGTATGTGTGGGGCATGTACACATGTAGGTGGGTGGGTACATGTGGGTGGGTGGGTGCATGTGGGTGGGTGGGTGCATGTGGGTGGGGGGTGGGTGGGTACATGTGGATATGGGTGGGTGGGTACATGTGGGTGGGTGGGTGCATGTGGGTGGGTGGGTGCATGTGGGTGGGGGGTGGGTGGGTACATGTGGATGGGTGGGTGCATGTGGGTGGGTGGGTGCATGTGGGTGGGTGGGTGCATGTGTGTGGCATGTACACATGTGGGTGGGTGGGTGCATGTGGATGGGTGGGTGCATGTGGGTGGGTGGGTGCATGTGGGTGGGTGGGTGCATGTGGGTGGGTGGGTGCATGTGTGTGGCATGTACACATGTGGGTGGGTGGGTGCATGTGGGTGGGTGGGTGGGTGGGTACATGTGGATGGGTGGGTGCATGTGGGTGGGTGGGTGCATGTGGGTGGGTGGGTGCATGTGGGTGGGTGGGTGCATGTGTGTGGCATGTACACATGTGGGTGGGTGGGTGCATGTGGATGGGTGGGTGCATGTGTGTGGCATGTACACATGTGGGTGGGTGGGTGCATGTGTGTGGCATGTACACATGTGGGTGGGTGGGTGGGTGCATGTGTTTGTGTCAGCTGATACCACCACCTTTTACTTTTACTACCTGCAGATCAGAGCACCTTCTCTATATACAACACACACACACACACACACACACATACACACACACACACACACACACACACACACACACACACACACACATGCACCACATACATGTACATTGCACACAACCACACATCGCAAACACACACCTCCCAATCACCCTATCACCTTCCCCCAAAACCACCCCTGTCCAGCCTGAATCACAGCCCCGTATTAGTCACCTTGAGATCACGGCAGACTACCCACGGTATCCCAGTGTCTTTGATGTACCCATCAGCGGTGTTGATAGAAACATGCTCATCGTAAGCCTCTGGCTTTACATGAACGTAGCATATAACTCAATCTAGCATGATCACTACTCAATCCCACCCTATAATAATTATGATACTGGATAACAAATGTTGCCAAGATAATGCTTCACTTACTTAACTTGAGGAATTTTCAGCAGGCTCAGATTGTGAATACATCATAGCTGATTGGGCCAAGGTGTAACTGAGAAAGGCAATTAAGTTCAGTTGTCATATGAAATTCCTTATAATATTAACTTTTCTTACTTTTCCCATCATTTATCAACTATATCAATATAATATTATGGTGCATAACCCAACTGACACTGGAGATTACTAGAGATTACTGGATAGGTTATGCAGCTATAATACCAATGAAACTTATGAATCCTTCCCCGTCGCAGGATATTTCTCCCTACATGAACCCGTCTCCCTACACAATATCCCACCAGGCCCCCCTCCCACAAGTTTTTAACCTCTTCCGGACCATGGGATTGAGACACCTCCCGGTTATCAGAGATTCAGGAATTGTGAGTTGGGGGGGGGGGGGGGGGGGGGGGGGAAGGAGTGGAGGGGGGAGAAGGATGAAAGAGAGGGAGGAAGGAGTAAGGAACAAAGGGAAGAAGGAACGATTCATTGTGGAGGAGGAAGAGGTGGACAAGGAAGAAGAAAGGATGAAGTCACCTGTGATGTTCAAAATGTCCCGGGCTCTCCTCTTTCTTCTGTTGTTGATTTGCATATAGCTACAGGGCCTAGGGAAAGCCTGGGAATGAGGCTACTGTCTATGTGTACTACTATAGTGCTACAAACAGGTGAGAAGTGACTAGGCCATATACACACAGCTAGTGCAGAGTCTACAGAGGGTGTATTAGTACTTACGTACTGAACTTTGCTTTCTTGTCTGAATTACACCAGGTCGTTGGTCTAATCACTCGTCATGATCTGACGCACGAGAGACTACATGAGATTCGTCACCGGAAGAAGGCAGAGGAGAGATCGACAGCAGCGGAAGAGGAGCCGGTCTCGAGCTAATGCTGCTCAGTCCTGTGAATGATGTAACCTCACACACTAGCTAGTGCCTCTTGAGACTATTAGCATAGCTGTATAATTATGTATAATACAGCGGGACCTCTAATAACTATAGGTCAGTCTATGTCCATTATGCCAACACATTAGCATAACATCTGTGTTATATGATGCACACCAAGATCATGGCCACAATTAAGAAGTGCGGGCATGATTATGAAGTCACAGAGGCGTTCCAACCTGAAAGCAGTGAATTTGGCGTAATGATTTGATCATTAGCTATTAGATTTGCAGGAAGGGGTCCAGAAATTATTATATGATTGCAGTGCACGTTATAATAGAGCTAGGGCATGCATAAGGAGCACACTTTATGATGATAATAGATGTCTGCCTGGGGCATTTGGTTATCACGCTCAAAACTCATGATCACTGAAATGTGCACCGTTGGGGAAGAATTCAGTCATTAAAATTCACTTAAGGCAAAGACTAAATTTCCTATCTGTTCCTAATGCAATATCATGATGTACGGAATTTCCTGCACATTTTGGAGGATAGGGTGGAATTCCACATTCCGTCCTACCAAACATATAGAGGAAAATGCTATATCCTGCATTAGGAAATGGTGATTAGAATAATTCAAAGCAGCATGTCATACAAAACCAACTATATTAGTCCTGCAGTAATCATTAATCACAAGTAGCCAGCTATACAGCACAGTCATGCATACATGTCACATCGTACAGTAATTTCAAATCTACATGTACTACATATAACTGTAGTGTCAATGTTCAACAACTGTGTCTATTGCTAGTACAATAAAATGGTGCATCAAATAATGCGTTAGAACTCAACAGGTTTGGCTTGTTCATCAAGCCAGTGAAAGAGACAGAATTGCAGCTGAGTAGCATGGCACCCAGTAATGGCCACCCTTGTACATTTACTGCAATGTTGCTGACAAAACCAACATTTGTCACTGGAGTCACACTGTGAAGACACGTTCCTGCATGCAGAAATCAAAAAATAAGTTGGCAGTTAATGAGGCAGGCTCAGGCAGCGCATACAGGTATAGTCTACCATTGATGTGTTACCTGAAACTCGTCAGTGATCCAAGGTCATGAATCTCCCTCTTCTTTAGCATGCGCTTCACCGTTTTCTGTGCTATTTGTAGACCAATGCTGATAGGCTCTGCACTAAATGGTTGATGGTCGATGCATCCTTCAGTCAATGCTGAATATGGAGCGAGTTTGTCGGAACTAAGAGTGTATGCTACGTCCAAAATGTATTCAGGCATGTTCATATGAAGGATGGAATACACCCGGAGATATGCATCAGATTCTGTTTCAGCTGCCACAAACACAATGGATGAACCATAGCTTTCATGGAACAGGATATTATGTCCATCTGGAAGGCATACTGACTGGTTCGCCTCTGACACATTGAAGCCTTTGGGTAAGAAGTTAAATGTACGCTTTGGCAGGGGGGAACATTCAAACACCGAGACGCGTTTTGAAATTTGTAGTTTTCCCTGCTGTGCACCCTCCACCAGTGAATGTAGGTCGCTGTAGCCACACTGAGCTAACACAGTTGTTAACACTGCTGAAAGATCTGAAGTGTTAATCCCTGCCGATGCGAGGTTCGAGTCTGCAAATAGGAAAGGCACCTTTGGAAGGAGATCATCAGAAATGAAGAACTCAAGAAACATCTGGTCGGGAATTGTTCGCTTGTGGAAGAGTATATAGGGATGATCCTTAGGAAACTCCCGAGACCCATCACCTAAATAGACATCAAAAGAGACTTTGCTCCTGGATAGGTTCGGGTCGAGCATACTACAATTTACGCTGAAGAGTTTCCTGTGGCCACCATGAGGAGGTTCCTGGGTAGAGAGCTGGATTTGAATTGGGGAAATATCAGCACTGTACTCGTAGTACTTGCAGCACTCGTTACTACAGAAACGGACTGGGTGTGGTACGTGGTAGTGGAGAAGTGGTGACCTCTCAAAGCTTGCTGGCTTCATGCAGTTGTCACATTTGCCTACACAGTACCAGCATGGACACTCGAGATTACAACGTGTGTCAAATGTAGGGAGATCTTGATATCTACAGTCAGTACAGTGGAAGGAAGAGAATAGCAGTAACATTCCATGCAGTGGTATGCTATTTATGTGGGTCAGGCATACATGCATATTCAAATTTTGTATTATAGCATGCAGATGACCTTCTGCTATATATTATGTATGTAAGCTGGAAATGAAACAATTAATAGTCACAGTGAAAATTTTGCTTACCCTTCGGAAACTTTGATTCTGAACAGCAAAGACTGCAAACTATAAAATCCCCTTCTCTTAAGCAATACCGGTAGAATCCGATTGGTGAGTTCCTTTAATTTGCACGTTGCTTCAACACTTGGCAGCAGATACATACTAGCTTCTTCATTGTTCAGGTTGCATGCTACAATGGGTTCAGCCTGTGATATTACGTATCCAATGGAGACAATGTAACTGCGCAATCCAAACACGAGAATTGCATACAACTTTTCCAGCATAGCCCGTGTAGAATTTCTACCAGCAACAAGGAAGAGTGTATATTCTGAACTCGGTGAACTTTGGTGAATGTGTAACAGAACCAGATGGCCCTCCGGGAGTTGAAGCTTCCCGCCAATCCCTAGTGGTTTGGAAATAGCAACGCCTTTTGGCAGAAAGTTAATAATGGTTTGATTCATGTCGTCAAGGGGTGTTGTTTTGAAGGCAAGAGATAACCCCTCCACCTCCTCTTTCATCCATTCAAGTTTTGCAGCACTGGTTGAAACCGTAAACATTTCCTCTGCGTACTGCCTTGAAATTTCATTCATCCCCCTCCATAGGCCAAGAGGCCAGCTATGGAATCGTCTTAGGTTTGAAGGAATGTGGTAAGAACCGCCACCTGGTTTAATGATACAATCAGGTGGAACAGCGAGAGGGTAGTTGGGTTCAAGCCCTACTACAACAGTCAGAACGCCAAGGCTTGCAACCAAGAAGCGGCCTTTCCCTTTGAGGTTTTCAAAACCATCTTCCAGTGATCTTGTTGATATGTACGCACTTCCAGCCGAGTGGAGAATTCTGTCCAGGAATGGTGGGCACGGTGTTCCTTGAGGTAGGGAGGTAGGGGTAATCAGCATTGCTACCTGAGGCAACTTGTCCACTGGCAGAGGGTGCCGACTAAGTAAGAATGATTGACAAGTATCAAAAAGCTTGTAGATTTCTTTTGAGTTGCCATAGACAGACATGCCTCTAGAAAGGATCGGGATTGCTCGGAATACAACACTGAGAAAAAATCGGTACAAATATTTACCGTAGTCAATGCACTGTTCTTCTGACACTCTCTGAGGGTTACCAATCTCATAAATTTTTGCAAAAATATTGGACTTGAATTTATTTTCACAGCTAGAACTGAGCATTTGTTCACAATCACCACATAGCATATAAAAGGTGATCACACCCGAGGAGTGAAGGTGTTTCTGTTTTCTCCACGAAACACGGAATATTTCTCGTGATTTATCATTCCGTGCTTCTGGTGTCAGTGTGTATTCAACGAAGTGCTTAAGAACTGCAGCTGGCCAGATGTGACTGCTTTTAAGTTTCTTTTTCCGGGATTGGCAGAGTAAACATCTTACCAAATATTTGTCATTCTTTTTACGAATGTAGTCAAGAAGAGCAATGTCACGGATTTTTTTCACCTCACTGTCACTTACCATGCACGTGTCTGAGAGCAGGCCAATCACTTCTTTAGCCATTCTAAGGCATTGCTTTGATGGTACATGAGGGAACTTTTGCTCATGTGAATAAAGGTAGTATAGGGCCTTCCCTTTGTATAAGCGAGCAGTTACCTTTGTGCTGTCATCTTCTGAATATACGTAGTGATTGGCAAGGTTGACACATTCAACGTACTTTCCATATCGGCAACATCCTTCAATGTAGATTAAAGTGTGGCAAATATCTGTATAGAGCAAAGGAATGTCTGAGTATGAATAACAGCAAATTAAATAATGAGCACTTCGTCACTACCGTAGAGTACGTATCAAGCGCCCACCACATATCAAGCCCCCCCCCCCCCCCCCCCCCCCCCCCCCCCTCAAAAGCAGTGTAGTAAGGGGCCATCCATCACAAAAGTCTTGAGCAGCATTTCTTAACCTTTGGGTAAGGTTGTGCATTCAAAAAGGCGGATTTACAGTGAAGTATGAACTACGGCGTGCTTTCTCTGTCCAGTGTTCCTTCAGATCATGAGGACGATTTCCTTACGTGTATGTATTCATAGCCGGTCATTGACAGCTTACCGCGGGTGGGCGGATACTACATGCCTAAATAGTCTGAGTACGTATCTAGCGCCCACCCCCGTTCAGCGGCGTTCTAATGTCCCCAAACCACATAATTATATAGTATGTATCGTACATCCTTATCTGTAATGCATATGTCATAATACAAATGCAACATACAAAACATTGCACACCTTTTCCAAGAACAGGTTTGTCTTTCCCAGGAGTTCCCCCCAGTGCATGCAATGTGCAAGAGGCTATTACCTCTAGTAGTGGACTCTGCATCAAGTCACTAAGCTTCAGTTTGAGCTCAGGGTATGACTCTTCAATAGATGCACACAAGCTAGGATTTGCAAGGTAGCTTCCAGCATCGATAGCAGATATTTCTTGAAAAACAGTTTGGTCTGATTCTTCAGATTTGTCTGTCTTCAACCACTGAAGTGCTTCTTTTTTCATTGCTTTGGTCGAGAGTTTCCAGAGCAGTTCACATGCAGCCTCTTGTTCAGTACATGTACCACAAGCTAGCACACATGCAATCACTGAGTAGACATCACTTTGTGCAAAGCTATCTTGGTTAGTATTATTCTGAATCAAACTAATGATGATTCTCAACAATTCTAAGGTTGAAAAGGTGGGGTGATTGTACGATTCTTCATCTTGTGGGTTAACTACCAAGTCTAAACTTTCAACAACCATCTGAACTTCGTCCGAGCTCATTGCAAAACTTTCCATACAGTTCGCAGGAAGGTAACAACTGAGATGACTTAAGATCACCTTGGCATTAAAGCCAATGCTGGGATTTTGGCTGCTGGTCATGGATGTCAGAGCACTTTCACACGCTGGCCACAGACACAAAACATAAGTCTGGCAGCTAGGCTGTGTAAGGCACTGAGCAATAGTGCTCAGGGCAGCTTCTCCCAACTTCAAGAATTCCTGAGGGTAATATGTCATCTTTACACATCAATACACTACTGGTAGGGGAAAAATTGTGCAGCATAGACAATGTTTGGCCAGTAGGAAACGCCTACAAAGATTCTGACTACATCATCATGATCGCTATTGTGCACTGCCCAAAATGTATAATTTTTGTACTGAAGCTCCCTTTGGTGGTTGATTTATGAGCGAGCGATCGATTGAGCATGGACATCATGTGTTAATTGGAATAATTTGTAAGCTATTCACCTATATAAGGCTAGCTTGCGCTACCTGTGAGTTGCACCGGCTATATACCAGTAGCGCGGTTACCACTCGAATATGTACAATTAGATCTTGTTGGGAGAGGGTATAAAGCTCAACTTCAAAGAGAGCTCTTTAATTGGACCAGCAGGACAATATTATAGTTGAAACGTCTTCATCTCTTGCCCATCTCTACAAATTCTCATGATTACGCAGCTGCCAACTTACCAAATCCCACGATGGAAGAGCTTGCAGCAGAAAGAGAACGGTGATAAGCCTTGATATCAGCCCATTGCTTGCCAGTTCTACTTTCATTTCTTCACTATATTCCACCCATTTTTGGAGGCAATGGAAAATCAACAACAAACACTCAATATCTTGTTCACTGCATTCGTGTTCAGCTTTGACTGAGGACAAAAAAAAGCAACAATAAAATTATTAATTATAAGGGGCTAAAGAGTCGCCTATAGTTAGTTACTTGTAGACATAGGTATTTTGCTTACTCAGGATTTGCTGTTGGATAACTTCACATATCAGCCGGAGAAAGCTAGGAATGTTGGCAATCTTCTCCACAGCAATTTTGCAAAGACTTTCTGAAGCATGGGCAAAAAAGTTTGTCAAGTAGACAAACAGGCTTCTTATTTCATGAGTTTTAATGGCATATTTCATAACTCTACCAGGTGGCAGTGGCAGTCGACTACACCAAGTTACATGCATGGATTCATAGATTATGTCTTCCATTTCAATAAGGTCCTCAGAGTGAGCGCCCTCTTCGTGTGTTCCTGCAGATGATACAAAGATTGCTCGTACATTAAACTATCCGATACCCTGCTTCAAAAGGACTGGGTATACAAGGCTCAGATGCACCATTGTTAATTCAGCTCTGTGCATATAAACATACCTTGTGTAGTAGTAACCATCTCTTGCTTCAGGGTAGGAACATGAACTTTGTACTGATGACCAATGTATCTCGTAGCTTCCCACGGCACACCTGCTATAATTTCTGGGGAGTTTGTGAGTAGCTGAGTAACAAACACATGCTCTGCACAGAGCTTATAAAGCAGCTCAATCAATGTTTCCTTTTCCAGAGATGTACCATTGGTGAGAAGAAATGAAATCGTAGGTTGTATCTCTTGTGACAGGATTAATCTACGGTTCACCTCACTGTCAGCTAAATTGCTCATTATTAGAATTAGGTCCAGCAGATGAAAGTAGTGAGTACGTCCATCAGATGTAAAAGACATGGAGGTTCTCTTGCAAGGCATTCTTACAAAGGCTGCTACTGCACGAAGTTCAGCATCATCGCTTAGCTGAAGAAATTTCCTGTGATGAGTATCAACGTAGGCAGTGAGTGAGCTGAGAATGCGCTTTGCTCCCAGGCGGATTTGAAAGTTGTAACTCTTACTGAATACAAGAACTGTCTCAATGCCTTTACAGTTGAGTAGATACTCATGAGTAGTGAGTTCAAGAGCACAATTTGCCACAATGAAAAGCAGCAGTTCTGTAATTCTGAACTGGTCCTGCATGAAGGAGAATTACTGCATCACTTAAAAGTTAAGTTTTTACACATGCATTACAAGCACCATCTTACTTGGTCCCATGCTGGAGTTGCTTGCAAAGTTCTCAGACAGCCAACTAGCTGCAACAAGATCCCAATATCTCCAAATGCTGTTCTCAGTTCAGCACTACACTTACTCCAAAGCAGAAGGGAGTGAAGGACCAGGGAAAGAGGATGCAACTGGTGTGGGGGGATTTCCTTCGTCATACACACTGCATGCAGTAAATGGAAGCCATGCATGCACAAAAAAATCAGTCTTACAACTGCTGCACTGCCATATCATTGAAGTGTATACAGTACCAATGGTATTCATATGTCCAGGCTATCAAATCATCTGCTTCATGGGCATTTTCCACCTGCAGTGCACTTCCTGTTTAGATTATCAAGTCTGATTGCAGTAGCTTGTTGTGTTCAAGAGGTAATTACAAACTATATTTATAGTAACGTTTGCCCATCCCCCACCCCACCACCACCACCAATTCCTTCCCTATGGGAAAGTAACAAATTTCACTGCCTCCTGTACCGAATGAGCTAGCTAATGCACTCAAACCTGAGATATCATCTAAGTACACATTCCATAGGTGAAATACAAGAAGTGACATCAGAGGAAACCGGCCCATTCTAATAAACCCTGACCTCAGGAAATCATATCCCAGACAGCAACCCATGCAATCCACATACATATGCCGAGGGTATACAGTGTCCATAACTGACTCAACAGTATACGTAATAGTTGTACCATGGCTTGCTAGGGTGTATGGGATTTGTACCCTGAGTGCAGTTTAATGTATTCACGAGGGCGAAGCCTGAGGGAATACATAAACTGCGTGAAGGGTACAAATCTCGAAGCCATGACTTGTACCATTGTGTCAACAGCTGCCTAGCAACACTCAGGGTATATTGATCTACCCTAGGGTATATTGGGCTTCAAAGGCATCGCCTAGTGTACATGGAATTTGTCCACTGTGGCGATGCCTTTCAAATGACTATGCACTATGGTACAAATATATAGGCACTCACCATGAAAGTGCTTAAATATGAAATCCCTCAATAATGGGAGGTAATCTCGTCGATTAAGAACGATGTTAACTAGACGGAGGCAGAGTTGTTGGTCTTCGATATGCCAGTTCTCATTGAAAAAGCTCACAAGATGGACGAGTGACAATGTCAGTTGTAAGGACTCTTGTTCTACACCACCATGAAATATGCCACTCTTCTTAACATTCTCTTCTGTCCATTTGAGAAGGTTCTGGAATTCCGTTTCAGTTTCAGACAAGATGGCATCATTTCCAACAGTAGGCTTGCCTCTAATTTCACTATCATCTTGTTCCCCTGTATAGCAGAAAATAAAGTAAGTAACAGCATAATAGCTATGGTATAAGCAACTATTTCCAAATTCTAAAACATAAGTAGCTCATCAGTTGCCTAAATACTACCGTACATATCCACAATGATAGCCACATTTAGGTCATTACAAGGCTCACCAAGATCTAATTCTGTTAGTATAATACGGGCTTTCTCCTTCAGCAAGGCACTGCCATTTTCGTGCAAGGACATCAATCTATAAATGACATCAGGATAGCTGTCTCGAATCAAGTCATGTGCTCCTGGCTCAGCCACAAGTTTATACAGCAACTTCATCGCGGCAACTTGATCATCCTCAGATGAAGCAAGTAGCAGTGAAATGGAGAGAAATATCTCAGTTTTCTGAGCAAAGTACGTTCTGTTTTCTTCATCATAGAGTAGATAGCTCAGCCCAGCAGCTAGCTCAGAAGCCGAATACTTAATCCTGGAACTTTTGCCTGTGGCAACCTCCACCAAACGGTTTTCATCGCTAGCTGCAACAGGCAAGCACATCAAAAAGAAATCTCTCTCAGCACTGAAGAGTTTCAGAAAGTAGCTGTAGGAGGGTCCCAGCAGCAAATATAGTGACGCAACGATACACTTTGCTTCCAAATTTGTCTGAATTCGGTGACTAAAGCAAAATGGCAACAGGGCGTGTATGCATTTACTTCCAATCAAATGTTTGTGGCAGTTCTCGTCCTTTGAAAAGTTTCTTACGATCCTCAGCACCAGGTCTCCAAGTCGAGTTAGCTCCTGGTAGGAAAATGGCAATGCAATTTGAATGTCCACACACACATGCAACAGGCATACAGGGCAGGACAAGATGTGTGAGAGCAGGAGTGCACGAGCCATTGTAGGCAGCTCATGCACTCCTGGTGAGAGCGAGTCGAGACCAAACTGCAGCTGCAATCTGCAGTTTGCCGTACTCATATCATATGAATACACTCTCACAGCATTAAGGTGTTCAAGATGGGTTAAACCCAATCTTGTTTATGCCTGTTGTAGTTGTATACACTCACCTCATCTGGGGTCCACAAAGCGTTTATAACTCTGAGTTCAGAAGTAAGGATGTGTATAAGGTAACCAAATATTGCATCCTCCTGTAGCTTGGTAGCAAACAATTTGCTGACATTTGTCCAGAGAACTATGCACGAATGTGAGACCTGCATCAGCTTAAGTATTTCCATGTCTAATGAGCCTGACGTCAGCACAACTGCAACAGAAAATGATACCGTATGAGTAGGGTTGGGCAGTAATGAAAATTGTGCAACGATTATCAACAGCAAAATGTATGTACTAAATCGAATATCATATTCATTAGTATGTCAGTAGTTGCTGTCATAGCTACAATCATGAATCATGGTACTATGATAATCACATGCAATGTTGAAAACTTGCTGATACAAATGTCAAAAGATGGAAATATCATAGCCTCGTTCCCAGGCCTTCTACACCTCCAGTTTTTGATTGCTTGCAGAATGTGGAGCTTGCTCAGGATCAAGATATGCCGTAGGATGCAGTGCAGATCAGGTGCACAAGCACTAGCCCACAGGTAACATGCATGGTACCACTCAATCATTTCTATATACTGGTAGCCTCGTTCCCAGGCTCTTCCCCAGCTTTTTGTTATGCGACAAAAAGTTGGGGAGGAACCTGGTAACGAGGCTACATGTATATACTGGCACAACCTAGCATTTGGCAATGCAGAAAACAGGGAGGTTTTCATTGACCACATTCTTTTTCCATCGGTATAACAGCAGCACTTTCTCCATGCAATCAAACCTTTCAGTCAAACCCTTTCTGCCACCCTTTCTACCAGGCCCTCTGCCGCTTATCTGTACTGCAAGTGACGAAAAGCTGGGCAGGCCTGGGAACGAGGCTACCCTGCTAGTGCTTTGCGCTTCCGTGCAGTGTTGTGCACTGTGTGGTGATTGAGCAATTGTCACGTATTATAGTAAACCTGGGGCCAGAGGATACCAGTGAAAGGCTCCCTAGCCTCGTTCCCAGGCTCCTCCCCAGGAGCTGGGGAGGAGCCTGGGAACGAGGCTAAGGCTCCCCCTGATCCGCTGCATAGTGTACAAGAAGTATCTACCATCAAACCTAAACACCAGGAGATGGGTATTGTACATACATGATGTACATGTATACTAGATCAGGCTATGCTATCGGATAGCTATACCATAAATAAAACAGACAGAGGTGTAATACACTTTAATATGTACGATGGCATGTGGCATGGGCCCGCACTTTTGATGCGAAGATCATGAAAACACTCCACGCAAACTTTAGAGTGAAAATTGAGAACGTGCAGTTCACTTACAGACTGTACACTGCTGCATTAGGTTGAACAGTAACCGCATGAAGTCTTTCATTTCAACAACAACACTGACAAACGTCTGAGCAATTTCGTCATCGCTTGTAATAACGAATTGTAAAATGTTTCCCAGACTAACAGCAACATCCTTTGTAGCTGAAGCACCGGTTGGCATTCTTTCTTCTGCAGCCATTTCAAACCTCAGAATTGCTTCTGAAGCCAGTGCAATCAGGTCCTCGGCCTGATCAGCTATATGGGACAGGCGGGGACCTGATCCTTCAGATCCTGGACCAGTATCGTGACCGTTAGTATCTGAGCACGCTGCCTGATCTGTATCCACGCTTCCAGTTTGATCACCTTTGGCTCCAGGGGATACCAGAGAGGAAGTATCGCTCTTCTTCTCCATAACTCAGACTTAAACAAAAGGCGCAGTGCAGCCCGGACTGTGGAGACAGCCGGTGTCACAAAAAAAATCGGCACTCCCTTTTAGTGACCCCTATAACATCGAGAATTGCATCTACGTCACACAAATATACGGGCCCCCAAATATACACATTATGCGTCTTCAACGCATAATGACAGGGCTTTCCCCATGCTCAGCTCACAAGACCTTTCCGTGGAAAGTGATGCTTGAGCGAAATAGTAGTGTAGAAGCATAGGAGCTTATTAAGACTCTGGACTGGAAGAATGGAAGAAAGAGGGAGAATGGAAGAAAGAGGACGACCCTGGAGACAGAAGAGGAGCAAGGCTGAAATTTAAGTTTCGGACGAGATCAGCTGGTTTGAGGGCTGAAGTGGGAGGTTGGAAGAATCGAAACCAGAGTAGCCAATGCATAATGTGGTGAGGGCGAGAGAGTGGAGCATATACTGTTGAAGTGCAAGGCTTACCGTGAGGAGATTATGGGAACTGTAAGACAACTAAGAACAGCCTAAAGGAATACTACAAGAGACTGGGTGAGAGGGAGACGGTGGAGGTGCTACTGGGCAGAGAGACGAATGTGGAGGGTGTGGAGCTAAATTAAGTATAGACGGGGTGAAGAAATACCTATGATGGACAAGAGAAGGAGATGGACAGGAGTAGGAATTGGTGTAGCTATGTTTGATATTTGGTTATAATTATATATATACGCGATGGCCTTCAAGGCAAATGCAGATTCAATTATTATTATTATGAAGAGCTGTTAAGAGTAATGTCCACCATGAACTGTGTCACTACTGAGGATGTACATAGCTACCGTAGAGACTGGTTAATAGGCGCATGCGCTTATCGCATGCAGCAGCAAGAAAGTATGCGCTTATTATGAGTATACGCTTATTAGCAGCAACGGATCTCGATCATGGCAAGCTGACGAAGATGCTGTGAGCGATGTCATCATATCTACAAGGGAGTATGGTCCAGTACTGCATGTCAGTGGCGAGATTCTTCAACTTACACACGAGGACAGAAACGATGCGTCCATTTTGCTACAGTGTGTGCCTTGCGAACGGAGAGTTGCACGGTAGCAGGCTACGTCCCTCGAGAGTTGTCATGTAAGTGTTCGCTATCCAACGTTGCTTTGAGAGTGCCGGGTGCTTCTGCACGATCTGTTGTAGTGTCTCGATCTCGCTAACTCGTGAACACAAATCGACACGTCAGCATTTTTTAGGCGTATGCGCTAATTAAATGATACGTAAGGACAAGAAGGAAGTATGCGCTTATTAAAAATTATGCGCTTAATAGCTGCATGCGCCTATTAACCGGTAGCTGCTAGACTGTAGGATGTTGGCCGGGTCACTTGCAATTGCACTAGAACTTTGGAGGGAAGTATTTTGTCTAGGTTGCTGTGCTCCAAGGTGGCTGACCATGCATGCCAACCATATAGCTAGCAATTTGGTGACAAATGCAGGCCCGTAGGAAGCAATTTATGTTTGGTCAGGCGGAGAGTGCTTTGATGAAAAACGTGGCGGTGCAACCGGAGCAAGCGCGCGAAGCGCGCCAAATAAGGCCCCCCCCCCCCAGGAAAATTTTGAATTTTAGACCTTCTGAGATCGTTTCTGGTGCAATCTTGGGACAAAATAGCAACAATTCAATAATCACAAAAATCACTCAAAAAATGTACAGTAAAAGAATACAAATCATTATGCAAAATTAGCCTCGTTCCCAGGCCCCGCCCAGCTTTTCGTCCGCGCGTGGGAGAGCCTGGGAACGAGGCTAATGCAAAATATCTAAACTGAGTTTCTGAACTACATGCAGCAAAAAGAAGTAAGCAAACCTGCCGAAGTGAGCTCAAGGAAAACTGCTCGGTGGAGTGTGATTTCTGCTCGTGCGTACGCAATGCGCGTGCGCAACTTACTGGAACGTGCTTGGTCTTGAGATTGGGCTGGGCCCTGGCCTGGGAACGAGACTCGTCTACTACTATTAAGTCGCATAATATTGGTGCGGCGGCCGCCGCACCTGCCGCACCTACTCCTACGGCCCTGAAATGTCAGATATGGCTAGTAAAATTTAATCATCTTTTGCAGTGAGCTGTTAAGATTTAACCAGGCTGTGGTCACCTGCACCTCAGTGTCTCCTCCACTGTGGTATCAAAGAATGTAGCTACTTGTGCAGATGACTTGGATCCTGTTAACATCATACACCTTAGTGCGGTGTGGTTGGAATGATCATGAGCTGTAATACTATGACTTAGCTCACTGTGACTTAGCTTGCACTAGCCAACTGGCCACTAGCTCCACTGCTACCAGTGGTGCAGTTGCCACTCGAATAATGGTAGTTTTGTTCCAACAAGTATGCTATACAGTCCATTTGAAAGGGCCAAGCACGGTATAGTTTTTCTGATTAGCTAGACCACAGAATCACAGATGGGTGCACTCTAAAATTGCTTTGAAGAAATAGCTCTTCAGTAGCATGGGGGCATGTCAATTTTACAGTGAGTATATACTGAACTGTTATGCTATCATCCATGCTATGTACCTTGTCAATCTGCAATCTCTACACCTTGTTATAGCTATGTTTTTACGTCACTGGTTATTTATTTGAGCTCCAATTACGATGTCCTCTCCAAATGATCGTATAGCACTCCTTGTGTCTAGGCTCGAAGACATCCCTTGCTGCTATACTTTCCACTTGCTACCTATAGCTAATCACCGAGGGCGAAGCCCGAGGTCCCGAAGGTCTCTAAACAGCTAAGAGACCTGCTTGAGTGCAATTAGCTAGCCTATATATGGGTTATGTCTCAGCTAGTTTCTCTGTATAGGAAATATGAATTTTTGATGAGGTGTCTGGTTGGATTTTAGAGACCTCAAAGCACATTATGCATAGCTACAATAGTCAGTTACCACTCATAACCTGTTATCTTTACAGTGCCAGTATACTAGGCTACAAGTGAAGCAAATTCATTGTCATGTGTGCAGGCTGACAGTGCAGCCTGTGTAAGCTGGTTACTAGCTATAGCTATACCGTTGGGTGACTATATCCTTCCCCAGCTAATTCAGATCTTATGCATTCGAAGTATATTTGAATTTAATTAGCTGTAAGATGAACACACTGTGATCAGTTCATCAGCCATGCAGCCATCTCCTTTTGAGTTTCCTTAGGATGCTGGAGATTTGGGATCTCATGAGCTGTCATCCAGTCCTTGATCTCGGAAGCATTGTGTGAAACCTTGTATCCCATCTTGCTTAAATTGTTGAAAATAGCAGTAGCTCCGACCCTTGTGTTGGCATCCTTGAATGGTTGGTCAGCATAGACAATCAACCCTAGCGCAGCAGCCCCGGCATAAGGATCGTTTGTCTCTATGGTGTTAGCTTCCTTGACAATTTCTTTCAATCGTGCTTCATTCTTGTCAGCTGGTGGCAGGAATCCAGCTCTGGGTCCAGCTAACTCTTTATTTAGTCGAACCAGCTCTTCCACAGCGTAGGGCATTCTGGTTAGCTAGCTCAGAGCTGAATGATTACTTGGACAAGATCAGGGTTTGGTACGGCAGTTACCAATGCGTCTCCCAGTACACAACAACTAATGAGGGTTATGCCAGCAGACGAAGGCGGTACGGTAGCACTTGAAGGCCACGCCTTCTAATTAGTCGATTTCTGTTGCATTGCGTACGTGAGGCAAGAAATTTACTGTTTATGTGGGTGCAGCTAGCTTGACGGAAATGACACGGCCTGGAATAGTGGGAATACGCACATGTTACATGTAGAAGTCGCACAACGCAACGGAAGGGCTACAACTCGCACCTATAAATTAACTAGTAGTTAAGAAGCCCGTGAGGGCTCGCATGACGCGTGAATCACCCCATGCCCACCTACTTACGTGATGTCATGCGCATGCGTACATGTGCACAGACCGTAAACGCGAATCCGTATAAGCAGTCGTTGGGTGCTGTTATTACCGTGCACCCTATGGGTTGGGCTCCTGCGGTAAGTGATCAAGTGGTGGTCAGTACCGGCTAATATACACAGTGCGTGATCACAACAAATTCAGAAATCGTCACTCAACTACTTAGCTTGTGGATAACAACGCAATGTCTCACGTCCATGTTCCCTACTATAGTCAAGAGAACAGTGAGTGGTGCTGGGCAGCTACAACAAAGAGTGTTGTTGCAGCCGTAACGGGAGGTACACTTGTCCCAGAGCAGTGCCAGCTTGCGGATATTGCATTCAACCGCAGCGACTGCTGCAAAACACCCACCCCTCAAGAATGCCTACGAGGTTCCGACGACTTTAAACGACTACTCCTCCAAATTGCAGGTATCCAGAGTACTCGTGTGGAACAACCACTTAACTTTGCTGAAATCCCCGACAATGGGTTAGTGATTTATCAGATTCTCTTCTCAACTGGTGCTACGCACTCAGGCATCATATCTGGGAAACGCAAGCAAGCTGGCAAAGAACAGGTGTACTTCCTAGACCCAGACGAAGACTTCTTCCGAAAACTTGACAGGCCACCAGAAGGCTGGGTTGATTATGAGTGGGTTCTGAAAGGCTATAATCCCCCTGCCAAAGGGAATTGGCTGCAGAGCTGGACTGATATTAAACAAAAATAGGTGATAATATAATATACTGTCATTACCTGACTGCTTTTGTACTGCGCATGGAGTGGTGGACAGATATCATAAAGTTTAGACCTTATATTGTCTATATAGATGCATGCATTCGGTGAATTAATCGAGATGCCAAAATACACGACTGTATTATGCAAACTAAAGTCTGGTAATCTGCCTATTCCATTTTGGTTCTGGTGCGCCAGAATGCTGGTGCCAATTGTTCTATTAATTAATGGGAATGCATGCATGGTGCATGGTATGCCTGCAAGTACATGTACAAGGCAGGGAGGATGCATGCATGGCCAAACACACTCCATCGACCCCTACGTCTTTCCTGTTATGGTACAATCACGCACATAACACATAACACATAATACAGTCATGTATATTGGTAGTTACAAACAGTGTATACCTAGCCTCGTATATATGTTTCCACAGCAATGAAACAGTGCTGCATAATAACTTGTTATTAAATTTTGATACCACAACCTATGAGGTAGAATCACTAGTACTATGGAATAGAAGTATAGTAGAAATGTTTGTCACAGAGTAGGGGAAACATTTTAACCTTTCCTCTACTCTGTGGTGAAGTATTAAGATTCCTCCTATGGCTTAGCTAAGGCAAACATTTCCTCTACTGTGCATGTGAAACCTTTTCCTCCACTCTGTACATGGTGAAATAATAAGATTCCTACACACACCTATGGCTTAGCTAATGCAAACATTTCCTCTACTGTGTGAAACCTTTTCCTCTGTGGTGCCAAATTAATATTTACGATTCACACACACACACACACACACACACACCTACTTCTTCTGCTCTATAGATCTGAAGTGAAATGTAATATTGAGCCCTTGGAGTGCATGTGTGTGCAATAAGTTGCTATAACTAACAACATTTAACATTTGTTCCGATTCATAAAACAGTGCAGTATACTGTATACAACCCCCTGTATCTTAGTACATGACATTGTATTATAATTATGTAAAAGATCTGTATATAGGATGGGGTTGTATGCTGAATTAATTATATCACTGCAAACTTGAACAGAAGGCCAGGGTTGCTTTAACCCAGCTCAGTTGTTGCTTCAGTACCAAATAATGCGCATTCAAGCAGCTGCTTGCACAAGGAGGCCATAAGTGGTCGCCCGAAAAGACAAAAGCTCCACCACAAAGATGAGTTTCAGCACGAATATTTGACAATTGCCTTGTGAAGTAATGTGCCTAGGTAGTCCAATTCAGGTACTGCTAATTACGTCATGCACATGCGAACAACAGGAGTAGTGTGATCGGTTTGTCTGTCTGTCTGTCTGTCCATGGAGTTTCAACAATAAAGCCCCAATTGTTGAAGGCTTAGTTAATACAAGCGTCAGAATTCAGAAATTACTAGCGTCTACATAACTCACACACCAGAATCCACTCGAGATGTCTAGAGGACATTATGCATAAAATAGTCAGTTACCACTCATAACCTGTTAACTTTACAGTGCCAGGATACTATAGGCTATAAGTGAAGCAAATTCATTCATGTGTGCACTCTTTTTGTCTGCAAGCTGGTTACTTACTGTTTGGCTTCCCCTGCTAATGCATATATCTACAATACACATGATCCTTATAATTATAGTCATTCAAACCACTACATTAATGTGGTATATATGGTCTCTCTCTACAAAACTCAATGCAAGAGTATTTACGTAGGCGTTGTCCTAAGTGCACCCTCAAAAATTAATGCATGCATGTTACAGTAACAAAATATTCTGGAAGTTGTTCATACTCTATGTATAGCTGCAATATTTGGGGAAGAACACAATCCAAGGAATGGCTAATTTGTCAGCAAGGGTTCACGCAGTTCATGTAGTGCAATATCACTGTGAGTTGGTTGTCTGATCACTTCTTGTTGATTGAGAGTTTCACTTTCATTGTCTCTTGTGTCAGCTGTTCTGTCGAAACTCAGTTTCGAATACCACCTTTGTATGAGCTGCCTCAGCTGTCTCTTCATCAGGACATGGTAGAGCACTATGGCAACGAACTGGACAAATGCAGTCCCCACTGCTGTGTACACAAGAGCTGCCTGGTTGCCCCCATTTGCTCAAATGTACATAGTTGTCAGTGACAGCAAAGTTAGGTTCAGGATAAATGACATTTCAAGAATCGAGAGGAAATGTTTCTTGTGAACGTTCCTTAT
This sequence comes from Axinella damicornis, assembly GCA_963931865.1. Lineage (NCBI taxonomy): Eukaryota > Metazoa > Porifera > Demospongiae > Axinellida > Axinellidae > Axinella > Axinella damicornis. Next base: position 2,762,068 of record OZ007514.1, on the reverse strand, counting down.
CACAGTGCTACGAAGTAACACCAACACGCCAACAATTGCAGTGATTAAAAGACCAGTGTTGGGGTTAGTTTGGGTAATAGCGTACACAAGGAATAATTTGACCCGCACCAGCAACATAATTCCAAACCAATATCCACGTTTGTCCTTAAAAGGACCAAAATGGGCATCAAAGAACGGTTTCATCTTTGTAATCCAGCGTAGCCACTTGTGGTTTGTATACTTCTGGAGGAATTGTTTGAGCAGGAGGATTCCTGTGTATGGTAGCCACAGGAAGAGAAGGAATGCTATATATGGCTACAAGAAACAGAAGGGTATGTGGGACACTAAAGTAAGATATATTGCCATCGTAAGACCACACAGCTTTCCTGGAACCATCATAATAATTCAGGAACGTGAATGTAAATGTTGTAATGATAGTACGCAGGGGCGGATACAGGATTTATGAAAGGGGGGGGCACCGTATATGAAACGCTGCCGGAGCGCCTAACATGCATAGCGACGAACATGTCCGCGCGAAGCGCGGAAAAATTTTTTCGCCTTCATTTTTCACTTCTCAGGATGGGCTCTCGTGGCACCTTCGCGCTTTGCACTGCAAGTTCCAGATGTACGAGGATTGCAGGTCCCAGGGCCGCCATGAGCTTCTTCCTTGCTTATTTCGCTCACGAACGTAATACGTACGTACACGGAGGGGTATACTAGATCGTGGTCTCGTTCCCAAGCCTTTCGATTTCAGGCAACGCACGATATTGCGAGCTGAGGAGGCCATGGCGCCAGGCCAGGAGTTGCAACGTAGCGGCAGCTAGCTATATAAAAAATTTTTTTCTCTAGCCAGGGGGGGGGGGGGGGGGCACCGGCCCCCCTGGCCCCCCCCCCTGGATCCGCCACTGGTACGAAGGAGTTTAGTATAGGATAGCAGGAACAAGGTGGCCAGTACGGGAACTGAATTGTTCCCAAATGTTTTAGCTGCTCTTGAACTGTAGTAAGAAGCAATGATTACAGTGGCAGTAATGCCCCAAATGTAGAGAGGGAACACAAACTGCAGCCATGTTTTCCAGTAGCCATTCAAACCATCAACAAGACATGTCTCAATGCCCAGGTCCAGATTTATCCATGAGATGAAGACTGTCAGGATGTTTGTATCTCCAGGTGGGAAGAACACTGCTTCATTGGCCTCAATATTTGCATAGAAAATGAGTCCATTGGTGGTTCCCTGAGAGATTGTTAGGTTTAGGAATGTCAAGATAAACACAAGTGCAAAACCAGCCATTGCAAAAGGTATGAGGAGTGTGAGGTAAGTGTTGGAATATGAAAGACACTGTGAGCTTCCAAGTGCTAGGCTAAGACCTTTCCTGCACCCACCACAGAGAATACCTGCACGACTGAAGGCACATTGGGAATCCGGATCTTCCAGTTTGATGTTGATTTCTCCAGGTTTGCAGTAGTCAAAAGGACAATAGCTGTGAAGGATAACTCGGTTAGTTGTATTCCCAACAAAACTAGCATTAAACCACATGTATCCACTTCTGTGAACTGTTTGGTCACTAATGACACTCCTGGTATAGGAAAAATTGTGCCGCGTAAATAATGTAAATAATGTAAATAATGTAAATAAATAATGTTTGAGTACTTAGGCTTGGCCTACAGAAATTCTGACTACACCGCCGTGATCGCTATCATGCCCTGACCTGACTGCAAAAAGTTGGTGTTGAAACTCACCTTGGTGGTGGAGATATGAGCGCTTTTGTCTCGTCGTGGCCGCCATTGCTCGAGCGCTCTCTTCGACTTCCGGTGGCAGTACCGTTCTTAGGAAAGGCACACGAAGATTCTGACCACATGGCCGTGATCGCTGTCGTTCACTGACGCTTACATGGCAAAGCTCACCGTGCTGGCGAAGTTGTGAGCGCTGTAACAGTTTCTTGTCTTCTCCTTGGGCCGACATTGCTGACTCAGCTCAATCGATCGACGCGAGCATGGTCCTCACGTGGCATGTGCGTTAATTGGAATGAGTTGCAATAATCAGCTTGCGCTACGGCCTGGCAATCGCGGGGTTTGCATCGCTACCGTACCAGGAGTGCGGTCGCCCCTCGTGTTGCATGTAATATTGTGTTCTTCAAGCTGTGAGTGGCACACACACCTGTGTTGAGAATTGTGTAGCATGAATCCTAGTGGGCAAGGGAGAAGTGTGATGTTAATGTAAACTGGATACGTCAAGAGCTCTGGAGGTGATTCACCGCATTTCTCATAAGTGACAGTCCCGTGTAGAATTCGAAGATTATTCCGGAATGCAATTATTGAGATAAACGCGATTATAAATTTTAATTTTCAACGCTTTCTAGCGCCTATTCTGCAACAGCTACAAACATGGGACAAAAAGCAGCAGCAAGATGGATCCCTTGTCTAAGGAATCACCAAGTCTGAAGGATACCAAGTGAACAGAGACAGCACAGTAAGTGTTATTACATGAACGGTACATCGTTGACGTTCCGTCGATCCGTATAGTAGCGATCTAACGCTCAGTGCGTTGGTGCAGTTTACCTGTTTTGCTTCATAGATGCTGTTGCTTTAGACGAAGGATCCCTCTCACTGTTGGCGTTTGACCCGTGTTTGTAGCTATCGCACAACCGCAGATACAGAGCGTTGAAACTTGCCGTTTATATCGCGTGTTGACGGTACCGCGTGCGTATCTGTGTAAACGACCCGAGGTCAGTGCACTTTCGTGGGCGTAACTACTCATTCAAGCAACGATTAGCGCTAAGACTTCCGCTAAGTGTTGGGGAAGCCCCAAGGCTTCGATTAGTATCACTAACTCATTTTTGGCCAATGCGGAATAATCTTCGATTTCTACACGGGACTATCACTATTATTATTAAGTAGTAACCAATTCGTCGACTTCAGATTGTGAGCCATAGTATAATGTGGTAACATCCTTAGCTGTGAGTACCATAACTTCTTTCTCGTTCTCCGATAGTACAGTGTATTGAAGCTCTGTGCACCCAACACTTCTAGAGACCTTCTGGATTTGTTGAAATCCTTCAAGATTTGGCGCTGTACTGTTCTTGCCAAGGGGTAAGAATTTACTGTGCACTGAACCAGTCACAGTTCCAAAGTTCTCCCCTACGACAACTGCAGGAATGGTAAAGGTTTCACCAGGATACTTGGTTGTATTCATAAATACAGTTGTACAATCTGGTGTTCCATTTGTGCAAACACAAGCTCGCATTGGGTCAGAAGACAGTAGAGAGAAACGATCATTTCCAACTGGATCGACGTGTACGTGAATTCCATCAAGGACCTGACCATGGCCTGCCAGTATGTTGCCAAGCGACTGGTCCTTTGTTACACAGAAGTAAAGGTTTACACCATACATTACATCACCGCCATCCCAACCTGTGTTGCCGGTAAAAGATACAGTGATATTTGGTAAACCAGAATGACGATCATTGAATGGTAACATGACAGAACAATTGATCAAGACGTAATATAGATTGTCAAATGCCGTGATAGTGTGCACAAAGATGGCACCACCTACATCAGCATAGTTGTTCTGAAACAAGATTTCAGTATTCCTCTGAATGAACATATAGCTGTTGCTTAGAAGTGCTATTGCTCCGCCTTTAGTTGCACTGTTGTTGATGAAACTGTTATACCCATTCATGTAGAAAGTGCTCTGGTATGCACCGATAGCAGTACCTATGTTGCCATGAAATTTACAGTCAGTAAAGGTCACATGGTTCACATAATAGAGTGCTATAGTAGATGAATGTGTTATTCCATATTTCTCATTACTGAGAAAGGAAACGTTCCTAATGATAATTATTGGACCTTGCCGCACTGTTGTTCTGTGAACTGTCAAGCCTGCTCCTCCTTCAAACTCCCCTCCCACAATGTTATCGCTTATGACAGAATGTTCTATAGTGAGTTGCAATGAGGGATTTGGAGGTAACTCAAAGTAGAGTGCAGTACGCTTGCCACCTGTCACCAGACAGTTCCTAATATGTACATTTGCAGTGCTTTCATGAGCCAATAAACTAATTGCATTCCATCTACTTGACGTGACAGTGACAACGTTGTCTGAGATCTCAATATGTGATGTGACACTTTTGATTTTTTTCTATGTTCAGAGCTGATCCCTTAAAAATCGATTTGCTGATCGTGAGGTGATTGTCAATTGCATTCTGATAATATACAGATACACGGCCACTACCAAAACGTGAGTAGTCTAAGTCAGAGAATTCCGAACGTGAAATGACTGACCATCCAAGTCCGTTTTTAACTTGTATAGTATCAGTTGTAACCCGAGTTTGTATCTTGACATAATCAACCCAGAAATTTGTTACATGTTGAAAATATAGAGTTCCTGGGGTGTTAAAACCACAATTATAGAAACCCAGACGATCTATTGTTATGTTTGAGACATTGTAGAAGTGGAAGTTGCCCATACTGGGACAGTGGATGATCACACTAAGGTGTTGTATGCTTGTAACTGGTTCAAAAGAGGTGAGATGTAGGTTACTGCTGCTGCTTATGTAGAGTGACTGGTTCAAGCTGTGGTTGCCAGGCAGGAATCTCACAACTACACCAGACCATGTGTTATGCATACTGCTGGCGAAGTGGTTGAGAGTATGGCAGGGCTCTCCAGGGCAAGACGTATTGCCAAACTCTGTGGGTTTAACATAGTACTCAGTGACCCCATGGACATTGCCGAAACAGCACAGCAGAAGAATGACTGCTGAGGTCAGTAGCAGAAGATGAGCATAGGAGCCCATTTTAGTACCTGTATACGAAGAAAGTATGTAATATGAGCTGGCAGTATAAAGTACACAAATAGAGTAAACAGAACTGTTACAATAATTATGAACTCACCATGCACAAAATGTACAGCTCCCACTTGCATAGGTGTAGTGGGTGTTTGGCCCACTAAACCTTCCTTCTGTGGGACATGAACAATAGTATAGCATAATATTCATGTGTAATGTGCATTGCACAATGCACTGATGTCCAAGAGTAATGACGTTCTCTTTTGGGTAAAGAAGTACAGTAACTATCACCCTGATATTAGGCACATGCATAATTATGTCTGTCAACTTACCATTTGAACCTTAGAAAAACAACATACATGGTAGCATATACATTCAGTGTATACAACGGTGATCATGCAAGAAAGAAGATAAGTATATTCTGTAAAGAAGTAGCTACCTGTGCTTTCAGGCACATGCATGCAATATGCTTGCATATTTGTCAACTTACTTTTGATCAATATATGAACCCTTTCCACAGACAGTTTTTGAACTATGCAAGAACTGATGTCTGAATGGAGACTTCAACAGACCATGCATTATCAGAACTGAAATCATGTTCATGTAACTGACCAACCATATATAGCTAGTGTTGTTAGTTTTCACATTGATCGGTGGACAGTTTCACTGTTTTCAAGTATATTCGTGAACCAAGCAACACGTGTTTGTCCCAAGTCAATTATACACAAAGATTTGATAATCTTCTGTGATTCCTTCTGCAGATAGTATGACACACAAGTCAAAAGTTCCTTTCAGGGACAGCTTTATAGTCTACGATCTGGTAGTTGATTGTGGTTCATGTACATATGTAGCCATTAGAATTGACAAGGCTGATATACAGGAGAGTGCATACATAAGTTATCGCTTGTGCATGCTTTCCCATCAATGACTTGTTGAATGTTTGTTCTGTAATTATACAGCAGCAGCTGGAAAGTAATCTGATGTACTACTGGATAAGTAGTGCACGTTTCTATGATTTGGGGCTTTCTGTATAACATCAACATCCTATGTGTATGATCAAGATACAAGATATATAGCAGTGCACGTTTCATTTTCTGATTTGGCACTTTCTGAATACATGTATCATGAACATCATGAATTATGTGTATACCGTATGGCCGAAAATTTGGCAGGAATTAAATTTGGCGGATTGGCTCTAAAAGCTTTGAATTGCATTTGGCGGATTGCTAGCTGTGTGTGTGTGTGCCAGTGTGTATGTGTGTGTGTGTGTGTGTGTGTGTGGGTGTGTGTGATACTGTATGTGCATGTACATGTGTACATGTGATGTGTGGGTTGGTTTTCTTGGAGGGTTGATGGAGAGCTTCACTATCAGTGTGTCTCTCCATTGCAAAAGGAACAGCTGATTTTTGAGACGTACAGAAAAAAACAGCATTGACACAAAAAAAAAAAACAGCACAGTGAGTTACAAAATTTGTGTCCGAATGATGAATTACTATCTGCTGACTGTGGGCTGCAGTCCCCGACCAAACTCAAGCAGCACCTGATGTGTCCTCTGTGCGGGCAACCTCTATCTTGCTAGCAAGAGCATCCAGTGCATCCTGCAAGTAACTAGTAAGTAACAGGATCAGGGACGGTTTGGTACAGCAGTTACCAATGCGTCTCTCAGTACAGCTAATGGTAATGTGTAGCCTCAGTTACGGTTTATAACGCACGCTCGATGGTAAGTCTTGCGAGCTAGCTCATTTTCCCGAAGGCTAATTTGGTAGCAAAGGCCATGCCTACTAATTAGTCAGTTTCCGTTGCATTGCGCTGCATTGTGCGTGCGGCAAGAACTTTTTCTATGGGTGTTGACGGAAATGACACGACATGTTACATCATATCATACATGTAGCAGTTGCACAACGCGCGAGACGGAAGAAGGGCTACAACTCGACGACACCTATAGTTAAGAATCCCATGAGGGCGGGCCCTCGCATGACGTGTGAAAACTATCACCCCACGATAGCATAACCTGCCGCGCCACTTACGTACTTAGATTCACACACACATGCACACACACACACACACACACACACACACCTATGGCTTATTACAACCATTTCTACTTCTGCTCTGTAGTGAAATGTAATATTGAGCCTCATAAACTGTTACACAGAGCTCCAAGCAATATTACTTGGAGTGCATGTGTGCATGTGCAATTAAGGCTATAACTAACGTTTAATAAAACTTGTTCCAATTCATAAAACAGTGCAGTATACTGCATACAACCCCCTATATCTTTTATAATTACATGACATTGTATTATGTAAAACATCTGTATATAGGATGGGGTTGTATGCATGCTGAATTTAATATCACTCCAAAACTTGAACAGAAGGCCAGGGTTGCTTTAACCCAGCTCAGTTGTGGCTTCAGTACCGGATAATGCGCATTCAAGCAGATCTATTACGCTGCTTGCACAAGGAGGCCATAAGTGGCCGCTCGAAAAGACAAAAGCGCTCATAGCTAACTCCACAACAAAGATGAGTTTCAACACAAATATGTGATAATTGTTGAGTATCTTATGAAGTAATTTGCCTAGGTAGCCACTGCTAATTACCTCATGCACATGCGCACAGCAGGAGTAGAGTGATTGGTTTGTCTGTCTGTCAGTCGATCTGTCCATGGAGTTTCAGCAATAAAGCCCTTGTTGAAGGCTCAAGCATCAGAATTCAGAAATTACTAGCGTCTACATAACTCACACACCAGAATCCACTCGAGATGTCTATTGGATTTTAGAGGACATCATGCATAAAATAGTCAGTTACCACTCATAACCTGTTAACTTTACGGTGCCAAGATAGCTACTAGGTTGTCAATGAAGCAGATTCATTGTCATGTGTGCACTCTTTTTGTCTGTACTGTTTGGTGACTATATCCTTCCCCAGTGCTAATCTATAGCTACAATACACATGATCCTTATAGTCATTCAAACCACTACATTAACGTGGTATAATTTAAAGGTCTCTCTCTACAAAACTCAATGCAAGAGTATTTACATAGGCGTTGTCCTAAGTACACCCTCAAATATTAATGCATGCGAGCTACAAAAATATTCTGGAAGTAAGTTGTTCATATACTCTGTGGAATGTGCAATATTTGGGGAACAATGCAATCTCAGGAATGGCTAATTTGTTAGCAAGGGTTCACGCAGTTCATGTAGTGCAATATCACTGTGAGTTGGTTGTCTGATCACTTCTTGTTGATTGAGAGTTTCACTTTCAGTGTCTCTTGTGTCAGCTGTTCTGTTAGGACCAAGCTTCGAATACCACCTTTGTATGAGTTGCCTCAGCTCTCTCTTCATCAGGACATGGTAGAGCACTATGGCAACAAACTGGGCAAATGCAGTTCCCACTGCTGTGTACACAAGAGCTGCCTGATTGCCCCCATTCGCTCGAATGTACATAGTTGTTAGTGACAACAAGGTTAGATTCAGGATAAATGACATTTCAAGAATCGAGAGGAAATGTTTCTTGTAAACATTCTCTATCACAGTGCTACGAAGTAACACCAACACGCCAACAATTGCAGTGATTAAAAGACCAGTGTTGGGGTTAGTTTGGGTAATAGCGTACACAAGGAATAATTTGACCCGCACCAGCAACATAATTCCAAACCAATATCCACGTTTGTCCTTGAAAGGACCAAAATGGGCATCAAAGAATGGTTTCATCTTTGTAATCCAGCGTAGCCACTTGTGGTTTGTATACTTCTGGAGGAATTGTTTGAGCAGGAGGATTCCTGTGTATGGTAGCCACAGGAAGAGAAGGAATGCTATGGCTACAAGAAACAGAAGGGTATGTGAGACACTGAAGTAAGATACATTGCCATCGTAAGACCACACAGCTTTCCTGGAACCATCATGATAATTCAGGAACGTGAATGTAAATGTTGTAATGATAGTACGAAGGAGTTTAGTATAGGATAGCAGGAACAGGGTGGCCAGTACGGGAACTGAATTGTTTCCAAACGTTTTAGCTGCTTTTGAACTGTAGTGAGAAGCAATGATTACAGTGGCAGTAATGCCCCAAATGTAGAGAGGGAACACAAACTGCAGCCATGTTTTCCAGTAGCCATTCAAACCATCAACAAGACATGTCTCAATGCCCAGGTCCAGATTTATCCATGAGATGAAGACTGTCAGGATGTTTGTATCTCCAGGTGGGAAGAACACTGCTTCATTGGCCTTGACAATATTTGCATAGAAAATGAGTCCGTTGGTGGTTCCCTGAGAGACGGTTAGGTTTAGGAATGTCAAGAAGAACACAAGTGCAAAACCAGCCATTGCAAACGGAATGAGGAGTGTGAGGTATGTGTTGGAACATGAAAGACACTGTGAGCTTCCAAGTGCAAGGCTAAGACCTTTCCTGCACCCACCACAGAGAATACCTGCACGACTGAAGGCACATTGGGAATCCGGATCTTCCAGTTTGATGCTGATGTCTCCAGGTTTGCAGTAGTCAAAAGGACAGTAGCTGTGAAGGATAACTCGGTTAGTTGTGTTCCCAACAAAACTAGCATTAAACCACATGTATCCACTTCTGTGAACTGTTTGGTCACTAATGTTGCATGTAATATTGTGTTCTTCAAGCTGTGAGTTGCACACACACCTGTGCTGAGAATTGTGTAGCATGAATCCTAGTGGGCAAGGGAGAAGTGTGATGTTAATGTAAACTGGGTAAGTCAAAAACGCTTTATATATATCATTGTATTCCTCATACCACATAATATACATCTGTGCTCGAGATTGTGAGCCATAGTATAATGTGGTAACATCCTTAGCTGTGAGTACCATAACTTCTTTCTCATTCTCTGATAGCACAGTGTATTGAAGCTGTGTGCACCCAGCACTTCTAGAGACCCTCTGGATTTGTTGAAATCCTTCAAGATTTGGCACTGTTATGTTTGTTCCAAGGGGTAAGAATTTACTGTGCACTGAACCAGTCACAGTTCCAAAGTTCTCCCCAACGACAACTGCAGGAATGGTAAAGGCTTCACCAGGGTACTTGGTCGTATTCATAAACACAGTTGTACAATCTGGTGTTCCATTTGTGCAAACACATGCTCGCATTGGGTCAGAAGACAGTAGAGAGGAACGATCATTTCCAACTGGATCGACGTGTACGTGAATTCCATCAACCTGACCCTGGCCTGCTAGTATGCTGCCAAGCGACTGGTCCTTTGTTGTACAGAAGTAAAGGTTTACACCATACATTACATCACCGCCATCCCTACCTGTGTTGCTGGTAAAAGACACAGTGATATTTGGTAAACCAGAACGACGATCATTGAATGGTAACATGACGGAACAATTGATCAACACGTAATATAGATTGTCAAATGCCGTGATAGTGTGCGCAAAGATGGCACCACCCGCATCTGCATAGTTGTTCAGAAACAAGATTTCAGTATTCCTCTGAATGAACATATAGCTGTTGCTTAGAAGTGCAATAGCTCCTCCTTTAGTTGCACTGTTGTTGATGAAACTGTTATACCCATTCATATTGAAAGTGCTCTGGTATGCGCCAATAGCAGTACCTATGTTGCCATGGAATTTACAGTCAGTAAAGGTCACGTGGTTTACATAATAGAGTGCTATAGTAGATGAATGTGTTATTCCATATTTCTCATTACTGAGAAAGGAAACGTTCCTAATGATAATTATTGGATTTTGCCGCACTGTTGTTCTGTGAACTGTCAAGCCTGCTCCTCCTTCAAACTCCCCTGCCACAGAGTTATCGCTTATGACAGAATGTTCTATAGTGAGTTGCAATGAGGGATTCGGAGGTAACTCAAAGTAGAGTGCAGTAAGCTCACCACCTGTCACCAGACAGTTCCTAATATGTACATTTGCAGTGCTTTCATGAACCAATAAACTAATTGCATTCCATCCACTTGACGTGACAACGTTGTCTGAGATCTCAATGTGTGATGTGACACTTTTGATTATTTCTATGTTCAGAGCTGATCCCTTAAAAATCGATTTGCTGATCGTGAGGTGATTGTCAATTGTATTCTGATAATATACAGAAACACGGCTACCAACACGCGAGTAGTCCAAGTCAGAGAATTCCGAACGTGAAATGACTGACCTTCCAAGTCCGTTTTTAACTTGTATAGCATCAGTTGAAGGCCGAGTTTGTATCTTGACATAATCAACCCAGAAATTTGTTACATGTTGAAAATATAGAGTTCCCGGGGTGTTAATGCCATAATGATAGAAACCCAGACAATCTATTGTTATGTTTGAGACATTGTAGAAGTGGAAGTTGCCCATACTGGGACAGTGGATGATCACACTGAGGTTTTGTATACTTGTAACTGGTTCAAAAGAGGTGAGATGCAGGTTACTGCTGCTGCTTATGTAGAGTGACTGGTTCAAACTGTGGTTGCCAGGCAGGAATCTCACAACTACACCAGACCATGCATAATGTGTATTGCTGGCGAAATGGCTGAGAGTATATATGGCAGGGTTCTCCAGGGCAAGATGCATTGTCAAACTCTGTAGGTTTAACATAGTACTCAGTGACCCCATGGACATTGCCGAGACAGCACAGCAGAAGAATGATTGCTGTAGTCAGTAGCAGCAGATGAGCATAGTAGCCCATTTCAGTACCTGTGAAGAAGCTGGCAGTATAATGTACACCAATAGAGACAGAACTGTTACAATATGAACCACCATATGCAGTGACTACTGTAATACGTACAGCTCCCACTCGCATAGGTGTAGTAGGTGCTTGGCCCACTAAACCTTCCTTAATTTTGTGGTACTGGTTAGAAAGACATGAATAATAAATGGTATAGCTAGCATAATAGTTTCATGTGTAATGTGCATTGCACTATGCATATGCACTGATCGATGTCCAAGAGAAAATGACGTACTCTACTATCACCCGCATACATACGTCTGTCAACTTACCGTTTGAACCTTAGAAAAACAACATACATGGTTGCGTAGCATACATTCAGTGTATACTGTACAACTCACTGATCAATGTTCATGCAAGAAAGGTAATATATTCTGTAAAGAAGTAGCTACCTGTGCTTTCAGCTGCAGCCACATGCATGCTTAATTGCATAAATTTTGCCACTTACTTTGGACCAATATATGAACCCTTTCCACAGACAGCTTTTGAACTATGCGAGAGCTGATGTCTGGATGGAGAACTTCAACAGACCATGCATTATCAGAACTGGAATCATATTATGTGTACTGACCAACCATATAATATATAGCTAGTGTTTTTTAGTTATCAAGTTGATCAGTGGACAGTTTCATTGTTTTCAAGTATGTTTCATGAACCAACATTTGTGTTTGTCCTAAGTCAAAGATTTGATAATCTTCTGTGATAGGATACACAAGTCAAAAGTTCCTTTCAGGGACAGCTCTATAATTATAGTCTACATAATAGTGGTAGTTGAGCATAATTATGTAGCCATTAGAATTGACAAGGCTGATATGCAGGATAGTGCATGCATATCACTTGTGCATGCTTTCCTATTACATGTAATAATATAATTATACAGCAGCAGCTGGGAAGTAATTACATTTCAACAGTGCATGTGTATAAATTATTCATCTGATGTACTACTGGATATAGTAGTGCATGTTTTGATTTGGGATAACATCAACATCCTGTGTATATGATCAAGATACAAGATATATAGCAGTGCACGTTTCATTCTCTGATTTGAGACTTTCTGAATACATGCATCATGAACATAATACCGTATGGCCGGAAAATTTGGCGGGAATTAAATTTGGCGGAGCTGTGAATTGCATTTGGCTGATTAAAATTTGCAGAGCAAGAGTGATGTCATACTAGCTAGCTGCGTGTGTGTGTGTGTGCCAGTGTGTGTGTGCCAGTGTGTGTGTGTGTGTGTGTGTGCCAGTGTGTGTGTGTGTGTGTGTGTGTGTGTGTGTGTGTGTGTTACTGTATGTGCATGTACATGAGTACACGTGATGTATGGGTCGGTTGGCGGGTTGATGGATCGAGAGCTTCACCATCAGTGTGTCTCTCCATTGCAAAAGGAACAGCTGATTTTTGAGACGTACAGAAAAAAAAAGCGTTGACAAAAAAGACAGCACAGTGAGTTACAAAATTCAGGTCCGAATTCGAATGAATTGCTATCTGCTGACTGTGGGCTGCAGTCCCCGACCAAACTCAAGCAGCACCTGATGTGTCCTCTGTTCCACCAGCTGCGACTCTGCATCCCACTTTGTGCGGGCAACCTCTATCTTGCTCGCAAGAGCATCCAGTGCATCCTGCAAGTAAAGACATCGACTCAGGTTATGCTAAGTCAGTATTAACATACTCAGTAGCCTTGTTCCCAGGCCTGCACCATTTTTGGCGATGTTCTTTCGTACGTGCAACCGAAAATGGCATGGTCCTGGGAACAAGGCTAGATATTCAGTGTGAAAGTGGAATTATCTACCATCAGAATTATGTTGTAGCTACGTATGTGCCATTAATTAGCTACTCTAGTTCTATGTGATCACTTACACTTTTTACTTAAAGTGTACATTAGAGTTGATTGTTGAACTGTTAATTTGTTAATTTTGCCTGAATTTTGTCCTGCTGAAAGCAGTGACTGGAGTCAAGATGTTTATACCGGTATCAAAAAGTGTATTCAACTGCACAATATTGCCCAAATCAGGAGCTTATGAGCGCCACGATAAATAGGTCTCATCTCCTTCCCTAACACACACACACACACACACACACACACACACACACACCTGCAGTATAGCCTCATAGGATTTTTCCATTGTGTGTAGCTTGCCATTGAGTGAGGCCACTTCTTCCTCCTTCTCTCGTTGCAGGCGATCCCTCTCTGCCGTCACATGAATCAGCTCCTGCTGAGTACCCTCTGAAGAAACATGCAAGACAATAGTTGACAAGCACTGCTTCAAATCCCGCTAACCTCATTCCCAGGCCCCCAGTTTCAGGCTGGTTTCTCAGCAGCAAATTGCTGAGTGGAGGCTTGGAACAAGGCTCAATTCAATTGAACAAATCAGCTGCCTGAATTTAAACTTATAGGCGGGTATCTGATTATTTGCGCACCATCCTTGAGTGTGTGTGGTTTATAATTGGGGCGAGCCTGAGTGAGCCCCAGTGTAGGTTGAAGTGACGATTTATTTCCTCTCTTGATGTAGGGGATTCTGCCACTCTCTCCCGATTCTGTCTTTGCTCTGCGTTCAGTATAGTGTAGCTCACAATTTTCAACAAGTTGGCACTTTTTTCGCAAGTCTCCACTATTTGCAGAAGAGCGTATTTATGGTCACACGTGTGTGTTGCAAACAGACAATAATATTATATGCAAGAATACAACAGTACAATCAAGAGACACAACAGTCGATAGCAAGGACAGAACGTATACCTATATGGGTACAGCGATAGCTAGGAACTACAGTACCGCATGGCAACAAATAATTATGTCATCTGTTGATGTAATTACCAAATTGTAGTATTACAATTATGCTACATTTGGTTGGTCTGTTGAATTCACGTATTGAAGAACCTTGTGCAAGTCCACCATGTATAGATTGCATAATTATAAAGATCTGGGTTCTTGATGAGTTTACATGTAAGTTCACTAGCAGAAACTTCTGCTGAAATAAGCAATGACCTTCAAACCAGAAACTTCTGCTGAAATAAGCAATGACCTTCAAACCAGATGGGATGTTTGTTTTACCTAATGGACCAGGTGATCCAGCACCTGCCATTCCTGATTCTCAAGGTCAGGTATCCTGCAATTTTGTGGTTCATCTTTTGTTGGGGCGGGGGGGGGGGTTACAGTAATGAATTCAATGTACTCTTTCAAATATGGAACGTGATTGGCTAGTACATGTACCTCGATTCAGTCATGTGATGAGCCAGTGGTATAATCTCCCCTTCAAAGAGGACACATCTCTATACGTTGTTTGTACATAGCTCATGGATTCCACTATAAAGAGAAGATACTTACGGAGCTCAGACTGCAGTTTCCGTACTTGAGACTCCAGGAACTGGACCCTGTTCTCCAACTGAGTCTGCATGGTCTTGTACTGTCTGGTCATGTCTATAGGGTGCATGCATAGGGTGGTATTGAAATATAAGTGGGACGATTGTCATGCAAATATTTCAATCATGACTGTAATGATGGGTGTGCTATATCAGGGGGGGTAGGACAAGATCACGTGCACTGTCATTTTTGTATGACGTACTGCAAAGTCGTTCTACTGCTTTTCTCCGAACTGGGTTAAGCCACTACACACTACTACGTGCCTGTACTGAGCAGTTATGTAAGTGACCATGCAGACTCACCGAGAATATCAGCGAATGCAGACTTGTCGACCACACTCAAATGTTTAGCATCAGGTAGGAAGTCAATAAAGCGATCGAACCCCATCGAACCCCAGCGATAAGTCAGCGCTAGAGCTGTTACTAGTCTGCTATTTCCGCATACTTCTTGTATATTATTGTGCACTATACCTATGGAATGTTAATTGTACCACGTGTGCACAGACCTTGTCCCACCCCCCCCCCCCCCCCCCCCCCCCCCCCCCTGGTGCTATATTATGTTTTGTATCAGCTGTAACTGTTTTGTAGTCTGTGTTATTACTCTAGTCTCGGTCCCAGACCCACACCAACCCAAGGCACAGATCATGCACTTTCATAGCCTTGTTTCCAGGCCTACCCCTGTTGTTCTGTTCATGTGTGCATGCATGTATATCGTCCAGCAGGCAGATGACATACACACCATATGAGAGCTCCCTCTTGGTGACCTTCTCCTCCTCTACAAGCTGCCTTGCCTCCTGCATCCGATCCCTCATGACCTCCTCTGACGCTCGCGACCGACGTGCATACTGCTGACGTTCAGCTGAGGACAAGTAGAATTGACAGCTAGTGTGAAAGATTAGCTGAGGGGAAGTCCATATACTCTACATCAAAGATTCTTTTTCTCTAGTAAACTATATCTAATCTGATGATGTTTAACAGGCTACATCTTTGGAGGCATTTCATCCACATGATATGGAGGCAGTATCAGGTACTCAAAACAGTTTCCATGAAGTCCATCACAGGAGTTTTGGACCCAGGGAACAACAAACCTGCACCAGGAGTTCCAGAGGCAAACTGTTTTATCTTGTTCCAGAGGGACCGATTTTCGACTGAAAAATTGGATCTGGCAGTCTATAATCTCCCAGGACATGTCTATTCAATTAGCAGCCATTGTATGCTCACCTAGCCGCTCCTTGAGGCTATCAACCTCCTGCAGCGATCGCTTGTACATATCCTCAGCCGACAGTCCAGCTCCATCTCCTGCAGATGTGGGACAGAGTAGGAGCGGGGGGGGGGGGGGCAGTGCAAGCTTTATCCTGCCCAGACATCCACACACCCAGGCGGAGAATCAAATGTCTGGACCCAGACATCCAACCCCCCCCCCCCCCCCCCCCCCCCCCCCCCCCCTCGGCAGAGAATGGCTCACGCCCCAGACATCCATGCCCCCAGGCAGAAATGTCTGTGGAAGTTGGTTAGTCTCTTGTGATCATCCATGATGATGTCTCTTGTTTACAAAGCATTCATCACCCACATCACCAACCTTCTTTCTTCTTTTTCCCTTTCTTTCCCTTCTTGACCTTCCCTCCTTTCTTCTTGGGCGGCATTCTGTGTCACCTATAATATCTGTACATGTGCAGCAGCCGTTTGTTATTGGGTACCGGGTATCCATACCAACGGGGTGCGCTTCAAAAAGAAACTACCAAGGTCAAGTCTAAAAATAGAGGCTACCTGACCTCGAGCTTCCTGACCATGTGTAGGATGACACACATGACACGGTGACTGTGCAGACGATCCAGCTGGCTGGATGCTGTTTTGAAGGAGTAGAAAGAAAGCGTACTGTTGTTAGCTAGTGACGATGAGCTTGTTCGTTGTTGTGGCCCAATTCTTCCGTTTGTGCACAGATTTCGTCGGCGTGTGGTTTTGGGGCTCCATGTTGCACCAACTGATAGCCAGGGTGAATTACTTTCCCTCCATCCTCCGACTATCGCTGATGGTCGGGCCGGAGCGACGCTGGTACGACCGGGTAGACGGTACAGTCGTCCTGGGGGCGCTCCCGTTCAGGAGCCAAACGAAAGAGGTACAACCTGGTTGACCGGCCTATAAACAAGTCCTAGCTCTTATGTTATAGGGTTAGCAGTGTAATCTATAAGGTTCTCTACTAGCTATAAAATCCACTACCACTTGTTTGGTTCCCAGACCCTTCACTTGCTAGCAGAGGCGGCCGGGCAAGTTAGAGAAGAGCATGTAGGAGGGTCTGGTGGATGACTCAACCCTTGCATAGTTGTTCTCAGGCCATCGGCCAGCTTTTCGTCACTTACAGAATGGAATTTTTGTTCACATACGGGAGAGCCTGGGAACTAGGCTAGCATCGATCCATAGCAGCAATCCCTTTTCCCATCCCTTCCATCTCTGTGTCACTGATGTCAGATTATATCCCAGCCTCTGCTTTTCCATACTGCAAGCAACGGTGGGGGCCTGGGAACGAAGCTACTGATCTGCGTGTATAGATCGTCTGCAGCCAGTATGTATATGCTAGTGAAGAGTGTGTCTGGATGCATTACTTGGTAAGCAAATTGTTGTGTTTTAATTTCTCCTCTTGCTGCAGCTAGTCGAGCATGAAAATGTGAGGGCTGTGCTCTCCTACAATGAAGCCTATGAGCTGAACTACTTCACCAACACCAAGGACGTGAGTGAAATCATGAAAGTATTAAGTGGTCTTTATGGCGAAGCACTTTTCTGGGCATGAGAACAGATTTCAGCATTCGACATGATCTCAATATCAGCTGTGACCAGTGTACGGGGTGAAGAAGCACACCCTATAGCAACTGATCCATGCCATCTCAATTTGAGATGAACATAGGCATAAGTTCAGTGTGGGTTTAACAACGTATTCTGAGTACGGATGTTTATACACAATGTGTATACTGCAGGAGTGGGCCAGGAACGGTGTACAACATCACTGGTTCTCCACGATAGACTTCCAGCCTCCCACCCTTCCTGTCATCTGGCAAGGGCTCAGAGTGATTGATCAGTTCAAGGCCAAGAAACAGTGTGTGTACGTCCACTGCAAGGCTGGGAAGGGAAGGAGTGCCGTGGTCACAACGTGCTACCTGATGAAGGTTGGGAGTTAGTGTTTGTATTGCGAAGTTTGTCCGTCCCTACACCAGTGTTTCCCCCAAAGCTGGCAGGAAAGAAAGGGGGAGACTCACAAATATGACCAGATCAGGGAACTAATGCATTCCAATGACCACATCAAAGAATATTAGACGAAACACTGCTATATATGCTATCCTTGTTCATGGTCTGTTTTTTTAATTTTATCCTGCAGTGTATATATAGGCTTCCAAGGCCATTCTCCTCCTCCGTATTAGGCTTGAGAGGATTGTTGTTGCTTGGGAGGATGGTTGTTGTTTTGTCATTGCAACTGTTTGTGGTTGTTCTCCATCCATGTCTCTTATTAATTTAATCCCCCCCCCCCCCCCCCCCCCCCCCCCACTGGATGAACCCTGATAATGCTAACTAATATCTTACGTAGCTTGTCTACAACACGAGACTGTACTCTGAACAAAGCATTTTGCAGTGCAATCACCACAATGTTTGAGAATAGATGGCAGGTGCCTTTATATTCTGAAGCCTTGACTACATTAACTGGAATCTTGTGTGTCAGCCATGATTGTGCTACTGAAATCTATTCATGAAGTGTTAACTGACCTCTCAAATTGTGGCAATGACAATTGCTTATTTCATTTCCCCAGAGCTACAACTTTGGTCCAAGTGAGGCAATTGAATTCTTGAGACAAAAGAGACCTCAGATCAGAATGAACAACAGGCAGAGAAAAGTGATCTGCGCCTTTCACAAGCAGCTTACAGCCAAGACAGACTAACATAATAATTATGCCAGTTATATGCCCATAAGATACAGTTGTAAGTATCCCTTACATGAGGGCTTTAACCCACATATTCGCACATAAACACCCTGGGAACCAAGGGCAGTGTTAATTGGTCAAGGGCGCAGCCTGAGACTGTGTGGTTAAGTTGTTAAATTAATGGAAGGGCTCTATTGTACCATAACGGCCATGGTATGGCTCATGGCAATGAGTGATTACTGTATGATGAACCAAAGCTGCCTCGTTAATTATTCATTACTATGCTCTGGACTCTGAACCGGCGGCACATAAATGGCTGTAAGCCCTGAAGGGGAGGTTGCCCAAGCAATTCTATAGATCTGCATGCTTATATTATCGATCTTTCTAGCCCTGTCTGAATGCTTTATTATATGACTGTGTGTATGTTGGGTTTATGTAATGTACTTCAACAGAGCATGCCTAGATTTTCACCTCTCATCTGATGAGTGATGAAGTGGGTGGGAGTGGCTGTTTTTGCAAGCCTGTCAGCCAATGGTTACCTGCTGCCCTGCCCCCTGCATGTTAACTTCATCAAAGCTCATTGTATGGTCTAGAGTGTGCCAACTGTGCTGATCAATTTTTTCATAGTGTATAGCGTAGAACTAGAACTGGATCAGGGCAAAATCATGATCATGACTGTGCATGTGATCCATCAACAAGCTCATGTAGTGCCATTGAGTTGCCATGGTGAAAGGTCTAGCAGGGCGTGCACGTGAACTTCCTTTAATGGTTTTGAATATCATCAAGATTCCTTTGCACCTCTGGTTAGAGTAGAATACTACACTGCTATCTGTTTCTCTATATTAGGTAGCCTTGTGTGTGGGTGAGGCATGAGTGATCACTTGTTGGGGATTCAGTATGGCAGTAATCAACCGAGTCTGAGCTCGTAGCCGAGGGTAAGATATGGTGCCGTATGAAATTATGAATCTCTACTAAACATGAGCTTCTGCATATGCACATAATTATGAGGAGCATTGGATGTATGTAGAAGAATTCACCAAAACAATAAGAACAAAAACTGCATACCCCTGGTAACGCCGGGTAACAAAATAATTATGCGACGTGGATATTGGTCCGGCAGGAAGTACATACTTTAGGTATAGGTACCGGAAACGTGCTCGCATCTAGAACCGGCCCTGGCCCTAATGTACCCTAACCCATTGCCCTACTTCCTGCCGGACCAATGTTCACTTCTATTATGGACACCCCTATAATGATTTAAAGGGCTAGTGTGACGTCATGTACATGAATATATGCATAAGCACCTCGGCTTATAACTAACTCGATCCCATCCAGAATCAGCTATTAAACTGTGACTGCAAGATGCCTGCCCTCACGACTAATTTGTGCAGAGTCTGGCGCTGGAACGTGGGGACAGACGACTTTGTAGTGCCAGCCTTCGTAGCGGTTGCTCTTCGCATTGTGGGGTGAGTGGGTTTGGCTATTTGTAGTAATTTGTAATAAATTTGACACTTCATCGCCTTTAGTAGCCAGTTCCATCTCGAAGTGTCTAGAAGTTAGCCTTCCGCTTGAGTCTCTAGCCAAGGACGGAAGACTAACAACTCGATCGCGGTGGGCCATAGGTGTTGCCGGGGGGCGGATCTAGTTGATTGCACAGTGATTGAACATAGCTACAATAGTACCTCTACATGTCAGTCAAATGATTCTAGTCCCCTGCAGTTTGTAGCCTGGGCTTAAAAGAAATGACAGTCACCCTGGTCGCAGCTGTGACAACAGCATCATGGGAGTGCGCTTCGATCAGGTCCCATGACATACGCAAGTTTAATGCTGCTTCTGAGGTTCCATCGGTTAATTTACCTTGCACGGCAGCATCATGTCACCGTGACGTCCACAAAATTGATGCAAGTCTGTGTGCTGCTGGACCCACTGTAGCCTATTTGCACAAGGAAACCTTAAAGCAGCAAGGAAAGCATGCAAGGAAACCTGTGCTGCCATGACCACCAGGTCCCAACGCCAATGCAAGGGTTTGATGCTTGCTAAAATGGGCTGGATGGTTAAGGAGAGGTGGCATCAATGAATCTGCTGTCAAGATCAGGTGTCCAGCAATAAACTGTTTACTTTTTGATGGGAGTGTGGTCGTGATTGAAACTTTTGACCATTAATCTCTGTGCAGGTATGGTCTCCTGGTCGGTGTGTTAGTCTACCTGTTTATCACCCCGTCGGGATGCGAGAGTGATGTCTCAGAGGTTCCACCATTTCTGTACGGCTCACTCTTAGCTCTGGTGACCTTAGAAGTCGTCATCATGATCAATGAGGTGGTGATATTTTCAATCAGCAGCCGAGGGGCGATACGCGACTCAAAGCGGAGAAAGTCCCTCCCTGTTTTTCTCTTTGTACGAGTCATCCTGTTTGTTGTTGAGGTTGCCATGGTGATAGTGTGCTTATTTGCCGTCTTTAGTCCATCCGTTTCAGGGCAGTTGGACTGCAAGGAAATCCAAAATGGCCCGCTCACCTTTGCCAGAGTTCTATTGATCATGCTGCTAGTACTTCTAGCAATATACACTGTTGGGTTTCTTGTATTTATTGACGCGTGCAACTGCCTCACTCCTCGTTTCCTTAAAGATATGACTCACCTGAATGTTGTAGGCGGAGATGGTATTCACGATGACAATCTAAGCGAAGAGGAGCGGAAGACTCTTGCAGAATATGGAACGGGCAAGTTCCATCGAAGCAAAGTGGGTAAAGGGAAGATCATACGTCGAATGTGGGCCTTGTTGCTATGTCAAAGAAGTAGCGGACATCGATCACGAAGCATTGCCCTTAGGGATCTTGCAAAGGCCATCTACACCGTGTTCAGTGACAGTGATGTTGTCGTGTCGGATCTGTTGGCCGGCCTGATTCTGGTGAACAGAGATCAGAAGAAGAAGCAGAAGGAGTGCAAGTGTCTGGTGTCAGAATTCAGAGATGTGAGTGGAATATATATAGTCTATACTGAATGTATGTGAGCATATGATGCCAGGTACAGTACAAGTACATGTGCATGTACATCATATGGCCCACAGTGTGATGATGTACTACATGTATATGCATAATTGCCGAGCGGGAATCGAGGCAACTACATGTGTAATCGTGCAGTGTGGAGGTCGAATCTGAGCTAGTGAGACTATATTTGTCCTGTAACGCATTGGAATGCGATTATTGTGGACTTGCACGTAAATTACGCGTTGGACCCCCGTGCGCGCATTTACAACCCGCACGCGCACCATGTGATCTCATTTGTCACTGCTGTACAACGGTTTCTGACAGGACGATTGACAAGGCAAAGAGTGCAGCGACATCGAGGGAGAACTGATGAGGCGAGGAGGGAGACTGCCAGAGCGGCTGACCGCAAGAGACTTGGCAGGCAGAATGAAGTTGACGTTCGCCGTTCACAGAGACTTGCTATCAATCGTGGTTATGTTCTGCAACTGCCAAATTGTATCAAAGCTTCCCACGAGGCATCTCTGCGTGGTCAACCACGTATGCACTAGTTATATGTTCTCCCCACACCACTTCTGCTTTTGGGTATGAGACTACAGTTGTATGACATTTGCAACCACAACACATGATTGTCATGTGACGTCACATGACTTGGGGGATCTGGGTATGACACTCTGATATTGCAACCACACGTACATTACAATCACATGACTGCATGACAACAGATAGGTCACATGACTGTTGTTCCCTTCCTCCGCAGCTTACATTCGACAGCTTGCCCAAAACTCAGATGCCTGTGGAATATCACCGAGAAGAGCCTCAGCCATTTGACTTCACCAGCAAGGTAACCTTGCTCCCATCCCAATTCTCATTACGAACTGCAACTAAACGTGATGTCTGATTCTGAAAACACTATAACTCTAAACCGCTTTGTGTTCCTCCTCTGTGCATTGCAGGAGGAGCGGCTGTTGTTTGATGACCTCGTCCACTACATGAAATACTCCATGGGGATCTATGGCTGGCCGATGTACGTGTTTGACAACCTCTACTGCGGTTGCTGCCACCTGCTCGGAATCAGCTGGTGAGGACGTCTACATTTTATCAGTGTACTGGCATGGATTTATAGGTTGCCAAGTACGTACGTAGTTCATGAACTTCTAGCATGTGTGTATCCATGTCTTAAGCTGTATAGTACTCCTTTCCTCCCTCGCTCCCTCCCTCCCTGCCCCTCCCTCCTTCCCTCCTCCCCTCGTCCTCCCTCCCTCCTCTGTCCCCCCTCCCTCCCTCCCTCCCTCCCTCCCTCCCTCCCTCCCTCCCTCCCCCTCCCTCCCTCTCCCTCGCTCCCTCCCCCTCCCTCCCTCCCTCCCTCCCTCCCTCCCTCCCTCCCTCCCTCCCTCCCTCCTCTGTCCCCCTCCCTCCCTCCCTCGATCCCTCCCTCCCTCCTCTGTCCCCCTCCCTCCCTCCCTCCCTTCCTCCCTCCTCTGTCCCCCCTCCCTCCCTCCCTCCCTCCCTCCCTCCCTCCCTCCCTCCTCTGTCCCCCTCCCTCCCTCGATCCCTCCCTCCCTCCCTCCCTCCCTCCCTCGATCCCTTCCTTCCTCCCTCCCTCCCTCCCTCCCTCCCTCCCTCCCTCCCTCCCTCCTCTGTCCTCCCTCTCTCCCTCCCTCCCTCCCTCCCTCCCTCCCTCGATCCCTCCCTCCCTCCCTCCCTCCCTCCCTCCCTCCCTCCCTCCCTCCCTCCCTCGATCCCTCCCTCCCTCCCTCCCTCCCTCGATCCCTCCCTCCCTCCCTCCCTCCCTCCCTCCCTCCCTCGATCCCTCCCTCCCTCCCTCCCTCCCTCCCTCCCTCCCTTCCTTCACACCATTCTTGCATCAGCTGTATATGCAACTTTCGTTGCTGCCACAAGCGCAATAATGTCGACTTCTTTGGGGACAATCTCTGCATGTTTGGTGTCCGTAGCCTGGAGCTGCAAGCCAACATCAAGGAGAACGACATCCTCTATGTCAACTACCAGAATGAGGTGTGATTTGGGTTACCACATAATACCATAATTTATATGGGCTGGTTTTGACTAGGGCTTTATCGACTAGGGAATTTCCCTAGTCAGCTAATGGCTAATACAATGTAGCTTACTGCGGAACGGGTCCGGCAGACCCGGCTACTACCAAACCCCGGCTACCGCCGGACCAAGACTTAGTTTGCTGTATAGAGCCTAAGCAATTGAGAACTAGCAGAGCTCTCAGCCATTTTGTCGCTACCATGAGCACAAGATAAATGAATTGTGCATGTGTAGTGACTATAATCAGCATGCAAGATTATTAGTCGGCAGCCTTACTTCAGTTGATTAGTCAACCAATCAAACCTGCTTTGAAGGCAAAATGTGGGTTTG
The DNA here is from genome assembly GCA_963931865.1 of Axinella damicornis. Lineage (NCBI taxonomy): Eukaryota > Metazoa > Porifera > Demospongiae > Axinellida > Axinellidae > Axinella > Axinella damicornis. The sequence continues at coordinate 2,737,999 of OZ007514.1, read as the reverse complement.
TTTAAGTACTGGACTATATGTACATACTGTGTTTTAATTGCCCACTCCAAACAAACTATTAAAGTCTTGCAATCAAAACCAGTACATGTGTATGTGTGTGTGTGTACATGTATGTTCATGTGTGCGTGGGTATGAAGAGTGCCCACCTCCCTGTTTGGCGAGCATTCACCGCCCATGGGCACTCTTTCGCGAGAGTATGATAAGTGTATCTCCTGTAGAGTGTAGCAAGGCAAGTAAGATGACGGCAGTCTGATACTCAGGTAGTGTTTGTGTATGTGTGCAGCTTCCGTCATGCTTTACAAAGGAATGCAATAAAGTTCAGTCGGCATCCGAGTATTGTATAGTACATCTGTGTGTGGAACGGTTGCTGTGGACAACGAGGCTTCTGATCGAGTGAGCTTAGACGTGGTATTTACTGTACCGCTACAGCATAGCCTCGTTCCCAGGCCAGGGAGATGCCCCGTCTCGGGCCTGGGAACGAGGCTATGCTGCAGCAGTATACATCAATCTCCTGAAACCTCTGCTGTGTACAGAGATAGTTTGTGTAGGAAGTGATCACTGCCACAGGCCTATCACATTCCAATGTATTTTCTACCTGGAATTATATATGGTGTGAAGGAAGTATTCATTGGTCACCACTGCAAGCCTATCACATTCCCACGAGTGCTAAACTAACTGGCTGATGGTGTGGTTTCTCTGTCAGCATTTGTATTCTGTACATGTACCTGGGGATTCACCTGAGCTGGGGCAAATGTTAGCCAGGCCTGGAGGGTGGGCCATTATCTGGGCCGAGACTGATGGTGTTCAGGAGAAAGAAAAGTGTGGTATCGGTGCTTCATCCAAAACAGAAACCGTTGCAAAATAATCCACTCTGTGGTATTACATGCATGGTATTACAATACATGCTGTAAAATATGAGAGATATGTACATGTAACCTTGATGACATAATTGACATATTTAAGAGCAAACGCTTCAGCTCCTCTATACCTGGAACCCACATGGGAGTTGCTTGAACTGTAATCATAGGCATGCACAGATGAACGTCTGCTGAAATTCAGAATTGAACAACCCTCGTTGTCAAGGCAACATAGCTCCTCTATACCTGGAACCCACATGGGAGTCACATGTACTGTTATCATGGGCTCAGATGAATGTCTGCTGAAATTCAGAATTGAACAACCCTCATTATCAAGGCAACATGAAATCGATCTGTTGGTAACAGTTCATCAGGAAGGAAGTGTTCTATTGATCACCACCACCAGCTTGTGTATCATGTTCCAATCCCAGTGTGGGGGGCAAGACATGCCCAAGAGTGCTAGACTGGCTGGCTGTGTGTTTTATCTGTTAATCACAAGATTTGGTGTATGGATCAGATTAGCCTCGTGCCCAGTCTCGGGCCTGGGAACGGGGCTAGGATCAGAGGTGCCCAAACCTGATGGTATGATCTGCCATCGGGGTAGGAGGCTGAATGTGGGTGCTATAATTCCAATAGTGGATGCTCTGGCCGAGAGTACCATGGATTACAGATTTGCCAGTAGAATATCATAATCTTGAATTTGACCATTGCTATCATCTGACCGCGGATTGTGTATCGCATCTGCAATCCGATTGGGAAATTGTAAAGATTTTTTCTACTCACAAAGTGATCTGCAGTCCACTGTATTGTGACAGTTGTGGTTTGACCAGTGACAGTGTTATTGATCTCTCACTGTGGGCCATCATTACAGAGCATTTCCTTACTGCTGCAGTAAGTGGACAATTAATTGTGGTCGAAACTTCATCTGTGTGAAACCCTAGTAACTTAATTAAAGGCCAAAGTTCAGTGCTTAAATACAGTTGTATGGCCCCAGCTGCCTGCGCTCCATATATATGGAATGGTCTACGCAATTCGCTTTGAGCATTTTAGTGTAGTGTTGCAAGGATTCCGAAAAACCCTGTGTTGTTGGAACCACTAGAGTTGCTGCAGGGCTGTAGGAGTAGGTGCGGCAGGTGCGGCGGCCGCCGGACCAATAATATGCTCAGTCTGACTAGCAAGTTGTTGAATCTTGCAGTTTCATCCCAAGATTGCACCAGAAACGATCTCAGAAGGTCTAAAATTCAAGCTTTGCGCGCTTGCTACGCTCCTCGTTTAGCGTGCTGCACGTGCCATGCCATTGCGCCCCCATGATTTATCGCTCAAATATGCAAAGCGCTCTTCGCCTGACCAAACTAACATTGCTTCCTGCGGGCCTGTGCTGTGTACACTCTCACACACCCGTAAACAGTCACACACGCATACACATGTACATACTCCAGGGCTCAGGATAACATCCACCCACCAGACAATTTCTGGTCAAATAGCATATGGGCCAGAGCAATGGTCTACTTGACTGTGCAAAATTATTATTGTGAGACCTGTACGCTCATACAATGTATACACACCCATACACATCCGCACACACTCGATCACACCACACACACTCATGCCATGCATACTCACACACACACACACACACACACACACACACACACACACACACACACACACACACTAAAACTCACCCACACCCACCCAACATATACAGGTGTTCCAGGCCCCGTTCTCTGTGTGTGTAGACCACAGAATGAAGTCAGTGATTTTGACCGTGAGAGGAACTCTCTCCATCAAGGTACGAAACCAATCATAATCCATTTCTGCTCATCTCCTGCACTGGCCCAAACTAGTGTTGATGTCACTGTCTAGTTACATGTACTTGCTGCTGTGTCCTACAGGACGCTCTGACTGACCTGAGTGTGTCAATGGTACCAGCTGCTATTCCAGGCTGCCCCTATTCTGAAACTTACGTGCACAACGTAAGTACTTTAATTCACAGCTACGTAAAATGCAGTTGGGGAATGTCAATATTCATCTAGACAAGCAGACGTACATGTTCATAGTGGTGGCTTCTACTGTACATTGGCTCCTGCACAATTGGAAGGAGGGTTCTCTGTTACCACAAGAGCGCTAGCACGTAGTCTCTTTTCCATTGACTCTGACATCATCGTCATTGTGGAAATGATGATGATGTCATCATGTGCTCTTGGTTGCCAACTTAAGGTTGGAGAACATTGTTTGTCAGTAAAGTGCTTTAGTTAGAATGATATTTATCACCAACCAATGGCAGTGGAAACGGCCTGGGGACGAGGCTGGTTCTGCGCTGCTCTACCACTCAACAGCACCTGCTACTACCATAGTGTCTTTTTCATTGACTCTGCTCTCTTCTGCACGCCACCCAGGGTATGTACCGCACGGCCGTGTGGATCAACGAAGAACTGGAGAAGAGGCAGATTCTTGCAAAGACACTCTCACTGGAGGGGGAATTCTGGGTGCGTCAAATTTGTGAAGTACAATCTGGTTGAATTATGGGATGAAGTCTACCAAGAGTGCATGATGTCAGTCGTCGTCATTGTGGCAGAGGATGATGATGCATTGTGGCAGAGGACAATGATGTCATCATGCGCTCTTGAGTCTACTGATTGTATGCAGATTTAATTCTTAGGCTCTGTGGGTTGATCTCATTCTATCCCTCCCTCTCCCTCCCCAAACAGGACTACCAGCTGGTGATCACGGGTCACTCTCTGGGTGCGGGAGTGGCCAGCATCCTCGCTCTCCTCCTACGTCCCAGGTTCCCAGATCTCGTCTGCTACGCCTTCTCACCTCCTGGTTGCATCTTTAGGTGAGTCCAGCTATGTTATGCACCCTGATCTTAGACTAGTCTGTCAAACTATATACTTTGTCTAGCATGCTGAAGTTCAGGGCAGGGCATGAAAACATGTGAGAGAATTGTCCACACAGAAATCTTGATGCTGCTGTTCACAGTGTCTTGAGTTTGAATCCCAGCTATATTCCAGATGTTTTACTGATGTAATCTTTGCTGCTTATACCAGTAATGAAAGTGAAACCCTGTTAGTGTACAGAAGCTATAGCTATCACCTGAGGTACTATGTGTACCATGTATATGGACTTCAGTATGTTTGTTTTCCCACGTGCAGTTTCCCTGTGGCAGTTTACTCCAGACAGTTTATCACAACTGTGGTGCTAGGCAACGATCTGATACCCAGGTACTGAGAGTGGTATTGCGATGTTGGTGTGAAGTGAGCTGACTGGGAGGGGAAGGGAGAGGGAGGGAGGTGAAGGAGGAAGGTGGGGGGAGGCAGGAGGGGAAGGGAGGGAAGGTAGGCTGGGAGAGGATATGGAGAAGAGCTAGGCAACGACCTAGCTGATACCGCTGCAGGTACTGACAGTGCTACTGCAATGAGAGTTTGCTAGTAAACCAAACACTACTGAAAAGACAGCGTGGGGGAGGTGGTGAAGGAGGAAGGGCAATCCAGCTGGCATTTCTTTGTGAATGAGATGACATCACTGTTACATCATTCCACCACAGGGTGACGTTCCGCTCACTGCTCTACCTCAAGACCCAAGTTGTACACCTGCTGGAGGCCTGCAAGAAGTCCAAGGCAGGCAGAGTACATGTAGCTATGGTTACCAGGCCACGCCCACCACCACCAGCTTTGATTGTTCGCATGACCAAAGTTTGTGGTGGGAAGGGAACCGTGATAGATACGCCGAGAAGTGAGAAATGTATTATCCATGGAATAGTCCAGCTAGGATTCAAACCCAAGACTTCCAGAATATTAGTCAGAGCTGCATTTTGGCCCCTCGACTCAAATATTTCACAGAATGCATGACTGATTCTATGAAGTGCTGTATAGCGCTGCACCTACGCAGTGCTGTAAGGAAAATACACTGATCCCCCCCCCCCCCCCCCCCCCCCCCCCCCCCCCCCCCCCACCTTCCCCGACACATACACACACCCCATGCTCGATCTAATGGTACAGGCCCAGGTATTGTACCAGCCACGCTGGTTTGACCGGTTTGCACACCCGTACTGCTGCCAACAGCTGGACGATCCCTCCGTTGAGATGGAGGACATTCGACACAAGATCCTGCCAAAGTACCAGACGGCGGGAGGGATGGCACGGCTCGTGTTCGGGAAGAAGGCAGCCAGAAAGTGAGTTTAGTTTGCACATCTACTGAGGCGTTTCATTTAGAAAATTGTTCAAGGGGGGATGAAATCGTACAGTAGCATGGAGAGATATAAAGGGGAGGCATGAATTAATGGCCTTGCATTCATAATACGTACATGTATACGTATCGGGTATCTTTCAAGGGGGGGGGGGGGGGGGGGGGGGGGCAGCAACTTAAGACTCAAATGCCCCCCCTCCCCCCCGGACATTTTGAAAGACCGTACAGTGGTATATATTTCACAGGAGTAAACTTTTGCCAATTTGCCAATTTTGGCGGAGAAAACTACTCACTAACATAGCCTGCATTGAGTGGCCAATGGCCAACGTATGGGCGAATGGTAGTTGCCATACTTGAAACAGGTACAGTACTGCCACTGATAGTGGACCATCTGGCTTTGGTAACATCTCTGAGAATGATACCTGGTCGAGATAAAATTCACTGCAGAAACATGAAAGTTTTACTAGCACGAATTAACCTGCTATCAAGTAGTTGGCACAGATTATGGGTAGCGGTATTATTCACACCTGGTGTCCCCGCAGGTGGAGGAGAAAGGTCTCAAGGAGGAGAGGTACAGTCCACAACTTCGTACAGTCCATCACGTCCGGAGAGAAGATTGCCTCCTTCCCTCCAGGACGCGTTGTCCACATCGAGGTCGAGAAGAACGCCAAACCATGGTGAGTGGGAATCCTACTCGGGCTCAGTTAGCGCAGTGGTATATAATGGGACTGTAGCATACAGCAGGGGGGGGGGGGAACTGCTTGCATGATAAATTCTTCATTGCATAATATAATTTATAGTAATTTGGCAGGTAGTAGTCGTAGTCATAGTGGAACCACAGCATAAAGTAGGGAGGGACTTAGCCTCGTTCCCAGGCCCGAGATGCTTTCGGGCCTGGGAACGAGGCTAGGAGGGACTTGGCTTGCAGTATTCTTGGCATACTGTATATAGTTGAAGTGGAACTGTAGACATTATGATAGTAAGGAGGGACTGGCTTGCATACAAGTTATTTCTCGTGTTCTACAGTTTGTTCATACAGTAGGTGTTGTGGGACTGTATTCGTAGTGGGGCTGGCTTGCATGCCAACTCATCTTTCCATCTCATCTTTCCATCTCATAATACCCTCTATGCCGTTTAGATACACAGTAGTTGTAGTGGGACTCTAGCGTGCAGTATAGACGTAGCTGGCATACATGTCAAGGCTACCTCATACTTACAATGTATTCTCCACGTGCAGTCTTGGTGGGTGTTTCCCTAGCCATATGAGGGTCACTCGGACCAGTGCAGATGACCTCTGTGTGATTGTCATCAACCGGGGCATAGTGGAGGACCACCTTCCCAATGAGGTTCGTATGACAGTCCTACTTGTTCCCCACACTAGCTGGACGGGAAAGAGTGTCCACATAGCCTTGTTGCTAGGCCTTCCCAATGAGGTTTGTACGACAGTCCTACTTGTTCCCCACACTGGAAGGAAAGTGTCCATTTAGCTGTGTTGCCTTTAGCTTCCTACCATCCAGTGTATGGTATGCAAATTTTATGACAGAGGGAAGGACCTAGCTGGTTCATTTTATCTAACTGGTGGAACCTAGGTAGATGGAGGGTGAGGGGATCTGGCACTTTCATTCACATTTTGCTATGCACTTTCCGAACGATGCTGCCTTGCTAAGCTCCAACCTCTAACGTTTGGATAGTCACTAGAAGAAGGAACCTCATGATATGATCCTTCATATCCCCCCCCCCCCCCCCCCCCCCCACACACACACACACACACACACACCTCTACCAAGGTAGACGTTGATGTCACTCATGATATACATGTAAACTATAGATGGACAGTCATGTTTCAATAATAGCCTGGGGATATGTACTCTTCCCTTCTGATAGACTCCTGGCTACCGTTGCTGTTTTTGCCGTTTGTAGTACAACTGTAGTTGCCTGCTTCTTGCCAGCCTGATGAGCTCCTTTGGGATGACTACATTCTTGATGGTCCACACAGGTGCTGGATGCCCTGAAACGGTCTCGGCAGCAGCTGATGGTGTCTGAGGGGCTGTACAATGCAGCAGAGTTGGAGGAGATGAGGAGTGAGAGGGCAGAAGAACTCAGGAGGCGGAGGGCCGCACAGAGGGAGGAGAAGGACAGAATGGGTGAGAAAACTAGCCTCGTTCTTAGGCTCCCCCTGCATGTGCAGCGATGAAAAATATTTGTCACCGTGTGCGCGGGGCTGGGAACAAGGCTATAAGAAAACATGGACGGGGGAGAGGTTTGAACGTTGTCTTGACTCCCTTCTTTCACTACCTGAAACTCAGCAAAGAATGTTTAAAAGCTACGACTAAATTTGGTCCGAAGACTTGACTAAAATCATGGTCTTCAGTGAGCATAAGTTGTAGGATTTTTCTTTTCATCCTCAGACCCGCTGGTGACCCAGCCTGATGGCAACACAACAACAGTTCAAATTGAAGCAGATCTTTCAAATGGAACAGCTGCTGACCGTGAAAAATACAAACGGATCATTGCTCTGGAACTAGAACCGCATGCTACTGATGCACCTGTGATGGTGACTGTGGAACTGGAAGAAAGAGGGGAGGAGGTTGCAATCTCCCTGGACCCTACTGTCACATCTGATACTGCTGATGATCAGGAATCAACTGTCTTATGAGACACTTGATATCACTTTTTTAGAACAGTGGTAGGTATTCATTTCTATTTTCCAGCTAACTTGTAGCTGCATGGCCGGATATGAATTTATACTACACAAATAATATGTTTAGCTGCACCCCAAAAGGTAAATTCAATCCCGGTGTATTGACCAAGGAAGCTAAATCTGGGATAGTCTCGATCCCAGACCCCGAACGCGCACGCGCGTGCATTCAGGGTCTGGGAACGAGACTAAATCTGGGATTGCATGGCTACACAATTTATGTACTCATGAACACATTGTATACATGACAGTTGTACCAAACTGGTTTCATGAATAATTAGCTGTACCCTCTTAAGCTTTCGCATCACATCCCTGTTTCCACTAGCTATACCCCTTTCTCTTTGGAGGTTCATAAACAGTTACAAGACCCGTATATACTGGTCAGCATATATATCTGCTGGAGTATACAATGCCACAAATAGATAGATGAGCCATGGAATATGAAAACCAACGACCGAAATTTTACCCTGAAAAACGTTAAATTAGATAAATAGGTTTTTAAAAAGGATACGGTATGTCACGTGATAAAAGCACGAGGATTAATTATAGTAGCTGAAAGCAGCTGTACGGTCATTGTGTTAGTGTTTGCTGTCTAGTGCGGGAGGTGCAGACTTGTTTTCTTGCTAGAGCATTGTTGATTAGCTACAGGAATAGGCAGTTGCGTAGCCCAATGGCAGAAATTGCGGAGAGGAGTTTTTACACTACTGATGAAACGCTTCAAGAGGCCTTGAGGGAGAACGACTCAGTAACTGGAAGTGACCCAAGTACGGAAGATGACTTGAGTAGCGATGAAACAGACTCTGAGTCTGATTCTGATTCATGCACTGATGAAACTATCGGCGAAGACCTGGATGAGGAATCGCTACTCGAAAAACTAACCGATCGATACTACACGCGTACAATGCAGTCTACACAGGAGCGGACTGGAATGCAGCAGAGGGAAGCTGACCTGTTGGCTGTACGTGACAGATTTCGCGCTGGGTGTGGCTGTTCTTTGGACTGCTTTGCCGACTTCAGTGTTGAAGAAGTAGCTGACGCTAGGCTTTCGCTCAAGCGCCTTTCCAAGGCTGAGTGTGACATGCTGTTAACTGGGAAACTGCAGACATTTTACAAGCCACCACAGGATGGCTCAGCTCCAAAAAGAGCACGCCTCTCATATGCATATGACAGCAGAGAGGTCTGTGAAGGTGCTTTCTGTTTTATTCATGGTATTGGTGATTATACCCTTCGTGCTTTGAAGAAACATCTCCGTGACCATGGCCTAACCCCACATGTGCATGGGAACAAAGGGAAAAAGCCTGCGCATGCTTTTACAAGGGTAACTATCTTGAATGTATTGACCTTCATTTACCAATATGCAAAGGTCCATGGCTTACCTCAACCAGCTCCACCAAAGGGAAGAGCAGGACAGCCAATTCAGTACCTACCTGCCTCCCAAAACAAGAAAATTGTTTACAAGGAGTATGAACGTGCATGCACACCCCCTGATTTTCGATTCAGCTCTAAATTTCCAGGGGATGTGTTTGTGAAGGAGAGCGGCACTGCAAAAGAACGCAAAATAACTATTCTTCGACCCAAGCACCCTGCCATCCGCAAATCTTCACTTCCTCCAGTTATTGCAGCTGCTGATCTTACACAGGAGCGGAAACAATACTTGTTTTCAACCATCCGTGAACACATTAATTTTGGGACCCATACAAAGATATTACATGCCCTAATCCGGACATTTAACCTTGATGTACACTGTACCTCTCTGCTGTTTGTGTATCACTATCCATGTTTCATGTCATTATGGTCTTTGTACCAATGTTGAATAATTATAGTTTTTCTACTGACCGAAAGTCACCTCGAATAGGACAAAGGAAGTAGTGGATGAACATTAGTAGTGATGATGATAGTTCACAGCATGTTTCTACAATCCGTTAGGACTTGTTTGGTACCAAATACAGGATTTTGAGTTTTTGACCCTCACCTGTGGGTTTTCTCATTCCATTATAGTTTTTCCTACTGACTGAAAGTCACCTCGAATAAGACAAAGGAAGCAGTGGATAAACAACAGTAGTGATGATAATATTTCACAGCGTGATTTTACAATCGGTTAGGAAGTGTTTGGTACCGAATACAGAATTTTGAGTTTTTGACCCCAAATTTCACCCGTTGGTTTTCTCATTCCATGGCTCAGATAGATAATTTGGCCTCGATCCATCCGGCGCGCCTGCTTTCATTTTCTTATACTGTAGCCTATATACATGGGAATATCGAGTATAATCCAAATTAAGGGGAGCCATGCAGATAATATTTGTATCACCATAGTACAAAGCTATACAGGTATACATGATTGCTATATTTTCAGGTATAGCTTTGTACGTGGTTATACTTAACTTAACTATCCCATGAAGTATCTGAAACTTGCATGCAATAACAAAGTTCTGTGATCAAGGATGATCTGCGTGATCAAGGGATGATCTGCGTGATCAAGGGATGATCTGTGCAATCAAGGGATGATCTGTGCGCGATCAAGGGATGATCTGTGCGACCAAGGGATGATCTGTGCGACCAAGGGATGATCTGTGCGATCAAGGGATGATCTGTGCGATCAAGGGATGATCTGTGCGATCAAGGGATGATCTGTGCGATCAAGGGATGATCTGTGCGATCAAGGGATGATCTGTGCGATCAAGGAATGATCTGTGCGATCAAGGGATGATCTGTGCGATCAAGGGATGATGTGCAACCTGCAGTTGCTTCTGGCGAAAATGACTACCTACTTCAAAGCGCGGATTGTTCTCATGAGCCATACTATGGGGTGCCATGCAGCCCACTTCTGGGCTGGCCCGCTGAAGAGAGGCTATTGCGACGTCATAAAACGTAGTTATGGGTGGGGCTCAAATAAGCGGCATAGCGCATTCCTCCGAGTCTTTGATTGAAGAAGATGCCGGCGTTGGTGACTTGTCGAGGGAACAAGGTGTTGGAGAAGCGATGGAACGTGGGCAGCGACGACTTCGTGTTGCCATCCTTTCTCGCCATGGTGAACGGAGTGTTCGTGTACGTCATTTCGGTTGCTAATCAGTAGTACTATACGAAGCCAGACCCTCACAATGGAAAGCACTTCCTAAACAGTAGTTGAGAACCATAACAATGTCTATAACACGCACAGACTGGGTAGAGACTTGGCCTCGTACCACTGAGGAACAGCTACCAGTCCAATAAAGTGGGGAAATATAGTTAAGGTAAGTCGGGGTAATTTCGGTCACGGTTTATTTCCGGTCACTTAGTAGAGAAGGGCTTCTCTATTCTAAAAGCTACGTTTTCAGCCAAAACTATGGTGCTGTGTAGACAGAGGCAACACTCAGCTATAACATATCTGTCGGCAAAATCGAGACCTTGCGTCCTTTGCGCGTATCTGCCTAAGTGACCGGAAATACCCGGTGACCGAAATTACCCGGACTTACCTTATCCCTTTAACCCATACGCTTAAGTCCATGGGTAATGTTCAGAGGAGTAGATGTCTATTTACAGCCAGTCGTGTTCACCATGGGCATCCAAGTATTCAAATTTAACTTTTGAGTTAATTTTCTCTCTCCCTTCTTCCTCTAGAATTGCCTTGATAGTTGCTGTCCTGTTAACGTTCTTCCTCGTTCCTGACTGCCAGCACATATCCATTCCCCTGATTGTGTATTGCTCCTTTGCTGCCCTTCTAGTAGTAGAATTTGCAACAGCAATAGACGAAGCTGTCATTTTCTCCAAAAGCAGTCGTGGGACAATCCTTGTACCAGCGATTGGGCCCAACCCTAGGAGAACAGTGGGGCGATACATCTACGTTCGAATCGTGCTCGCTGTTGCAGAAGGTTTGAACATCTTGGCTTGCACTGTAGCCATCTCCATCCCGTCTGTCAAGCACGTCCTTGAACCCTGTCCTGGATTTAAAATAGCTCTCAGTTTTACAACAGCAGTTATTGTAGTGTTGTGGGTACTGTTCGCTGGGTTCCTTGTCAAATCGTTATTGTACACGGACCCCCTGGGCATCTTCACACCAGGGTTACTCCAGTATTTGACATTTTTTGATCGTTCGGACGATGACGGTGAAATTGCTGATTCACCTGAGGAAGAGAGAAGAGATTCACTGACTGTACCTCGGCCTTTGCCTGGCAGACCAGGTGAGTTCAGGCTTGGAGCCCCTTCTGGAAGGCGAAGAGAGAGAGACGAGTTAGTTGGCAGTCCATCTGAATATTCTGTCCGTTACTGGCACAGACCAAGAAGGCTTCGCTTCCACAGCAGTGATGCAAGTGAACCTTCTCCAGTAAACATTCAGAGATTTCAGAAGCAACACTCCAAGGTGCATCGTACTCACCTTGGTCAGAGGAGAATCCAGCGTCGATTGCGAGCCCTTTTTTGCTGTCTGGGGATTGGGGGACATCGGTCGAGGGGAATTGCTCTGGAAGATGTGGCTAGGGGTCTGTACACCATGTTTGACTTTGACGACATTGAGGACCTGGTTCTGAGCGATGTGATTGCTGGTCTGGTCCTGGTGAGTCAGGACCAGGCCAGGAGGAAGAAGAACAAGCAATCACTAGTGAAGAAATTTCGCGATGTAAGTCAACTCACCAGTTTACAGATCTACAATTACCAAAATAGTGGAATTCAAGGAATGCAATGATTACTGAGCTCAATTAATTGTTTCATTCCATGTCATGCTTAAGCACTCTTTATCCCCTTCCTCGTTAGCCCTATGCAGTGTATAGAGTGCCATAGCATTTATATTGGCACTATGCTGTACAGCACTTGTAGTGCCACACTCCCAGCTTGATGTCCGGCAATTAATACTGGGCTAACTGTGTGCGTTGAAGCCACCTCCTTTTATTAAAGGAGGTGTTAACTGGAGATATGAAGGCTGCCGAGGAGCCTGATAGTAGTAAGGCCAAGATCTCCGTTTTGTAGCCATGTGTCCATGCCATTTGGTCGAATCCCACCAGAAGCTTCACACGTAAAGTGGTTTCTTTACCCCTCCTCTCCTTGGGAGACTAGCCTCTGGCTGGAGGTAAAATTACCAGTTCAAGTCGCTGATGATAAACTCATTTCCATTTACCCAGATGACGTTCAGTGTGATGCCGACCAATCAGAAGCCAGCTGGCTCCATAGACCACCATCCTCCCGAGCCGTTTGACTTCAGCAGTGTGGTACGTACGATTGCCTGGATCACTCAGGCTCACTGTGGAGTACTTTGACCTTTCAAATTCATAACTTGCTTGTTCACAGACTTGTGGCTGTACATGATATTTGTGTAGCACCATGTCCACACATCCTGTGACTGTATGTGTGGCTTGTATAAACTCTCTATGCCAGTTAGCTGAGATTGAAGACTGGAAAAAAAATGCCATTCTGTTCATAGGAAGAGCGGCTGTTGTTTGATAACCTCTTGCACTACATGAAGTATGCTGTGGGGGTGTATGGCTGGCCACTGCATGTGTTCACGTATCCCTGCTGTGGACTCTGTGAGCTCTGCTGTGTAACCTGGTGAGCGTGTGCATGTGTGTGTGTGTGTGTGTTTGTGTAAAATGTGTGTGTGTGTAACCACGTACCTTTCCAAATCACTATTTCTCCCTTCCTTCTCTCTTCCCCCCTTCCTTGCTTCCCTCTTGTCGTCCCTTAATTCTCCCCTTCATCTCTTCACTTACCTCGTCCTTTCCCTCCCCTCCCCCTCTTCCCCACCCCTCTTTTCCTCCCCTCTTATTCTCTCCTCTCCTTCATCCTCCCCTCCCCTATCTCTTCCATTTCCCTTTTCTCCCCTCCTCTCCTCTCCTCTCGTACCCTCCTTCCTTGTCGTTTCTCCCCTCTTCTGCTCCCTGTCTTCCTCATTCTTTCTCCTCTCCTCCCCTACCTCATCCCTTGATCCTCTTCTCCCTCCTCTCCTATTCCTTCTCTTCCCCAAGTTGTGTGTGCAACTATCGCTGCTGCAACAAGCGAGGATTCACAGACTTCCTTGAAGAGGACTGCTGCATGTGTGGGGTGGGAGCCATGAAACTGGGGGCTGGGATAAAGGAGGAAGATATCCTCTTTGTCAGCTACCAAAATCAGGTAGGGAAAATATTTTGCTATTATGAACAATTTAAATCGATGCACAGGATTTATCCTGGTTGTTTTATATACAGATTTACCAGGCCCCCTTCTCTGTGTGTGTGGACCGCAACATGCATGCTGTGGTTGTGTCCGTCCGAGGTACCCTCTCCATCAAGGTATGTCAGTGATCATTAGCCAAAATATATTGGAACGAAACTGGTACATGTAGCCCCTCCCCCTACCCAGGAATGAGGCCATGTACGTAGCCCCTCCCCCTACCCAGGAATGAGGCCATGTACATAGCTCCTCCGCCTACTTATATATACCTACATGTAGCCCCTCCCCCTGCTCATGGCCCAGGAATGAGGCCATGTACGTAGCTCCTCCCCCTACCCAGGAATGAGACTGGTGCATGTAGCCCCTCCACCTATTTATGTTTAAACTGGCACATGGAGAGTAAACATTTCTTTAACTAACCTACCCTTCCTGATTCTCAAGATCAAGTTTTAGGCTTTAGGGGTGCATCGTCATAGTAATGGATCGAGATACCTGATATCACGACTAGGAAGTTTTCCACATGCTTGTATCCTAACCAGTGTTGTGAGTATGACATTCATAAAACGTTGATATATGAAACTTCTTTGTCCTAAAAGGACACATTCATGTCTGCAAGGTTAGGGTTGCACACGCACAAAGGCTTGTCTCTGCATGTGTGGTTCTCCCCACTGCAGGATACTCTTACGGATATGTCTTTCTCGCCAAAATACATCCCAATCTCTGGGAGAAATGAGACATACGTCCATGGAGTAAGTCTTCTTAACTTGTCTGTAGTTGTTCGAATAGTTCAAAGGTAGTTGATTCAATACTGCAAAGACATTTATATGACTTTGATGATATGATCATGACGACTCACGTTGTTGGTTTCTTTGTGTTCAGGGCATGTATCGGGCAGCATTCGAGATCTGCAAAATTTTGAAAGAGAAGAACTCGGAAGGGAAGGGAATCCTTGAAAAAGTTTTTATAACCCATGAGGTCAGTTACCACGACACACACATGTGCATGTACACACACACACACACACACACGCACCTACACCTACTTCCTCTCCCCTGTTCCCACTCCTCCCTCCGCTCTCCTCACACAGAGCTACCAGCTGGTCATCACGGGTCACTCTCTGGGTGCAGGAGTGGCCAGTGTCCTTGCCCTTCTACTCCGACCAGAGTACCCACGGCTAGCCTGCTATGCCTTCTCCCCCCCTGGATGCATCTGCAGGTTATTCATATAATACATACATGTGTGCATGTGTGTGCACCATATGATGTCATTATGATGTAATCTGGTCTGCCACAGTTTTCCACTGGTTGAGTACACAAAGAAGTTCATTACATCTGTTGTCCTTGGAAACGACATTGTACCAAGGTACAAACACAGTATTGGGTTACGTCAGCCTTCATCAGGTCCATCTTGTACTTAGCCTCGTTCCCAGTCCCACGCCCAGCTTTTTGTCGCTTGCAGTACGCTTTACCGTACTGCAAGCGATGAAAAGCTGGGCGTGGGACTGGGTACGAGGCTATCTTGTACTGGTATTGAAGCAGCTGCTCAACCTACACAAATACATCAGAATATTAAGATATGCATGTGTGCACGTGTCGGCCTGCATCAGTTCAATCTAGTAGTGGTATATGCACTCATTGGAACAGCTGATCCAACCAACCCCATGCACCAATACGTCAGATGACATCTCATTAATTTGCACCTCCGTGTCCTGTAATTTGCGTGCCCCGTATTTCTTTCCCCCAGGCTGTCGTTCCGGTCACTCCTCTACTTGAAATACTCCCTGAGGCATGTGCTCAAGAAATGCACCATCCCAAAGGTACTTTACTACAAGGCCTTGTTCCAAGGGTGCATTGTCTAGCCTTGTTCCTGGCCTCCATGCCTAGCTTTTGTTGCTTGCAAGCGACAAGCTAACAGGAAGAGAAAGTGCACTTATTGTCTATAGCTATAGTTAGTAACCTCCGTCAGTATCATGATCTTGTAGCTTACACAACTCAACAGACATGCCATTTTCCGGTCTCACAACCTTTCACAGTACCAGGTCCTCTTTCGACCGCGGTGGTTTGACAGGCTCCCCTTCTGCAAAAGTGATACGTGCATGGATGGCACTGCAGGGGCAGAATTGCAGGAAGACATAGCATCTCAAGTTGTGAATGAAAGCACAACCCTGAGAGGGCTGGAGAATGCACTGTTCACACCCACTGGGCCTCCCAGGTGTGCGGTAATATGAGTGTACTTTACTTACCCTTATGGTAGATAGCAAATAGATGGGATGGGTAGATAGGTAGATAGAAAGATAGATATGTGCCATGATAGAAAGTAGCCTCGTTCCCAGGCCTCCTCACCCCAGCGTTTGTACTGCAAGCAACAAACGCTGGGGTGAGAAGGCCTGGGAACGAGGCTACATATAAGGATAGATTTATGCCATATGATAGCTCAGCATGTTGACAAAGGCTAGGCCTCCCTTGTATGTACTCATGTGCTAGCCTCGTTCCCAGGCTCCTCCCATACTGTTTTGTACAGTATGCGACAAAAAGCTGGGGAGGAGCATGGGAACGAGGATACTCATGTGCAACAAAAGGAGATGTTTGAAAAATAAAAGAGTGAATATAGATAGGAGTGTTACCAAAGATTAATTAACCCTTTCACAGCTAAGAATTCCCAAGCAGTTGAGAGATAATAACGCCTCTCAATTCTCAACTAATCCCAAGATGACTGAGTTTACAAACCACACACAGGAAGCTTTCCAGTCAGCTCTCTACCTCCGAGGAGTCCTCCTCTCACAGGCAGCAGCCACTCAGGTACCTCCCCAAACAGCTGTCCACCAACCAGCAGCCCCCCAAACTGTCGGGTACCCCCAGGCAGGAGTCGGTGACTCCGGCGGCCATTGAGGGTATTCTAGAGCACTGTAGAGCACGGGACAGAGATCAGTTCATGCCGGCCTTCCCTCCTGGGAAGCTACTGCACATTGAGGTGGAGAAGAATGCAAAACCTTGGTACGTATGAACTTTAAAAGCTACTTCCACCTTCAGTTTTTCATTACTTGTGGCAATTTAACTGTGGTATGGGTTAGTAGTTGTAACCAATCAGATCAGCTGTGCATGGTCCTGCATGGGACAAGATTGCATGGGACAAGACTAGGTAGCTACGTAGCCAGCCGCCAGCTGATGTGATTGGTTACGTCCTTAGTGTGGTTTAAAATTACTGCTAGGTGGGATATGTAATCAATTTAGCCAAAGAGGAAGGTATAGATGAAGCAGCTTGTTCCAAGGGTTCCATCCCTCCATCCCTAAGACAGCTTATATGCAAGGCTCCAGCCGTCCTTAACACTAGTGATCTTTACCCTAACCCTGAGGTACAGAATAAACAGCTTGTTCGGCTGTGCCCAGCTTTCAATACAGTAACACAATCTGGGATGCTAGCTGGGGAGGTGACTACAGAGATCTGCTTTGAAGCTTCACATCCAATATCCAACATCTGTAGAGAACATATCCAGTGCGATGAGGTTGTACATGTAAAGCCTCGTACCCAGGCATTCAGTACACGGTATGGGGGCCCAGTACCGGGCCTGGGAATGAGGCTAGTACATGTACAGTGCATTGATACCTGCTACGTATGTATGTGTCAAAAAGCTCTATCTTACATTTACTTCTATGTGTCCTGTTTGCAGCTGCCTTGGGTGTTGTTATCCCAATGAGATGACAGTATCTGAAATCTGCAACGAAGACCTCTGTGTGATCACAGTGGATCGAGGGACGATTGACGACCACCTCCCTAACAACGTCCTGAATGCTCTGAAACGCTGCAAACAGCAATTCATGGACAGTGTCTACAATCCTGGAGAAGTGGATCACCTGCGGAGGAAAAAATCTCGGGACCGCCACAAGGAGGAAGAAGCGAAGAAACGGACGGATCAGAAAACAGGGTTTGTGTTCCCTGATCTTCGAAATTCTCTCACTGCAAGTCTGAAGCCAGAAGAGATTGGTATCCCACAGATCTCAGTGACAATGGAAGGGGAAGCGGGAGAAGGAAGAGGAGGCGGGGTCACAGTGGGAAGAGGAGGCGGGGTCACAGCGGGAAGAGGAGGGGTTACAGAGGAACAAGTGGCTGCTTTAGTTGGAAGAAATGGTACAAGGTTGGAGGCAGGGGAGCCTCTTGCTACGATTCCAGAGGAACGCTCGAGATCTCCATCGCCGACTTCACTTCCCACGTGCAGTGTAGTTGTGCAAGCTGAAGTGTGTCCAGATGTTGATGCTGGGAACAGAACAAACTGTCAAGATTTGGGAGCAGAAGGTGAAGGAGGAGGGGGAAAGGGAGGAAAGCACAAGAAAAGACCCCACTTGAAGCTGAAATTGGAAAGGCATGTGGCAGTAGATCGTGAAGAGATGGTTGAAGGAGAGGGTGATGGTCGTGATCGTGGCACCGAAGAGGAAGAACTGCACGGTAGCAAGATTAGGCTACATGTTGCAGAACAAGTTCACTCTGAAACCACTTTGTAGTGCAAATTAGGCTCACCATCTCCGGCTGCATGCTGTCTTTTATACAATTCAAATCGTCATTGACTGGCACAATTATTCACTTCTATTTTTTCAGCATGAAATGTTTCAATTTATTTTTTGTGCTGTTGTTAATGTTGATCGGTTGCTGTTCCATGCTTGTGCATGCATGGCTTGTTTTTTTATATTCCACAAGCTGTTCACTCTTTGTACATGCCCAACCATTTTATATGTTCCATTATTTGCATTTCCAGCCTTTCTACCTATTTATTTTTTCCCCCTGCTGTATATTACACAGTACCTTGGCAGTTGATCATATCCCAAAACAAATCAGATTTAATTCCCAGCGTGGGTAACCCGTGCACGATGGGTCAGGAATGTTTAAATTGAGTGGATAAAACCACTGGACAGTTAAGTTGCAGTTGTAATAATTATTGTAATCAAACATGTCATGCTTGCATGTAGGCAAACGTATTCCCAAATTTAAACTACTGCAATTGGCGAGAAAGTCACAAGGCCAGCCAGCAATCTCGGCACCAAAAATTGTATGTGAAGACAGCTAGTACAGGTGCTGACTGCATGCTACCCCAAGAACTTTTGAGGACCATACTGTAATATTCGAACAGGAGTATATATAGTGTATAGTCTATAGCTAGCTAGAATACAATACACAGACTCACTGTGCCCTCTAACATATTGCCCAGTCATCCTTTTAGCCCGAAGGCCTGATACTAGTTAAGTCATGACTACTTGTGGCACTTCAGCTACATCAAACAACTTCACAACCATTAATTAACTTGGAAAGAAAAGATAATATATTATAACAGACTTCAAAGAAAGAAAGAAGGGGGGTGAAAAAGAAGCAAAAAAAAAGAAAGAAAAAAAGAAGAAAATAACAACCTAGCAACACACCCACCCCTCCGTGACAGGTCAGACACCGAAGTGTGGGCCTCAGGAGCGCTGGATGGGCGTGTCTGGAATCACAGGAGGCTAACCTGCTTTCTACCAGACACCTTTAGCTTCGGTGGTCAGATGGGAACCGGCGTACTCATGCTGCTAGGCGGGGAAGTCAGGAACCGGTGTGTACGGAGTGGCCCAGACTCGTACTCGGTTATTGGGGAGGCGAACACTCAACCCCCAGGCTGCAAAGCAAGTGCTTAGCGAGTGTGCCATCCCGACATCCCGCCAAAACTTGCTACAAATTCAGTATTTAAACCCAAACCGGATGTATCCGGGTGCGCATGCGCGTACCGTGGTACCACCGGACTTAGATTTCCCGCCAAATTTTGCAAGCCGAGCTAGCTAGCTAGAGCTACACGGCTAGCCGCTACGCTTGCTCAATGAAGAGACGAGGGCAATTTGACGATAGTTGGAGTAAACAGTGACCTCATAGAAACCCCACTGTCCCTTAGTCTCGGTACCGTACTCTTCGCGCAAAGAGTCTCAGTCTGGTACCGAGACTACTGTCTCCTCCAAATATCATTGAATTGCATTGCTCTTGCCTCTTCACAAGTACTTGCAGTCGGCTGCACTGACGAGCTACATACATGCATTGCTCTTGCCTCTTCACAAGTACTTGCAGTCGGCTGCACTGACGAGCTACATACAGGCAAAGCTATAGCTATACGGCTCTCCTGGGAAAGAAAGGACCTCAGTATACAGCAAGAGACGTCCGATACATACCGTTTTGCCCCTTCACTGAAAACCTTGGACACTGAGAGTGGTTGGTAATTATCCATCACTCCCAGCAAGATATCTATAGCTACACACGGTTTTCATCACTGGCAGCCAAGAGCACATGGGCGGGCGATCAACTTATGCGCTCTTGCTGGCAGCCCACTCAGAAAAACAAGAAGGCCAGGGTCCGAGTGGAGCCAGGGCCCAGGGAACAGGACAAAGCTTGAGCTCGTCAAGCTAAGACCGTGAAGTTAGCAATCATAATTATGCCTGAAGGTGCTCAGTTGTTGTTATTTTACTCCGATAGTGACATGCAATGAGTTATTGGTTCAAATGGGGACGGAAAAATCTTTCCCAATAAATTTTGTATTGGAATTACCAATGGTCAGTTTGGTTGCTGGCAGCGATTAAGCTGGAATCCATCAGAATTTAACATGTAATGTCTGGAAGAGTCAAGGTACATGTACAAGTGCGATGCTGAGCGCACCGAAATAAAACACAGGGACTTAGCCCACCATGTGCGTGGGCAGGTACCTAAGATGAGACCCTACATGCAGCTTCATGATACCTTTTCTGACACGTAGGACACTATGAGTGCAAATTATACCTCCTATGACTAAATTCAGTGTATGTTGACTGTAGAAGCTATGATGCAGAAGTGCACTTCCAAGCTGAGTCATCGAGTGACTGTATCCGTAGCAGTTTCTTCCCCTGCCACCACAGCCACAGCAGCCCGATGATGAAGCAGATGAGGATCTCCACGTAGTAGCCGTCTAGGTGGGTGACACAGTGGCCCCCAGCGGCCTCACATGCCTGGGTGTGTGTTGTGCATGACATTGTGTAGTTGTATGTGTGTGAATGTTATATAATATGTGTGTGTGAGTATTGTGGTGTAGGTAAGGCCAGGTAGCCTCGTTCCCAGGCCCCGTCCAGCTTTCGTGGGAGAGCCTGGGAACAAGGCTAAGGCGCAGGTGGTGTGGGTGCATGTGTGTGTGCGTCTTGATTGTGCATGTGTGTGTGCGTCTTGATTGTGCATGTGTAGACATATGTGGTGCAGGTGTGTGCATGTGTGACGTGTGGGTAGGTTGTGTGAGTGCATATAGCCATATACATGTGGTTATTCCCCCTCAGCCTCCTCTCATCACCCACCTCTCACGACCCACACACCTCACCCCCACCTCCATCACCCACCTCTCATCACCCACCTCTCATCACCCACCTCTCATCACCCACCTCTCACGACCCACACACCTCACCCCCACCTCCACCACATACCTGGAGCTCCTGAAGAGTGTCGCAATCCAGAGAGTAGTCGGTAACGCCTTCGCAATCCTTGAAAGACACATTGTCCACCATCCAGAGTGCCAGGGTGCTCGGCCATGTGCCGGCAAGGTTTGTGACGGTATTGAGCAGGGTCATGTACGTACCCCCAATGGTGGGGTCACTTATCCTAGCATGGAAGGCCATTATCGAGACAAACATGGAGTACGCGGCCACCTAGTGGAGAGAAAGAGAGAGAGAGAGAGGGTGTGTGTGTGTGGCTGAGTGATAATCATGATCATAGCCTCGTTCCCAGGTGCTCGGTATGGGGAGAAGAGCTCTTCTCCCCCTACCAAGCACCTGGGAACGAGGCTATCATGATCAATGACAAAACTATCATCCATCACGATCATTAGCACACATCTTGAGCATGTGAAAGCTCAGACTTTGTGAAGCAGTAAACGTTGGCAATAGAATGGCTGTTTTTCTCACATGAACAGAAATAGCAGTAAGGAACAGGTTTTGACCAAACAACAACTCACACAAAAATCACAGCAGATGCTTGTTAGCCTCGTTCCCAGGCCTTCTTACCACAGCGTTTATCGCTTGCCAGTACTAACCTAATGCGGGTTAGTACTGCAAGCGACAAACGCTGGGGTAAGAAGGCGAGGGTTAGGCTAGGTGTTTGCATCACAACAGTTGTATCACAATCATATCGCGATATGAATACCCAGTCTTCATGGTTTATCACTCAGCGTAACCTCGTTCCCAGGCCATGTGAGTAGTGGCCTGGGAACGAGGCTACACCGAGCCGCAGTAGAAACAAACATGCTCGGTTTACCTGGTGAAGTGCAAAGGCCAGTATAAGGATGGCGTAATAGTACAATGGAAATTCGCCGTTTTTCCCAATGTACGAGGTCCACCACACCAGGAGAGCAAACACCAGACCCATCGCCATGCGGGGGAAGTACGCCTTGAGGAAGATGCCAAGCGGACGTGGGCCCGCAGTTGCACGACTGGGAGAGGAATGTGTGTGTAGGTGTGTGCATGAGTGTGAGTGGTACGTGTGTGCATGTGAGTGAGTGGTACGTGTGTGCATGTGAGTGAGTGGTACGTGTGTGCATGTGAGTGAGTGGTACGTGTGTGCATGTGAGTGAGTGGTACGTGTGTGCATGTGAGTGAGTGGTACGTGTGTGCATGTGAGTGAGTGGTACGTGTGTGCATGTGGGTGAGTGGTACGTGTGTGCATGTGAGTGAGTGGTACGTGGTGCATGTGAGTGAGTGGTACGTGTGTGCATGTGAGTGAGTGGTACGTGTGTGCATGTGAGTGAGTGGTACGTGTGCGCATGTGAGTGAGTGGTACGTGTGTGCATGTGAGTGAGTGGTACGTGTGTGCATGTGGGTGAGTGGTACGTGTGTGCATGTGAGTGAGTGGCACATGTGTGTAAGGTTTCAGAGGGTCAGTGAGCCCTCAGGTACCTCTCTGTGGACGACTGAATCACAACATGTAAGAAAGCTTAAGAAGTGTCTGGAGGATATACACATGTACCCTGCAATGAGGCACATGGTTACCTAATGATCCAGGGAAGGATAATCTGAAGTGGGACCATTGGAATGGCAATAAGGGCAATACGCTCCCTGGGGAGACCAGCCTCCATCAGCTTTAGCCCCGTCACACTGTCCGTGGCAGCAAAGACAATCTGTACGGGAGGAGAGGAATGGCTGGGAGTACAAATGTCATTCTGTCCATGGCAGCAAAGAATTGTTATCTGTGGGAGATTATGAATATGGATGCAGAGGGTGAGGGAGGGAGGGAGGGAGGGAGGGAGGGAGGGAGGGAGGGAGGGAGGGAGGGAGGGAGGGAGGGAGGGAGGGAGGGAGGGAGGGAGGGAGGGAGGGAGGGAGGGAGGGAGGGAGGGAGGGAGGGAGGGAGGGAGGGAGGGAGAGAGGGAGGGAGGGAGGGGGAGGGAGGGATGGAGGATGGGAGGGAGGGAGGGAGGGAGTTTGTGGTTGAAAAATGTTGTTTGAGGCAAGTGCTGGCACTTCTCTTGTTACACTGAATTGTGGTCATGTAACTGTGCCCTTGGAACAATACACACGCCCTTTGAACCTACTTCCGATACTTGAAAGATGGTATCATGGTATGGATTGGGTATCATGATTGATATACCGGGGCATTGATAGTATTTCCCAGCACCACAGTAGCATAGGGACAGAGGCAAGGTGCTGGCCAGTGGGTCCGAGAACAAACCAGCCCTAGCACAGAGTGGCACATAGGTACATGGAACGTGATCAGCAGGACGGAGCTGATCGGTGGGTCCTAGAACGAACCATGCAGCTAGCCACAGAGACAAGGTGATCAGCTGGACAGAGCTGGCCACTGGGTCCTGGAGCTAACTAGCTAGCCCAGCAGAGTTACACACAGGTAGGCATCTGAGATGAGTCGGACAAACCTCCGATCAACAGATGAGGTTGTAGAGTGCAAATGTGTCACCATGGCAAGTAATGCATAAGGCAGTTTGCTGCTCATTAAGTTGGGCACAGCCAAGGTGTGTGTGTGTGTGTGTGTGTGTGTGTGTGTGTGTGTGTGTGTGTGTGTGTGTGTGTGTGTGTGTGTGTGTATGTGTGTGTGTGTGTGTATGTGTGTGTGTGTGCATGCGAGTGGGTGCATGTGTGTGAGTGAGTGTGTGTATGAGACAGACATATCATTGCTTACCTTAGAAGTTAGAACGGCGAATGCAAAGGACTGCACACTTGGCAACTTTAGCACACTCAACAGCTGCATGTAACCAGAGAAAATATTCGTGCTCGCCTCTGCATGCGCTTCCCTCTTCTCCTTCTTGAACCACCAGATGCACGTTGTCACGGTGATGAACACTATCCCCCAGAAAAACAAGAATGATGACAGATTAAACATACCAGTTTCCTGCGGCTCCCAACGGAGATAAGTGTTGCAAAATTCTTTAGATTCCAGCGCTAGAAAGATAGTGTAGCCCAGGAAGTAGCCAGCGGTCTGCCCAACGGAGTTACAAGTGGAAGCGTAGCCCACGTTCTCTCTGGAGAGCATCGTCAGTGCCCAGCCGTCAACAGCAATGTCCTGGGTGGCAGCAAACAGGGTAAGCATGAAGAACAAGATGGTCAGGCACGTCACGCTGGGTGCCCTAGTCTCGTCTCCCATCAGACGGTCCACAGTATAGGAAATGAATATCATGGCAAGTCCGATGGTGTACTGCGTTGGGATGAGCCATGTCTTCCTCCTCCCGAAGCTACGACTGTATATGGAATCCACGATGGGTGCCCACAGGAGCTTGATGCTGAACGGCCAGGTGACCAGACTGAAAATGGCTTGCTGTCTGTAACCAATCTTCCTCTGTTGTAGCACCAGGGGGACACTGCTGGCCAATCCGAGCGGGATCCCCTGGAGGATGTAGAGGAAGAGGAGGAGGAGGATGCTGTTCTTGTCTTTTGCTAGTTTGCTGAACGTCGACCGTGAGTCGTCTGCTTTGTCTTTTTCATCATTACCTGCTAATTCTGGAACCATGTTTTCCTCGTCTGGTGGAGGCAGTGGTAATCTCAGAGTGGCCATAACGTAGCCGATCACTTGCTGCTTCAGGTTTGAAAGTTGATCAGAACTTCTCAGCAAACATCTGTATAACATGGAAACACCATACTTAAGGTCATACCATTAAAGTCTGACAAACTAGTGGGTGACAGCTAGTCTCATTCCCAGACCCTCATATGAGAGGGTCTGGGCACGAGACTAGGTCGTAGCATACAACATTCGCTACGATGTTTAACTCTAATTTCATTGGATTGTAGATATCCTGTTTGCACGTTATCATATGAGCTAGTGGGCACAAGAGATGCTCTGCTCCACTGAAGCTGTCGTCCAGTAGTCTCGTTCCCAGACCCAAACAACCCCCAGCGCGGATCACTTCCAGTATTGCGTCACAGGGACTGGAAGCGATCCGAGCTGGGGTAGTTTGGGTCTGCGAACAAGACTAGTCATTGTGGGGGGTAATTGAGCAGTTACATTAAAATCATGTGACTTAGTACTTCCATAAGGCAAAAGAACATGGAGCTCAATGGCAGCTAAATGGATCGAAGCTACCGTCTCACTTGTACTCCAGGTCGAGTAGCTGCTCAATCCAATTGACATGGTACCTGTGCTACATTGAAAGCTGACACAGTAGTTTTTGGTAAGCTCCAAGCTGCTTCAAGGGGGGGTCACTCCCATAGACTCTATAGTCACAGCTGAGACCGCAGTCGGTCAATGGTCAACGGTCAAAGCCGCCCAAACGGGTGCAGTCAACGGTCAAAGCGGCAAAAAAGTACAGTCAAAAACGCGCGCCGCCCTATTTATGACGACGTGCAGGCAAGTATTACAAGGGCAAATAGCTGATCGGTCAAAGGTCAACGGACGAAAATCGGCGTGGTCAACGGTCAAAACTCCATAAACAGCGGTCAAAGCTTTGACCCGCGGTCGCAGCTGTGACTATAGTGTCTATGGGAGTGACCCCCCCTTGTGCTTGGGCATGATACAGGAAGCATTTACGGCCGGCATTTACGGCCGGTGATGTCAACCGCACCCCCCACTCCCCGGACTTGATCCAGGTCGTAAACACTTCTAGAAACTACTCGAAAAATGTTAATAAAGTCATAATAGGGGTGATTCACCTTTCAAAGTCATTACATAGCTCTCAAAGTGCTGAAGTGAAATTATCTGACCTTCAAAAACCTGGACAATTAATGTTCCCCCTCCCAAATATCAGCCTATCATACCACTGTGAAACATTCACTGCATTCATACCGTACTTTACCCACCACAGAGCTATAGCAGAGTTGCTGTTTGCGCAAGTTGAGAGACCTTGGAAGGACGCGGTCAAGACACCGGCCGGGTACTATACCGTACATTTATGGCTTCATGCACGCGCAGAGTTGCTATAGCACGTGACCTTATAAATCGATGTTCGAACTAGCTGGAGGTGATCAAGACAGCTGCAGGATCTAGAAAGCCTTTCTATTGTCGCCTTACAGCTGTCCCGTGCGTTTCAGATACACGAGATCTGGGTTGACCGTACCTAGAAGGACAGGTTTGAACTAGAGTGTTCATGCGTTCTGCAACAGTCATCGTTGTGCAGTGTCAACCAACTGCCTCGGCACCTGACATCACGAAGAAGCACTCGAGCAGGAGGCGCGTTGCGTTGGTGGTGATGGTTCTAGGTGTCCTTTTGCAGTTCATCAAGCGTATCTGTATCTTGATGGTTGGCCTGCTGCGATTGAGTTACAGAAAGGTGAGGGAGGGTTGAGGGTGTGTCGGGTGGCAGTGAGAAATCCATCTCTCGGCTCTGCATTGCCAGAAGGTTTGATTGTCATGTGTTCCGAGATCTAAACGTGATTTTGAGCTATCGTTTGCTTTTGTAGCAGTTCCGACAACGCTTTTGTCATGCTCAATAGATTTGCTGATTCTATTTAAAGCACACCACATTCCACTCTCCAAGTTTCTTGGCGCCACAGTGCTGCCAGGGTCAAGCTGTGCAATATTGAAGTACAGCACAACTCAGTAACTAAAGAGAGCTGTACAGCCTAGTAGTACAGTTTGTCTGTGAGAGGTAGTCGGGGAGGCTACGCCCATAGACTCTATAGCCACAGCTGCGACCATGGGTCAAAGCTTTGACTAGCCCTTTTCAGCAGGTTGACTTTGCTGATTTTCGGCCGTTGACCTTTGACCATGCAGACGTGCATGTAGCCACACCTAGGTTATGTTGTTCGCATTCCATATTTCAGCGGCCCCTTTGACCATATTGACTGCATGCATGCACTGTTTGAGCTGTTGACCATTGAGTCATAGCTGTGACTATGGGGTCTACATGTAGCTATGGAGTGACCTCCCCCTGAACACGCATGGTGTGAATTTTCCCCACTACATGTACTGCACAGTAGAACTGGATTTGACAGCTGCCATTTCTCCGACACATGTTGTGTATTCATACATTCTAGGCTGCGGAATACCAGTCAGTCCGCTACCTCAGCTGCCCCCTCTCCCCGCTCACGGAAACCAGACTATGTGAGTGTGACATAGCCTGCATTCTTGCATGTTATGTGAAACTGGGTGTTACTTACTGTAGCAGACGGTAGACTCAGCTGTGATCCGCGCTAGCAAAGCCGAGAGAGATAGAGAGAAATTGAATCCACAGAAAACTTCTCGACCAGCTGGAATGTGTCATATTCAGCTTGTGCTGCTCCTCTGCCATAGGTTTAGTGGTGAAGTTAGTGGTGAGAATATCTTCTTGGGTTTGAATCCCAGCTGGTCCCAGAATTTTCTGTACATTCACTACATGTACATGTCTCTGTTTGCTTTGCCATGGCAGTGATCACTTAGATTCTTCATTGTGTAGCGTTCTGCAGGAGATATAGTATTAGTATATCATGGCCGTACGTAGATAATGTCTGGTGGAGAATTTTCGTGGTATACGCAATGAAGTAAAGTAAGCCTGAATGCTCATTACACTCCTGGTAGGGGAAAAATTAACACTCTAAGATTCTTTGCAACTAGACTGAATGTGCATACCTTGTGAGCTAGCTCTGGTGTTGACTGTTTGGCGTGGAATTATATAGCTACTAACAGAAGCAGAAGCTGTCAATTAATTGACATACTGACTGTAGAGTGTTAATAGGCTGTCTAAAGTGTTCATCATAGCTAGGAGTTTAGCTGCCTGATATTGAAGCCATTTTCTGAGGCTATTAACTATATACTTGAAAGATCGAAACCTTTCTATATATGCCCTTGCTAACTTAACCCGATTCCTGTGTTATTCGAAGGTAGAACTGCTGCCTGGAGTGAAAAGGCATGGTTATTCACTGTTTGACTGTTGTCGGCTTAGTTCATGAAGGTACCAGGTATATGTCACATATCACACATATCTAGCGGGGGACGACTGTCATACTCACCGAGCGTTGAACGTGTAGATGGTTGAATAACGTGCAAAACGTAGCGTCTTCGTTCTGAAAATGTTGCCATTTATTGATTATGTCATGCTCACTTGAGGAAATGTACCAGACCCTCCCTGCTTTACCGTACTGCAAGCGACGAATAGCTGGGCGTGGGACTGGGAACGAGGCTACCCAAATGATGTACACGTCTACATGTACAATGTATGTACTAGGCCCTCCCTGTTTTCCATGCTGCAAGGAACGAAAAGCTGGGTGGGGCCTAATGTTCTACTGTAGTACTTATGATAGCCACCTGGTCAGTTTGAAATTGAAAGCAGTCGGGCATTTCCCCACCTTGTTGCTGTTGGGCGATGAATTGGTGAGTGAGGCTGTTGTTACAGTGGGTGGCTCTAATCCCTGGACTGGAACAGTGGAAGGGAAAATGGAATGTACTATGGATCTTTAAACCCTAAAACATTTTTCCATGGCTCTACGTGGCTCTATACTGTGTGGCTATTGACTTACTAACCCAGCTCTGCCTTATGTTGGCCTGCATTCATGCATCTTCCTCTAAGTCTTACATGTATGGGTCAGTGCAAGCTTCAACAGATGCGTTCTGTGTAGCTAGCAGCCTCAACTGCAAAAGGAGACTTTTATGACAAAAGCTGCTATATCACAGTGAGATAAAATTCCATTTCCATTCCACCGTTCCAGTCCATATTCCAGTGATTAGGAGACAGCTCACTGGACTTCCCTACATTGCCTAATTGAGCCTAGTGTACCGAACCCCTTATTGAAAACCATGCAACAGTACATGTACGTGTACATTGCACAGTTCAGTCCGATCCCGCTGAGAACTCTTATCTCTCTGTTGATCTATTGACCGATCAATCTAGCTGGTTGGATTATGTTGGTTTGTACCTTCACTGTACAGGGCGGGATTAGTTCACCATGGGAAGCCACAGGGCCTCTCCCTGGTCGGCCCAAGTAGTCAATGATATCAGACCTGTCCACTTGCTTTTAAGATAGCCGACATCCATTTCACAGTCAATATACGTACGTGCTTGCACTAGAGACATACCGTAGTGTCCCGCTAATACGCCCCCTTCGAAAATACGCCCTCCCCCTCTTTTTCGCCCAAGTTCCTGCACAGGGTAGTTATAACGCCCCCCTTGTGAGTGTCTTCTGGATCATGGAATATCTAACCTACACGTGTGCAACTTGCAGATCGTCTCTCAGATCGAGTCACCGTTGACGCCAACGGTACAAGTCCTCTCGCTGCCACTCTTCCGTAAGAAATACCTCCGTGGTTCATGACCTACAGTATTGCTGTTCTTGAGGATGGCTGCAGCGAAGTCGTCGTGAATGTTATGGCCCTCGAGTTGAAGTGCAGCTCTTCTCGCCGATGTAGGGAGACCACGCATGATGGACCACGAACAGTACTGGCGATCGTTTGTACTTTTGTAACTGTGAACACGAACCTTGGCAGTGTCATAAACGTAGCGAAACTTTTTGAGGGGGCGTATAATCGAGACTAATTGCATACTCGAAACTACGCCCCCTCCCCTCTTTGGGCTGGATGTAGTGTACAAAATAGGGGGGCGTATTAACGGGACACTACGGTACATGTAGTATGCAGCCACACGAAAAACACCTCTTGTCCTGCTCACTCCCCTTGAACAGAATTAGTCTGTCTGTTCTTATGTCCATCTGCCTGTCCATCTAGTCTGGTGCCCAGACCCTCCTCGCACGTGCAAGAAAGAGGGTCTGGTTACACAAGTCCAAATCCTTGGGCTCGCTTCAGAATTTGAAAGCGGCCAATGAAATTGCTAAGCGGCGTTTATTAGAATAATGCGGTAGCGAAGGAATTTACATCAGCACTGAATAATGGAGCCTCAGCTAACTGGACGGGTAGCTTTCATCTTCCAAGCGTTACCACAGCTGTTCTCCGATCTGGTACAGCAGAGGGACTAGCCTCTCCCTCGGGAAGCTTGGATACACCAGACAAACTGGAACTTTCTGTGCCTCCTGCGATCGACATGTCACTCTCAGACATACTATCGTCGACTCCCTCCACTACACCAATCACCAATTTCATTTCAAGAAGTATGGCCTGGTAGGTATTGTAGGCCATTAGTGCCTTTTCCAACTTTTGGAAGTCCTTCTGGCACACATCGCTGTATTTTTGTGAATGAAGGGTCGACGAACTCGCCGAAGAAGCTTTGAACAGCTTGGTTGGTAGGCCTGGGGGGTTGAGGTTTCTGCGCTGTTTCACATTTACTATCTGTCTTGCAGATGCCACAGCGAATATACATGTATGACTTTCAGCCATTGCCAGTATTGCAATTGTGTGATGATGAGATTCATGTTTCAACGCAAACCACTTAGCATTTTTGCACCTACAATTACAAGGCTTCGGCACTTCCGCTAAGCCCAAGAATTCAGGGTTGTGTAACCAGACCCTCTCCCCCGGGGGGTGGGGTCTGGGCACGAGACTATATCCATCCATCTGTCTGTCAGTCCATCTGTCTGTCAGTCCATCTGTCTGTGCATCTGCCTGTCTGACCATCTATCAGTCCATCTGCCTGTCCATCTACATGCATCTGTCTGACTATCTGCCTGTCCGTCCATCTGTCTGTCTGTCTGTCCATCTGCCTGTCCGTCCATCTGTCTGTCCATCTGCCTGTCCATCCATCTGTCTGGCTATCCATCTGTCCGTCCGTCTGCCTGTCCTTCCATCTGTCTGACTATCCATCTGTCTGTCTATCCATCTGTCCGTCCATCTGTCTGTCCGTCCTGATGTGTGGCATGGTGTGTTGTACATTGTATGTACATTGTACAACCACAGATGTCTGCATGACATCAGAAAATATTTGGTTATTTTCTGTAGATTCTGTGCGTCGAAAGATCATGGTACTGGACTTGGACGAGACTCTGATTCATTCTCACCATGATGGGTAGGTGTGGCATATGTGGATCATGTGACCACCCCTTGTGGCTCATATATATACATGTACTATACATGTATGTACACACTCTTGGTGTTGCTAAAGCGATTACATTGACTGCACACCTGCACAAATGTCAGGCGGAGCTTGTAAGATCTGGGGTCAGAGAACAAAAGCAGGAGGTTGGGGGGGGGGGGGGGGGGGGGGGGGGGATCGATAGTTATTTGGACCTTTGTCCAAACAGTTAAGACTGCACTGGTAACCTTTCAAGAATGGTACAAGTTATAACCTTATGCAGTCTGCTTGTACCATAGTCTCTTGAAAATACGCCCATGGGCGATGAACTTAGTGGCTGCTCAAAGAGGGGGGTGGGCATATTTTCGAGGACCCCTCTCCCGAAAATAGGCCCACCCTTGACTCGAAAGTAGGCCCACCCAAGTGCATGCGTAAAATCAGCAAATATTCGAGTGCCATACTGCAACAGTCATTCTAGCAAGGCTTAACTACTACTGCTCCCAGAGTTTCTTGGTGAGCAGAACAATCTCTTTGTGTGAGTAGCTACAGGAACAGCAAACAAGACAGCAGGAGTGCTTGAATGACGCAGAGTCCGCAAACTATCTTCGGGACTTGCCGATTGCTGCTGCTTCTGAGAAATCCATAGTGCGCTGCTAGTGCTACGCTAGGCGATTGCACACGCGAAGACAATGCACAGCGCGTGCACGGTCTGGTGTCATGCACTCAGTACACAGCTGATTAGGCAATGGCATACAACCATACATAATAGAGCGTTATCTATGGTACAACATAATGAAATTTAGTACCGTGATAGCCAGCCGCCAGCCTTCATTTCTCTTTGACAGTACTTCTTCCGGAGCTATTCATGTGCTTTCCTGTTCGAGCTAATAGGGTGGGCGTACTTTCGAGTAATAAATGACTCTTTGCAACAACTTGTCATGAAAAAGCGGGGTGGGCGTATTTTCGAGAGACTACGGTACATGTAGTTCATAGTGTCGGGTGAGACCTGCTTCTTTACCTCCCCTCCACTTCTTCCCCTTCCTCCCTCCCCCCCCCCCCCCCCCCCCCCCCCCCCCCCCCCTCCCTCCTCCACATCCCCATCCCAGGTCTCTCAATCCACTTACCCCACTAACACCACCAGACTTCATTGTTCGAGTAAGTATCAGGGTTGAGTGACAATGTTGTGAGATAGGATAGCGTGTATATGCTTAGTATTAGGAGCTAGTAACCCAAGACGCATGCTGGTAGCTAGCCTCGTTCCCACGCGGCCTGGGAATGAGGCTACATGTAGCTGATAGCAGTCACTGTTTCCTGTGTTTCCGTAAATCTTGATCCAGCTGACAGGGCCGTGGCTATGCTAGCTTTGTTGTAACTTGATTGGGGTAATTTCAAGTCTTGTCCCACAATGGTTGATCGCTGTTCCTGTTCCGTTCCTTCAGGTCAGAATAGAAAACCATCCTGTGAGGTTCTTCGTACACAAACGACCCCATGTCGACTTCTTCCTGGCTGTGGTGAGTCTGATACCGTCTGAATTCCAATCCCTCACTGCTGGTTGCTGTTTTTGCGTCATTGCCATCATGTCGTTCTCTGTAGGTCAGCCAGTGGTACGACTTAGTAGTGTTCACTGCAAGTATGGAGGTACGTGATTCAACAGCCATCTCATTTTAGCAACCATTCAGTTTCCATTGTAACGTCCATGGAAATGCAAGTGGTTCATCACCGTTGCTTTGAAGTCGAGTATGTGTCTTTCCCTTCTCAGATGTATGGAATGGCTGTTGCTAATAAACTGGAAAATAGTAGAAACGTTTTCCAGAGACGATACTTCAGGCAGGTAAGCTTATATATGGGCACAAAAGTGTGGTCGTATACATATATGTACTTGCTCAGCTACTTCCCCTTCATTTGCCTATATTAGCAGCTGCTACTCACTGTTGCCGTCTGCCTCAGCTGCTGCTCCCCGATCGCGTCCACCTCAGCTGCTGCTTGGCCCCAATTGCATCCACTTCTGCTGCAGCTCCCTGATCGCGTCCGCTACAGCTAGCAGCTGCTTGGCTCCAATCATGTCCGCTTCCGCTTTGCTCCCCTATTGCGTCTGCTTCAGTTGCTGTCCTCAGATGGCATCCGCTTCGCCTGCTGCTCCCGAATTGTGTCCGCTTGCAGCCTCAGCCAAGTTCGAGTTTTGGAGGTAGCAGGTAGTAAAGTACCAAGATCGTGCATCACTATAGTCAGTCCAGCCACTGCATGATGTTCTCGAAGATTCCAGTTAAAGTATGAAAGTCCCGCATATGTGTCCATAGTCTAGTCCCGCCTACGACCCTCCCCCTCTTCCATTACACACAGAGAGACACAGTAAATATATTGATGGCCATTCATCACAGCAGGCCTAGCACTGTCGGTGATACTCACAGTTGTTTGGTCGTTTGGTGTGGTGTAAGTTTTTGTGTTTCCCCTCCAGCACTGTACGATGGACTTCAATGGCTATACAAAGGACTTGACAACAATATGTCCGGATCTGTCCAGCATTTTCATACTGGACAACTCACCTGCAGCATACAGAAGCAACCCAGGTGAGCTGTTGTACGTAACTAGACCTTAATAAAATGAATTTCCAGGTTTCTGTTGCTACATGTATGACAACAACACGTTGTACCCATTGGTCACCATGCAGATAGCCTTCATCCCAGATTTGAAATAAATCACTGTCCGAGTTATAACCTGAGTTACCTCCCGAAATCCAGCATTGAAGATCCAAGAATTTTTCAACTGGAGGTGCCTCCAGTACTTCAGATTTTGTATTGGGAAAATCTTGAATTTGGGAGGCCATAACTTGGGCACTATACATTCTATGTACTTCAAATCTCACTATCTGCAATGTACAAGGGGTTGTTGTCATAGCAATGGAAACCTAAATTTGCTGAATAAGGTATTGATAAGCTTGATGATTCTTTCTTGGGGTAGGGTGCTAATTTTGCCAACACATGGACCCTACAAGTTGAGCATCAATGTTCAAATGATCCCTGCAGATAACGCTATTCCAGTGAAGTCCTGGTTCTCAGATCCGCACGACACTGCTCTACTGGAGCTACTCCCGATGTTAGATGCACTGAGATTCACTAATGACGTCAGATCTGTACTGAGTCGGAACCTCCACCTCCACTCCCTGTGGTAGCTCTGTGCTAGCTCTTGTTTTTATATCAATGCCTCAGCACATTTTAATTTTAGTAGTTGGTTGTTATTATTTTGTCCATGATGTATAACATTATTAGCTTTGTGAATAGAACGCTTGTGGTGTGTGCGTCCAAGTACATGCAGGAAGGCATAACCCCTTCCATCCCTTGTCTGGTGATTCCAGTAACCAACTGATCGTGATATCCCATGATTAGCCTCAATATCATCAGTGCAGCAGAGGAATCTTCGTATTTTCCGAAGCGGACTCTACCTAGTGACACGACGAATACGGCAATAGGAGAGGTCGTATTCTATATCCGGATACGAGACGGTTCACTATATCTATGCCTGCACCTGGCCTTGGACTCCACTCCAAAACCTCTTGCGAGTCCAGCAATTAATATGCAAGGTAGGCTTGCCATGTGGAATGATAGATATGTTCGTCAAAACAGGCAGGACCGCATCAGTATGTTGCTGCTGCTCCTTGTAACACTCGCATATGTGGCTGGTGACAATATGGCACAGCCACCTGTTCAAACACAACGTGCACACGCTACGCCCGCCCTTCACCAACTGCGCAGTTTGTCTGTGGGAGATAGAAGATTTATTGACATTGTAACTGAGATTGCTGGACAAGACTACCACAAATTTGGACAACTAATCCTGGAAGATGGTGGAAACGAAGTTAGAATAATCGAAAGGGCCAAGTATGGTGACCCCAAGGGTATTGTAGTTGAAATTCTTCGCCAGTGGTTGCAAGGAAAAGGGAGACGGCCTGTTACGTGGTCGACATTGGTGAAGTGTCTGCGAGAATCTGGCTTGAATACCCTTGCGGATTGTATTGATAGTACGATCACGAGTCCATCTCCAGATATCTCTCTATGTAAACAAAGACATATTTTGGAGTACACTAAACCTATCGACAAAAGACCTATCTTGGAGTATGCTGAACTTTTCCAAGATAAGTACTTGATGCACAGTGTCACAGATCCCGAGCACTGGCTACCAATTTCAATGCCATTCATTAACCTGACACTAACTGAGGGAGACGACCGGAAGCAGTTTCTTCATGGATCCATTGAACACGAAATACAAGGCAGGCGCAACGTGAGTCTTGCCGTGATAGTTAACAACATCACAGATGGTTCCAAAGTCCTCATGACAGGTAGGCCAGGAGTTGGAAAAACAACTCTGTTGAGACACATGGCACAGCAGTGGGCAGTTGGCAACTTTCTGCAGCATTTTTCACTTGTGCTTTTGTTTCAACTTGGTCGCACCAACAGTAGCATGATCACAAACCTGGACAGCATGCTGAAGTATCTTTCCCCTGATCAAGATACTGCTGGTATTGCAAGAGAGCTGGGTAGCAATGGTGGGGAAGGAATCTGCTTTTTACTGGATGCTATTGATGAATATACTCCACAGAGCCCAGTGGAAGATGACTACGTCTACAAACTGATAAAGGGTGCTGTTACACTGCCAAAAGCAGCCATGATTGTGACTTCACGTGTAAACTATCTGATCAGGGAAAAGTACTTCACAAGGAAAGTCGCTGTGGTTGGGTTTCTAGAGCACCAAATCGAACAGTACATCAATGCTCTAGCACCCAACAATGCTACTTTTGTATCAGAATATCTCAATTTTCATACGAATATTAAAGCTGTGAGCTGTTTGCCCCTGCACCTTGCAATGGTGACATACCTGGCCTTTCATTCAGAAGGAATTTCCCTATTAGACCTAGACACAGATACTAGGATCTACCACATGTTTGTAAACCTTACTTTCCGACAAAGATACAGAGATGAAGAGGACTTTGATGAAATACACTCTCAGGCATTCAGTGCAATATCTAAAGCTTCATTTGATGCAATTCCAAGTATTGGTCACCCTGTAATTACTTTGGAAGTTCAATATGGAAAAGGATACAGGTTTCTAAATCTATATCGGAAAAATGTGCCCTCTATAATTGGATTGTCGAGTATCCTTTCAATTAACAGGCAGTATGAAGGTTATAAATTCATTTACAAAGTGAGCTTTTCTCATCACGCATTCCACGACTTCTTTGCTGCGTACTACCTGACAACCTTGCCTTATAAGGAGCAGATAGAAATGATGGAATCTACTGTCTCTCCCTTCTATCCGTATCTGATGTGGAAGTTTTTTTTCGGTCTACTCAGAGATCTCAGTTCAGAGAACTCCACAAGTGTGTTCCAAAAGTTCTCCGAGATTTACTCTACCAAGCTGTATAGAGATGACCTTGTGATCCTGACATGCGCTTACGAGTTGAAACAACCTGCCATAGCAGATATACTTGCCCAGGCCCTCAACCATTCCATCATAATACAGAGATATGCATTACAACACCCATCAGAATGTGCGGCAATTGGATACGCAATATCACTGAATCCACTTCAGTTCAAGAGACTGGCATTAAAATACACCGTTTTTCATTCTAAGCAGTGGGAGGCGTGTTTTCTTTCCATACGTGATCAACTTCCACAACGTAATGATGTGGCACATGTAACATTGGACAGACTTGAACTATCGGAAAAGACTGCTTCAGCTGCAGTTAAATTACTTCAACACTTTCCAAACTTGCGGCAGCTTGAGCTGTTGGACATACTCACAAATTCTAGTATTTTGACTGTTGCTACTGAACTTGAAGAGCTTAATCACCTGAGACATCTTGAGATCAGCAGCTTTGACGTAATGCCAGAAACAACAGCTGCATTATCTGCTGTCCTGAAATCTCTCGACCGTTTAGAGCATCTCGGTTTAACTGGGTTACGAATTGATGCTGTTGTGAAACATCTGATCCAGAAAAACCTGCATCTTTCAGATTTGTCCTTGAATCCCCCCTTACTGCAAACACTCAAACTGAATCGAAATGAAATAGGAGACAATGAGATTGAAGCTCTGGCTGAAATCATCAAACACTTGACCTCACTACAAGAACTTGATCTGTCGTGGAATGCAATAGGAGACAAGGGCATTGCAAAGCTGGCTGAAGAAACAAAACATTTGATTTCCTTGGAAGCACTTGATCTGAGTGAGAACAAAATAGGTGATGAAGGAGCTGCGAAGTTAGCTCAAAGTTTAAAAAACATGTCCTCACTACAAGTACTAAAACTGCGTTCAAACACAATAGGAAATGATGGGATTGTAGCACTGGCTGACGGAATCAAGCACATGAATTCACTACAGCAACTTGATCTATCAGACAATACGATCGGAGACGTGGGTGCTGCAAAGCTGGCTGATGAAACAAAACACTTGAATTCACTGAAAAGACTTGATCTGAAAGGCAACAAAATAGGTGATGAAGGGCGTGCAAAGTTGCTTGAAGCAGTGAGAACTGGCTGGACTGGATTGGCAGACCTGACAGTGGGATCAGACACTATGCACTTCAACAAAGATCTAGAAGACACTAGATGCCAGAATTTCAAATGGCTGTCCAGGATGGGTGTTTGCGGTTGTGACATGGTCTACCATTCGATTTTCTTATCCCACACTTTATTTGCGATGTACTTTAATCTGGTGATTGGGTTTGTAATTATTCTGTTCTTTTGTTACTGTGGTGGTTGTTTTTATATTCGTTTGGAATTCTGTCTGACAGTGTTAGCGTTAGGGCTGATAGTCCTAGGGTTAGGGCAGATAGTCTGTGTTTTCCTGACTTAGTAGACTTATTGTACAGGTTGTAGTTTTGTAATTTTGGAGTAGTTTTGTAATTTTTCTTGAGAAATTTGTACATTGAAATTCAAGGGTGATGCAACTTAAGGGATCAAAGGTAAATAACACCATAGTGCGACATGACTGGCAACTAAATACAATAGGATACCATATGCACAGTCATATAGCTATATAACGTAACCATTTATTTGACTACATGCATGCACATGCAGTGGCACCCTGATCATGATATAGCATCCAAGTCGCGGTATTGCTAGCTCCACAGCTAGTGGAGGTCAAGCATGCAAGCTAGTGATGGCAATCACTACAACAACCCAGATGGCATGGATTACACTGTACTAGCTATAGGCTACAGGGAGGCTCTGTTTATAAGCACACCTCCGTGGTCTCTGATCAGGAACCTGATGGAAGTGCAAGTGCATCATAGAGTCTGTTGGTCTGTGCATGGGTTCAAAACCCGTGCATGGGAGCTAAAACTCGCAATATTGCGGCTGGTGTAACAGCGATCATGCTGATGAGGTTAGCACCGTGAAAGCTGCGCTGCAGAAAGCACCCATGTAGTTCGTCTCGTTCCCAGACCATCCCGAAACGCGTTTCGGGAGGGTCTGGGAACGAGACTACGTAGTTGCACTATGCCGCCTTGCTGCGCATGCGCGCGCAGATTAAGAGCCGAATACGGCAAAAATGATGGTCGTATTCTATATCAGGATACTTGACTTCTTGCTAGATACGCCCACTTTGTAAATGCACGTTTGCCGAGTACGTTGCCCCAGGAGAAAAAAACCTGCATCTGGATTCCAACAGCACTTTCAAATGTCAAGCAGTTAATATAAAAGGTATACGCTTGCCATGTGGAATCATAATAAAAACGGCCTGGACCATATCATGTTGCTGCTGCTCGTGATAGCGATCGCATATGTGGCTGGTGATAACATGAAACAACGACCTGTTCAAACACACCGCACGCACGATTCTCCTACCCTTCCCCACCTGCGTAATTTTTCCGTGGGAGATAAAAAAGTTATTGACGTTGTAACTGAGATTGCGCATGCTGGACAGGACTACATCAAATTTGGACACTGTATCCTGAAGGATGCCACGGAAACGAAGTTAGTAGCATTCAAAAGAGCAAACGTGATGATGCCAACGATGTTGTAGTTGAAATCCTTCGCCAGTGGTGGAGAGGAAAAGGGAGGCAGCCGGTTACATGGTCGACATTGGTGGAATGTCTGCGAGGTTCAGATTTGAATGCCCTTGCTGATTGTATTGATGGTACGATCACAAGTCAGGCTATTGGCCAAGGAAAACCCATTTTGAAGTATGCTAAACTTTTGAAAGATAGGTACTTGATGCACAGTGTCACGGATCCTGAGCACTGGCTACCAAATTCAACACCATTCATCGACCTGACACTAACTGAGGGACACAACCGGAAGCAGTTTCTTCGTAGATCCATTGAACACGAAATACAAGGCAGGCACAACGTGAGTCTTGCTGTGATAGTTAACAACATCGCAGATGGTTCCAAAGTCCTCATGACAGGTAGGCCAGGAGTTGGAAAAACAACTCTGCTGAGATACATAGCACAGCAGTGGGCAGTGGGGCAACTTTCTGCAGCATTTTTCACTTGTGCTTTTGTTTCAACTTGGTCGCACCAACGGTAGCAGGATCACAAACCTGGAAAGCATGCTGAAGTATCGTTCCCCTGATCAAGATACTGCTAGTGTTGCAAGAGAGCTGGATCGCACTGGTGGGGAAGGAATTTGCTTTTTACTGGACGCTATCAACGAGTATACTCCACAGAGCCCAGTGGATGATGACTACGTCTACAAACTGATAAAGGGTGCTGTTACACTGCCAAAAGCAGCCATGATTGTGACTTCACGTGTAAACTATCTGATCAAGGAAAAGTACTTTACAAGGAAAGTTGTTGTGGTTGGGTTTCTTGAGCACCAAATTGAACAGTACATCCAAGCTCTAGCACCCAACAACGTTACATTTGTATCAGATTATCTCAATTTTCATACGAATATTAAAACCGTCAGCTGTTTACCTTTGCACCTTGCAATGGTGACATACCTGGCCTTTCATTCAGAAGGAGTTTCCCTAGTAGACCTAGACACAGATACTAGGATCTACCACATGTTTGTAAACCTTACTTTCCGACAAAGATACAGAGTTAAAGAGGACTTTGATGAAACACATTCTCAGGCATTCGGTGCAATATCTAAAGTATCATTTGATGCCGTTCCAAGTATTGGTCACCCTGTAAATGCTTTGGAAGTTCAATATGGAAAAGGATACAGGTTTCTAAATCTTGATCATCAGGCATCTATAATCGGATTGTCGAGAATCCTTTTAATTAGCGGGCAGTATGAAGGTTATGA
This sequence comes from Axinella damicornis, assembly GCA_963931865.1. Lineage (NCBI taxonomy): Eukaryota > Metazoa > Porifera > Demospongiae > Axinellida > Axinellidae > Axinella > Axinella damicornis. Next base: position 2,697,571 of record OZ007514.1, on the reverse strand, counting down.
AAAAGTGTACAAAATGAGCTTTTCTCATCACGCATTCCACGACTTCTTTGCTGCATACTACCTGACAACCTTGCCTTATAAGGAGCAGACAGAAATGATGGAATCCTCTGTCTCTCCCTTCTATCCGTATCTGATGTGGAAGTTTTATTTTGGTCTACTCAGAGATCACAGTTCAGAGAATTCCACAAAAGTGTTCCAAAAATTCTCTGAGATATACTCTACTGAACTATTTAGAGATGACCATGTGATCCTGACGTGTGCTTACGAGTTGAAACAACCTGCCATTGCAGAAATACTTGCCCAGGCCCTCAACCATTCCATCATGATAAAGAGATATGCATTACAACACCCATCAGAATGTGTGGCAATTGGATACGCAATATCACTGAATCCACTTCAGTTCAAGAGACTGGCATTAAAATACACCGTTTTTCATTCTAAGCAGTGGGAGGCGTGTTTTCTTTCCATACGTGATCAACTTCCAAAAAAGAATGAGGTGGCACATGTAACATTGGACAGACTTGAACTATCGGAAAAGACTGCTTCAGCTGTGGTTAAATTACTCCAACACTTTCCAAACTTGCGGCAGCTTGAGCTGTTGGACATACTCACAAATTCTAGTATTTTGACTGTTGCTACTGAACTTGAAGAGCTTAAACACCTGAGACATCTTGAGATCAGCAGTGTTGACATAATGCCAGAAACAACAGCTGCATTATCTGCTGTTCTGAAATCTCTCGACCGTTTGGAGCATCTCGGTTTAACTGGGTTACGAATTGATGCTGTTGTGAAACATCTGATCCAAAAATACCTGCATCTTTCAGATTTGTCCTTGAATCCACCCTTACTGCAAACACTCAAACTGAATCGAAATGAAATAGGAGACAATGAGATTGAAGCTCTGGCTGAAATGATCAAACACTTGACTTCACTACAAGAACTTGATCTGTCGTGGAACGCAATAGGAGACAGGGGCATTGCAAAGCTGGCTGAAGAAACAAAACATTTGGTATCGTTGGTAGCACTTGATCTGAGTGAGAACAAAATAGGTGATGAAGGAGCTGCAAAGTTAGCTCAAAGTTTAAAAAACATGTCCTCACTACAAGTACTAAAACTGCGTTCGAACACAATAGGAGATGATGGGATTGTAGCACTGGCTGACGGAATAAAGCACATGAATTCACTGCAAGAACTTGATCTGTCAGACAACACGATAGGAGACGTGGGTGCTGCACTTGAATTCACTGAAAAGACTTGATCTGAAAGGCAACAAAATAGGTGATGAAGGACGTGCAAAGGTGCTTGAAGCAGTGAGAACTGGCTGGACTGGACTGGCAGACCTGACTGTGGGATCAGATGCTATGCACTTCAACAAAGATCTAGTACACACTAGATGCCAGAATTTCAAACGGCTGTCCAGGATCCGTCTTTGTAGCTGTGATGTGGTTGACCATTGGATTTTCCCACACTTTAATTGCAATGGCCAGTAATTGGATTAGTAATTATTATGTTCTTTTGTTACTGTGATCGTTGCTTTTATATTAGTTTGGAATTGTGTTTGATAGTGATAGCATTAGGGCTGATAGTCCTAGGGTTAGGGCTGATAGTCCTAGGGTTAGGGCAGATAGTCCTAGGGTTAGGGCAGATAGTCTGTGCTGTCCTAGACTTAGTAGAAATAGCTAGCCATCAATTATTGTAGTTTTGTATTATCTTGAGAAATTTGACGTTTTTCGTACATTGAAATTCAAAGGTGTTAGCTACAACTTGAGTTATATACAAAGGGATCAAAGGCAACATGCACCATTGCACCTAGCCTCATTCCCATGCAGGCTCTCATTCTCGGAAGGGAGAACGAGAGCCTGGGAACGAGGCTACATTGCACCATGCACATGATCATGGCAGAGAACCAGGCAATACAACTATAAGCGTATACACAATAGGACAACCAAGGCCATTTTATTACTAGCTAACTAATGTGGGTGAACATTCCATGACCCACTGTTGCAAAGTTGCGCTCAATTTGCTTTGTAATGCATTGTGATTATGTTTGTGTGATTGGCATTTATTTCTTTGGTGTATTCAGTGTGTGATCTCCTTTTGGTATTAAGTGTGGTTGAGATCTTGTGTATATTGATTTATCTGGGCATTGATTCTTTTGTAAATTGATTCCTGTATATATGGCTCTTGTGTACATTGATCTTTTTGTATTGAGTTTTGTTGTATATATAGCTGGGCCGAACTCTTGTTCTGTGGCCAGCACCTTTGAGCTCTGTAAAGATTTGGCCTTGCCTTGTGATTTTTGTATAAAGTGGATGTGTGATTGTAGTGCAGGGTCATTGTAGGTTGTGGTGCAAGTGTTGTGTAAGAAAAAGTGTATGAAAATTCTAAGAGTCAAACAATTACTCAGCTTCGCTACACTCACACAGAACCTCCAAGGATATTGACACTGACTTAAGCCGAAAGTCTCATAGCTAACAGGTTTTGCAGTCATAAACCAGCTGCAGGTTAACCAGCTGCTATGTCTTCTGCATGATTCTGAGCTGATCACTCACTTGTAATAATTGTTATGTCTTTGGCAGATAGCTACATTGGAGGAATAGAGCTCAGGTGTGGTAGCAATAATAAATTAATAATAGTATGGGGCAAGTGGTGTTCCAGGCCAGAATGATCAGCTTGGATGGCATGAACAGGAGTTACTCCCACAATTGCAAAGGTGGACACAAACAAGACCAACGGTGACAGTCAATGGAGTTTCGCTGACAGTTTCCAGTGATTGTCCTGTACAGTTGCGCGAGATTGGCAGACCTACCTGTGTTCGTCTCACAACAGCTCCTACTTCAGCTACACCCACAGCATATGGACCCACCGCTGTAGATCAGGCTGAGCTCAGTGCAAAGCCTGCATGGGCCAGTGATCCCAGTGACTGTTGCTTTTGGCGGAGGCATGCTGATACTCGTAATCATCATCGCCGTACTTGCAATAGTGCTGATCCTCAAGAAGAGACAAGTATACAGGTATCTTTAAGCATTGCCCGAACCTTATGTAGGCTGTTCAACCTCACAATCTCCACTGGCATATTTCCAACTGCGTGGAAACTGGGGAGAATCACCCCAATTCCTAAAGGCACACTTCCATCAGGATACAGGCCTATACCTGTCCTCCCCGCTGCTAGCAAGCTCATTGAACGCCATGTAAAGGCAGTAATGGAGGATTTCCTGGCGAAACATGCCCCAATCTCAGCTAAACATTGGGGTTTTATGTCTGGCCGATCTACAGTCTCAGCACTCATCCGAGTTCTGGATGACTGGCATCGAGCTTTGGATCAGGGCAATGAAGTAGCCATGTGTAGTATTTTTTGATGTCTCCAAAGCGTTTGATACAGTCCCCCATTTGCCGTTGCTCCAAAAACTGATTGAAATCGGCATGGACCCCTATTTAATTAGGTGGACAAGTAGCTATCTGGCAGGTAGATCGCAGTTTGTGTGTGTTGATGAATGTGACTCCCGTCCCTTGCCTGTCCTTTCTGGCGTTCCACAAGGCTCTGTGCTTGGCCCTCAATTGTTTATCTGTTACATCAATGATGTGGCAACTGCAATTTCCTCTGACAGTGATGTAAACATGTTTGCTGATGACATCGCATTGTATCGTACAATCAAAACATCAGCCGATAACACCCATTTGCAGAGTGATATTAACTCCATATGCTCTTGCATGCAGCGAAAATTGCTTCAATTCAATCTTGCCAAGTGCAAACTGATGTTCATCACCAGAAAGAGAGCAAACTCACTACCCCCGCCACCACTGCACCTGAATGGGACTGTATTGGGCAGAGTATCCAGTTACAAATACTTGGGAGTAACACTTACCTCTGACCTATCATGGTCAACACACATTAGTAACAGCTGCAACAAGACACGTAGACTTAACGGTCTGCTGTATAGGCGTTTCTATCAATGCACAAACCCTCCCAGTCTACTAAGGCTATATAGGAGTTTCATCAGACCCCATTTGGAATATGTGTCCATTGCTTGGAATCCTCATTACAAGGGCGAGATTGACGCACTTGAAAGTGTGCAAAAATATGCCCTTCGAATTTGTCTTAAGTCCTGGGATTCAAACTATGCTGAACTTCTTGCAAAAGAGGCGCATCCTGCTCAGCCTCTGTCATCTTTACAAAATTGTGAATAGTCTGACTGACTTTCCTGCTGCTCCAGTGTTTCCCCCAGACCATTTTCATAAGACCAGGTCAAGTGATAAACCAGCCTTTATTGTTAGAACCAGTGCCTACCAGTATTCGTTTTTTCCTAACACATTCTCTCTATGGAACGATCTGCCAAAGGATATTTTTATGCATTGCTCTTTTAATTCTTTTAAAAGATCTGTACTACTTTACTTATAATTTTTGGGTACACTTTGTATTTAGCTCTTTGCTAGTTGTGTATCCCTTGCTCCTGCATAAAGTATTATAGAAAAAAAAATGCTACTAAGTCGTCTATATAGCTACTGTCTCCTATATAGCTACTGTCTCCTATATAGCTACTGTCTCCTATATAGCTACTGTCTCCTATATAGCTACTGTCTCCTATATAGCTACTGTCTCCTATATAGCTACTGTCTCCTATATAGCTACTGTCTCCTATATAGCTACTGTCTCCTTTATAGCTACTGTCTCCTATATAGCTACTGTCTCCTATATAGCTACTGTCTCTTATATAGCTACTGTCTCCTATATAGCTACTGTCTCCTATATAGCTACTGTCTCAGTGTCTCCTATATAGCTACTGTCTCCTATATAGCTACTGTCTCCTATATAGCTACTGTCTCCTATATAGCTACTGTCTCCTATATAGCTACTGTCTCCTATATAGTATACTGTCTCCTATATAGCTACTATAGCTACTGTCTCCTATATAGCTACTGTCTCCTATATAGCTACTGTCTCCTCTATAGCTACTGTCTCCTATATAGCTACGTACTGTCTCCTATATAGCTACTGTCTCCTATATAGCTACGTACTGTCTCCTATATAGCTACTGTCTCCTATATAGCTACTGTCTCCTATATAGCTACTGTCTCCTGAATGAATCTGAGTATCCTATGTAAACTTAATGTTTGTTTTTTGTGTGTTTCAATAGTGATCATAACAGGTGTATATACAGAATCCAAGCCAGGTACAGAGTCCAGGCATGCCAACAAGAGTACATCAACGAGCCTCAAGCATCATCTGCTATACCAATTAATCACTTTGCCTGTGAAACTTCTACTAAGGGTGACCCTTCTTTAATCCCAATGGGAACCACGGATCCCTTTGAACTACATCCACACCAACCTTAACTTTCGACTTTAGATCCGGAGCTGCTTGAACATAGCGAGACAAGTACATTGTACTTCTTTTAAAAACAGGAATTAGAATTAATTTTGCAGCTGCATGCTGTTGATGCTATAGGCTTAGTTCCTTAGTTATTCAGGATAGTGTTATGTGCCAGCTATATACCATAAAGTAATTAAGTTTGAAGAACTTAGTGCACATAGCCGTATGCGTATTTGTATGACTCTATTCCCTTCAATTCGTACAATTTAGACAGTAACAGGCCAACCTACTTATAGTCTTGCTGCATGAGTCTATAGGAGCCATCACACATACTGCATGCATACAAGACGCCAATAAATATAATCCGGCATTTCAATGCGTGGTCATTTACTGTCTGTTCACTAGCTAAACAATCATCTCCATGCATGGAAACCTCACTGAAGAGCAATTGAGAAATGGCCTCAACTGTTTATGTTTGTCTGGTAGACTTTGCAGAAACTATTGCTACATTTGTACTCATGGAAAATTTCAACAATGGAAGAATTATCTGATTCTGTGAAGATGGCGATAATTACCAAAAAGTCAGTAGGCTTGTGTTTGTTGCGATAGTGATGACAGTGAGAAGAAATTGTCCACAGAAAAATTCTGGGATTCAAACCCAAGATGTTCTGGATACTAGTCAGATGCTCTTACCACCATGAAAGTCTGGCCGACGACTAGCTAACAAAGAGCGAAACCTTAATTTTCACAGCTCTTCATATGACTCTCGTCTGCAAAGGCTGCAATCGCTCCATTTTTTTGGTGTCCGCTGACATAAGGTAAGGCTGTCCTTGTTACCAGACAGAGTTTGGTAATTCTTCTGTGGTACCGCAGGATAGGTTGAGTATCAGCCTACCTTGCGGTACCACAGAAGAATTACCAAACTCTGTCTGGTAGGGACTCACTTCTTTCACTCGATCTGAAGTACGGAAGTAATTAGAAGTAATTATAGTCATGTGACTTCCTGCCTTGAACTTACGATAAATTTCGCAGAGAAGACCAAACAGTGCTAGCTGAACTATTTATCTTGTGTTAACTCGGTCAGCTGCAGGCCTCAGGCTAGGATGTCCTGATATGAAGAATGACGATGACTGGAGGAAGGCATAGATCACGGTCCTGGCTACATCCTCTGCACAGAGATTGATCATCGCTACATGCAACACAGGTCATTGATGAGAACTTGGAACAGAAGCACAAGAATTGAGCCCTTAGGAACCCCTTGTCTCCATATACCATGTTGGCATACTGCATGTCTTTCAGGAACATTACTAGTTCGTTCCTTGTAGTCTACCTCATAGAATCTGATATGAATAACTTGTCATTCTAATATTGGTGTGTTTGAGCTGGACCAGTTTGCACACCCATGCTGGAATAGTACAAATTCACACTAAAATTCTGAGATCAATAATTTTCTGTTTGTAGATGTGCATTCACATCAACTATTAGTTCAGAAAGTGCCCAATTCTGGACCAGGTGTCCGAGTAAGACCACCTAATACTGCTCTTGGGGTTGGGGGGTTCCGAAATATTTGGTGCACCTCCTGTGTAGGGAGATCCCAGCTATGGGTTGCTCCACATGGAACTACTCCAGCCTAGCCTCGTTCCCAGTCCCACGCCCAGCTTTTCGTCGCTTGCAGTACGTACTGCAAGCAACGAAAATCTGGGCGATGGCCTGGGAATGAGGCTAACTCCAGCCATCATTTCATTTGGTTCTGTCAACTGCTTCTCAGTACCCTTGCAGTGCTCAACTTCTCCATTAGGCAACTCAGCAATGATCGAGCTCTTCATTCCACATGTCTGTTCTGATCCATAGCCGGGGGTGGTAGTTGGGGGGGGGGGGGGGGGGGGGGGGGGGCTTTTGTGACGAATGTCTCAATCAAGGTGGCTGCCTAACCAGTTTTTGTAGGTCATGTGGAGGGTGCTGCTGCTGTTAGTGGAAATTGTGTGTGGTGGTTATTAAGTGTAGTCCTTTACAAGCATTGCAACTAAAGTACTAGGTGAATCTGTGACATCCTCAGCGACAGGCCTACTGCTCACTTCACACACCCACTTTCCCTCATCAACACCCATGGCAGCCGCGGATTCCAACTTTCAAGACACTTCTGGGCAGAGTTATACCCCAGACAGTAGCCTCGTTCCCAAGACTTCTCACCCCAGCATTAGTACTGCAAGCGACAAACGCTGGGGTGAGAAGGCCTGGGAATGAGGCTAGGGGGACGTCCTAATCCCAGCTAAGCTGGAAGCCTATGGGGAACTGAGGGATGAACAAGTAAAGTTCCTGAAAGATATGCAGAATGCCAAGACGGGATATGGAGACAAGGGGGTTCCTAAGGGCTCAATTCTTGTGCTTCTGTTCCAAGTTCTCATCAATGACCTGTAGCGATGATCAATCTCTGTGCAGAGGATGTAGCCAGGACCGTGATCTATGCCTTCCTCCAGTCATCGTCATTCTTCATATCAGGACATCCTAGCCTGAGGCCTGCAGCTGACCGAGTTAACACAAGATAAATAGTTCAGCTAGCACTGTTTGGTCTTCTCTGCGAAATTTTATCGTAAGTTCAAGGCAGGAAGTCACATGACTATAATTACTTCTAATTACTTCCGTACTTCAGATCGAGTGAAAGAAGTGAGTCCCTTGTCGGGTACACAGTCGGAATAGCCCCGCCTTACCTTGCTGCGCATGCGCGCACGGGGTAATACTTAATGTACGATGGAGAGGTTTGTATTCTACATCAGGATACTTGACTTCAGATACGCCCACTTTGTAAATGCACGTTTGGAGAGTACGGTGCCCCAGGAGAAAAATAAACCTGCATCTGGATCCCAACACCACTTTCAAACGGCAAGCAGTTATATACAAGGTGGGTTTTACCATGTGGGAACGTAGACATATTCGTCAAAACGGGCAGGACCGCATCATGTTGCTGCTGCTCATTACAGCGCTTGCATACGTGGCTGGTGACAATATGAAACAACCACCTGTTGAAACCCACACGCACGCTTCTCCCATCCTTCCCCTCCTGCGTAATTTTTCCGTGGGAGATGAAAAAGTTATTGACATTGTAACTGAGATTGCTGGACAGGACTACACCAAATTTGGACAGTGTATCCTGAAGGATGACACAGGCAACAAAGTTAGGAGCATTAAAATGAGCAATCGGCATAATACCAGGGAGACTGTAAATGAAATCCTTAGCGATTGGCTGAATGGAAAAGGGAAATGGCCTGTCACATGGCCAATATTGGTGCAATGTCTGCAATATTCAGATTTAAATGCCCTTGCTGATTGTATTAATAATACGATCACGAGTCCATCTCCTGACATCTCTCTATGTGATTTATATGCTATTGGCAAAGTAAAACCTATTTTGGAGTACACTGAAAATGTGAAATGGACATACAAGAAGTGGGATGTCGACGTCACAGACCCTGACCACTGGCTACCAATTTCAATGCCATTCATTGACCTGACACTAACTGAGATACAAGGCAGACATAATGTGAGCCTTGCTACAATAGCTAATAGCATCACAGATGGTTCGCGAGTCCTCATGACAGGTAGGCCAGGAGTTGGAAAGACGACTCTATTGAGACACATAGCACAGCAGTGGGCAGTGGGCAACTTTCTGCAGCATTTTTCACTTGTGCTTTTATTTCAACTTGTTCACACCCCAAGCAGCAGGATCACAAACCTGAAAAGCATGCTGAGTTATCTTTTCCCTGATCAAGACATTGCAAGCATTGCAAGCATTGCAAGAGAGCTAGATAGCACTAGAGGGGAAGGAATCTGCTTTTTACTGGATGCTATCGATGAGTATACTCCACAGAGCCCAGAGACTGAGGACTATATTTACAATCTGATAAAGAGTGATCTCAAGCCTATACTGCCAAAAGCAGCCGTGATTGTGACTTCACGTGGAAACCACTCGATCACAGAAAAACACTTAAGGAAAATCATAGTCCATGGGTTTCTTGAACACCAAATCAAACAGTATATCAATGCTCTTCCGCCCAGTAATGCTACATTTGTGTCAGATTACTTCGATAATCATAGAAATATTAAAGAGGTGAGCTATTTACCCTTGCACCTTGCAATGGTGAGATACCTGGCCTTTAGTTCAGTAGGGGTTTCCCTATTAGATCTAGACACAGATACTAGGATCTACCACGAGTTAGTGTACCTTACTTTCAGACAAAGATACAGAGCTGAAGAGGACATTGATGAAATACACTCTCAGGCATTTGGTGCAATATCTAAAGCTTCATTTGATTCAATTCCAAGTGGTTTTGAGGCTGCAATTCCTTTTGCACATGGATTAAAATCAGTTCATCATCATTTACTGAATTGGAATGGAAAAAGTGGGTCGTTCAACATCATTTCAACTAACCGTCAGCACAAAGGTCACATAATTGAAGACACCTTTACCTTTTCTCATCACACATTCCAATACTTCTTTGCTGCATACCACCTGACAACCTTGTCTTATAAAGAGCAGATAAAAGAGATGGAATCTTACGTCTCTCACCTATATCCATACCTAATATGGAAATTTTTTTTTGGTCTACTTAGAGATCACAGTTCAGAGAACTTCACAAAGGTGTTCCAAAAATTCTCTGAGATTTACTCTACTGAACTATATAGAGATGACCATGTGATCCTGACATGCGCTTATGAGTTGAAACAACCTGCCATAGCAGAAATACTTACCCAGGCCCTCAACCATTCCATCATAATAAAGAGATATGCATTACAACACCCATCAGAATGTGCGGCAATTGGATACGCAATATCACTGAATCCACTTCAGTTCAAGAGACTGGCATTAAAATACACTGTTTTTCATTCTAAGCAGTGGGAGGCGTGTTTTCTTTCCATACGTGATCAACTTCCACAACGTAATGAGGTGGCACATGTAACATTGGACAGACTTGAACTATCGGACAGAACTGCTTCAGCTGCGGTTAAATTACTTCAACACTTTCCAAACTTGCAGCAGCTTGAGCTGTTGGACATACTCACAAATTCTAGTATTTTGACTATTGCTACTGAACTTGAAGAGCTTGAACACCTGAGACATCTTGAGATCAGTAGCTTTGACGTAATGCCAGAAACAACAGCTGCGTTATCTGCTGTCCTGAAATCTCTCGACCGTTTAGAGCATCTCAGTTTAACTGGGTTTGCTATTATTATGAAACATGTGATTCAGGACAACCCAGATCAGTTAGATATATCTAGGAATCCACGTGCACCCTTACTGCAAGAACTCGAACTCAAAAACAATAAAATAGGAGACGATAAGATGGTAGCTCTGGCTGAAATCATTAAACACTTGACCTTACTACGCAAGCTTGATCTATCATGGAATGCAATAGGAGACAGGGGCATTGCAAAGTTAGCTGAAGAAACGAATCGTTTGATTTTATTGGAAGCACTTGATCTGAGTGAGAACAAGATAGGTGATGAAGGAGTTGCAAAATTAGCTCATAGTTTAAAAAACATGTCCTCACTACAAGTACTAAAACTGCGTTCAAACACAATAGGAGATGATGGAATTGTAGCACTGGCTGAAGGAATCAAGCACTTGAATTCACTGCAAGAACTTGATCTGTCAGACAACACGATAGGAGACGTGGGTGCTGCAAAGCTGGCTGAAGAAACAAAACACTTGGATTCAATGAAAAGACTTGATCTGAAAGGCAACAAAATAGGTGACGAAGGACATGCAAAGTTGCTTGAAGCAGTGGAAACTGGCTGGACTGGACTGGCCGACCTGACAGTGAGTTCAAATGCTACATACTTCAAGAAGGATCTTGTAGACATTAGATCCCAGAATGCTGCACACTCCAACTTTAGTTGGAGGGAGTACTTTATCTTTTTTTGCTGCTTCACGGTAGTTAGTTTTGTTATTGAAAAGGTGGATACTGCTACTGGAATTCCCTGCGTTTGTCGTTGCTTTATTAATTTCTGTATAATTTATTTTGCTGTATTTCTAACAAAAGTTATTTTGCAGTACTTCTCTGTTGCCTGACTAGCTATATACTACGATGTGTATTTTAGCCAGTACTGTTTGTACTTGTTCATACACTGAGAATTGTTTACAGAGTGCTACACCTATACAAATTCAGTCGTTTCTGCAGAAACGACAGAAATGACAGCCAAGCTAATTTGTCAGCACTCCTGGTCTAGCTGTGAGGACCCAAAGTATATACACAATCCTGGACACCAGTTGCTGCTATATATAGAACAAGAGTCAACTGACTACAGGGTACATGTTCAGATTAGCTAACAGCTATTTCATGTGTCCATTGCTCTTTGGGGCCTATCTAGAACCCATGTAATACAGTATAATGCCTAGTATTGAACCCCCATATAAATTCCCATAAGCTTATGGAGACGCTATGACCGATCGGACCTGCAGCTGTATAGGCCCTGAATAAATTGTTTTTATAAAAAAGTAGTTTGTTCGTTGTGCAACTTGTAACAACAATAAATTTATATAAGGCATAAGCTAGAAGTAAATTCCTAAGCTTTAACCCTTTAAGCCCCATTGACGTCTATAGACGTCATTTAGACCCTATGCACTTGTAGGACTTCTCATCAGTCCAAAAAGGGACCAAAAAGGCTTCTGATGGCCCTGTCGTGGGCGTTTTTGATTTTAATGAGATTCATTGACCCAAGGATTTTTGATTCTAATGATATTCATAGACCCCACCCAGGGCCTCAAGAAAACGTGCAAATTGGTGGTGTGAGGTGTGCCATCAGTCAGATCTGGTCCAAGTTTAGGGAAATGCTGGGCGAAAATCCGGCTGACATCCACCTTTGACCTCCGATTGCTGGGTTTGTGGGGGGTCATGAATATCATTAACGGTATTGCCAGAGGGGTATCTCCATGTGTGCGGGCCCCACCAAGTTTGGCAGCTGAGGAGCGAATGCTGCGGGAGCTGAATGCATGAAAATGTGTTGTCTTGGTGGGAAGAATTCGGTGGTTAAAGGGTTAATCTGTTTGTAATCAATTAATACAATGCTTTTCTGTGACTCATAGGACTAATCAGGCAGGGAATTTTTTATGCGTGTCACTCTAATAAAATGCTTCATTCATTCATATTGCTTCCTGTACATGTTTGTTCTCTTAATTGCAAAGCTTGGCTGTCAGAAACATCCATCACTATAGCTCTTCAACTGGCAGAACCATGCATACAGTGTGGTGGATTCTCTAGCTCCTGCATGGAATCGTTTTTGTGGTCAGAATCGTTTTTGTATAGGCATTAATTTTCATGTACACCCTGTTGCTAAAGTGTTGCTAAGGTACCAGAATTGGCCCTCAGGAATTTCCAGTAACCAACTCTGGAAATTTCCTGTAACCATTGTCACATCAGGGAATCTTTGCATGCTGGTTCCTCTCCTATCACATGTAGGCTTGAAAATTAATGTAATATGCATTCTAGTAGCCAGTGTGGAGGAACTTATATTAGGTATAATATCCTGGAATTGTTATGTACTGTTTGTCTCTTGCAGGCTAGGTACATTAGCAAATGAACAAATCGTATATTGCCAGTAAATAGTACTACATGCATCTGAAAGGTCTGCATGTCTTGCTTCTAAAACTAGGCTTTGGTTGAGTATGCTAGCATAATTGTGAGCTTAATGGGTGCTTCTGAGCATCACGAATTATGCTAGCATAATAGGTAGCTGCATGGACTTTCCAGATGAGACGACCAGAATGTTACAATTCCCCCCGCGGTTTACTTTGCAGGCCAGGGAATGAGGCTAACAATTTCGAGCTCACAGCAAGTCTTCATTATGTACAGCTACCCCTGGTCTGATCTTTCACAACCTTTGAACTTCCTGCCACATTGTCCAATACCTCACTAGCTGTTTGTAGTCATTCAGTTTACACAATATCTATTTCTGTGTGTTCAGTGTGGTCTGTGTGTGCACATGGGTGTGGGCGGATGGTGGGGAGAATGATGCTATATAGCTAGAAGGAGGTTTGAGACAAGTTGATAAAAGAGCTAGCTGAGCAGGAGTTTGTCCATCATGCAATTGGTAAAATTCTTGTATAGCTACTGTACTTGCATGCTTCATGAGATGCATGGCCTTTTGATCCATATGGATCACCGAGTCAACATAATGTACTAAATGCAAACCTTTTAAGGGCGGATGGTGGGGAGAATGATAGCTATATAGCTAGAAGGAGGTTTGAGACAAGTTGATAAAAGAGCTAGCTGAGCAGGAGTTTGTCCATCATGCAATTGGTAAAATTCTTGTATAGCTACTGTACTTGCATGCTTCATGAGATGCATGGCCTTTTGATCCATATGGATTACCGAGTCAACATAATGTACTAAATGCAAACCTTTTAATCAAAGTTGGTTGGTTTGATCGAGTCAAGCTGAACAGATTGCAGCTATATTAGTCAGTTGTATGCAATTCCTTGCTTAGTTCGCTCTCTGCCATCCTCCTTTGCCTGTCCTTCTCCATCACATGTGCATGCTATGGTGAAAGAATTAAGTAATTATACATAATACAATACTCCAGTATTAATTTTATACACTCAAAATGAAGTTGGTCCCCCTTCCCGGCCCCTTTCCCACCCTCCCTCACAATGACTTTTGCATTCAATGGCAAGGTGCGTGGTGGTCGAGTTGTTAAGCATTCGACTGCTAACTGAAATGTAGCTGGTTAGAATCCCACTATTGCCGTAGGAGATGAGTAGGTGTGTTCATTTTCATCCGAATTAGTTCACACCGCATACTTCGGAGGGGATGTAAAGCCTTGGTACTGGTTAGCATCAGCATTCAGTTGCTATTATCTCATAAGCCACTATGATGGTGGCTCGTATAGAGGGGGAAAGAGTATAGCTCACTAAATGTGAAAGACCAAGTCGAATACAAAACATCAAAAAAAACTGTTGACAGGGGTTCCTACACTGGGGTGCTCATTCGCATGTTCCAGAATAGCACCCTGGGTGCTGCAGTGGTTTCCATGGTAACCTTGGTATAAAACCAAGGATTCAATGCATATGGAGCCACAATAAGATGTGTACAACAAATTGCCATGTTGAAAATCAATTTCTGGGGAAAAAGAACACTGAGATTCTTGTACCAAGGTTGCCATGGAAACCGGTGCCACTGTAGCACCCCAGGCAGAGTGCTATTCTGGAACATGCTGATGAGCACCACAATTTTGAGGGATTGAAAACTGCCATTATCCAAGGTATGACTATACAGCTAGTTGTCCTCATGCTCACATAAGTTAAGGCAAGCTCAGTACAAAACAGCGCCCGGCGCATAGTATTTGCACTTCCTGTACAAATGTTTATACAAGCACACTTCGGCTGAAAAGACTCAAGAGGGTGTGAAATTTCATCAAAGGCGTGCTGGTCTGATAATTTGTGGTTTACCGCGTCTCACAATGCTGATTGACTAGCTTGGCCGGCTGGAAGCACGGAATAGCGAACTGTTCGTGCGAGTTATCGTTTACCGCTACCAAATCCTACATAGATGTAGACCAGTTTTTGGTTGGAGATTCTTCCATGCTTGTACATTCGAATTCTGGGTGGAAAATTTGTCCTACTCTTTCCTGGTAAGAGCAGGGCCTTCGTGAATACGTAATTAGGCGGCATTTTGACGCTAGATTTAGCTATTTGTTTGCGTATCTCTCAACAACAGTGGACAGTACAAATTTTCCACTTAGATTACTGTAGCACGTACCGAAAGCTTTCGAATGATATATAATTTGGGCAATTTTAGGTGCATTTTGGTAACGGTAAACGGAAAAGAAGCAGTTAAGGACAGTCATAATTAGTGGATTGTTTACCGGAAACAATTACGTCACCATGGCAACTAATATATTCAATTTCATTGTACACTTGTTTACTAATGATTCATGGGTACCAGCTACTCTAGATGCAACTATATCTCAGATAATGTAGCATTCTTCCGTGGTTGTTGTGCTCCATCTTGACTTCTACGAATCTGTGAGCTTGCCTTAACTGGTGTGAGTGCTGAATGAGATTCAATAATGTTGAGCAATGCACTTGGTTCTTGGAAGACTGGTAGTGGATCATCTAGGTAAGCTAAGATTGACCTGTGAACTATACAATCATTGCTGAGGAAGTCAGAGAGAGGTATGCATGAAGGGACTTCCCTCATTACAAGTCCCTCTACCACTCTCACTGACATACTCAGCATAGTGAGGGTAAGTCCCTGCATACTTCTCTTACTGACTGACTTCTCTCAGTTCCTAATCTGCTGTACTTAACAAAACATAAACCCATTAACTGGAAATCAGCAGAACAATTCAACGAATGGTGCTTGTCTTATAATTAAAGTAGAGATTGACATGTGGTGTTGCTCTCACATTCAATATTGCAGTGAAGGTGAGTTCATGCCCTTTTGGTGGGTGACCAATCATATTCCATAGGAGACATGATCTCACAGTGTGAATGATTGGACACTGGCCTCGCTGTGAGTAGAGTAGCTATCCAAACACAAGCCTCGGTACTTCCCAGACTGTCTTCTCATTATTTGAGGAGAGATTCTGGGACCTAGACGACTTGGGGTTGGGAAGGCACAATTAACTGAATCAAAACATGGTGAAAGACCAGGATCCGACCAAGGGGGATTGAGATAACAAATATTTGGTGGGAGGTTGTTATGGAGGTTTGAGCTGAGATGCTGGTCTCTTAGCAGTACTCAAGGCACTGGAAAGAGTGGGGCTTTTATTTTTTCCTCTTCAACTTTTTGGTAGCTAAGCTGTGTTAGTTGTACAGTATGTTTATACAGACATCAGCACCACAGAAGTGATTGCATACCCCGGTATGTATTCATGAGTGCATGCAGGATGTGCCATGATCTGATCTCATCTCCTTTCTCCAGGTAAACCCCCTGGGTATTCCCCTACTCAGGAATACTATATAAGGCCAAGGTCCATCTTTATAATGTGAAGAGGCATGGGAAAAGGGCCTTGGGAATTTAGCCCTTACACTAAAGCATGGCAAGTCCCCAACCATTGTACAATCATCCCCAAGTCTTTGTTGGCTCCAAAGTTGACTTGTAACAATTCAGTGTGAAGGTTAATGTAGCCAGTAAAGCCAAGGTCTATCTCTATGTTCCTACTGAATTTACATGTAGCCAGGGGTATTCCCTTACTGAATTTTAATACCCCAAGATATACACCTTATATATTAAACTACAATGGCTTTTACTGACCTATAATTGAATTGAGTGTCATCATCCAGGAAGTGTCATTATCCAGAGAATTTGATGGTAGCTAGGTGACCGGTCCCATGCATGCTTACAATAGCTAGACCAATGCACAAAAATGAAATTCCAGGTTTCCATTGCTATGACAACAACAACCCCTTGTACCCATTGGTCACCATGCCAACAGGCTGCATCCCAGATTTGAAGTAAATAGGATGTATAGTGTCCGAGTTATGGCCTCCCAAAATTCAAGATTTTCCCACTGAATTCATGAAGCCCATACAAAATCTGAAATTTTTCTACTGGAGGCACCTCCATTACATGTACATTTGGGTCAATGGGGAAATTCTGAACTTTGAGAGGCCATATATAACTCGACACTAATTTTGCTTCAAATCTGGGATGCAGCCTATCTGCTTGGGTACAAGGGGTTGTTGTTGTCAAAGCAACGGAAACCTGGAATTTCATGTTTGCTGAAGGGTTTAGAATGCCGCGGAACAGGGGGGTGGGCGGTAGATACGCAATCAGACTAATTAGGCATGTACAGCTGATTGCACTTCCGTTCGAAAATTTGCGTATTGCGTATTGCTATTGCGTATTGCTATTGCGTGGATTTTTGCGAAACTGTGTTCTGCAGGTAGCTAGCTAGCTATGACGCCCACGCAAAGTGCGCGCAACTTCCGGACTCCAGCATGTTCCGCGGCCGGGCCGTGTCGTTTCCGTGAAGCTACACCCACAGGAACTAATATCCGCCCACCCATTCAGCACTGTATATATGAGCTGCGGTAAGCTGTGAATATCAATGACCGGCTATGAATATATAAGTTCATTCTTTCACGTAAGGAAATTGATCGCGCGTCTTTGCGAAGAAGAAACGCTTGACAGAGAAACTGAGTTCTTGAATGCACAACCTTACCCAAAGGTTAGAAAAATGCTGCTCAAGACTTTTGTGTGATGGGTGGGCCCTTACTGCACTGCTTTTGAACCCTGTGCAGTATAACTTTCGCGTGAAGAGGGGGGTGGGCGCGTGATAAGTTGTGGGCGCGTGATAAGTTGTGGGCGCTTGATACGTACTCTAGGGTACGTGTTTGGCCATGGCCATGGATCACATGTATACCTCTCATTGACCGACTCAGCAATGATTGCAGGTAGCTAAATATATATAAACCTACCTATGACTGAATGGTTCTGGAATCAGTGGTAGCAGTTATAAAAGCTCCTGCCACACAACTGCATGTACAGGTATACTATACAAATCAGTACATTAGTAACAGTACTGACCTTCAGAGAACGATGTACACTCGAGTAGTAGTGGTTGGAGTGTTGCTGATGCTCAGTATTGCAGAGAAGGCAAGTGCGTGCCCTTTGACAGGTAACCAGTCCTGTTCCCTTGTGGATGACCTCACAGTCAGAAACACTCTACAAGAGAGCAGTATGAAAGTTCGCCTGGCGGTCAGTGCAACACTAGGAGACCTTCTCAACAACGCAGGCAGATTCAGGAGGTTCCACAACGTTCCACTTTATCAGGAGAACTGCAACTCCAATGGCTCTGATGTATGCGGTTGCAATCTGACAAGACAGCCTAGAATTGAAGGCACACCACTCTGTTCCTGGGATTATAAATGTGACTACAATCGCAACAGGATCCCACAGTACCTATGGCAAGCCGATTGCTCAAACAGCTCTCCTCCAACAGAACTCACTAGTGGTGCAACAGCAGGCTGTACAGAGTGCACTGTGTACGAATGCACGCCTATCTACTACAAAATCCCAGTCCTGACACTGCAGCTGGACAGTAACCCACAGAACTGCAACCCATTCTCACTGCAAGAGGCCATCTGGTTGTGGGAGCTCAAAGAAATTCCCATCGCCTGCTCTTGCAATAGGAAATGCACAAGTTGCGAAGAATGAAACCGAGTCAAGGGCAACAGTGTCGTATCCCTTCCCAGAGGATCAGAGATAGTGTTGAGTTGAGTGGACGGATCGTAAGACTAAAGAGTAAGCAGCATATAGTAGTTGTGTTGTGTTATAATTATGCCTATAGACTCATAAGCATTAAATCATCCAAAGCATTGATCATTCATTCTTGCAGCATGGCAGTGAATATGATAAGCTGAGTGTAAGTGAGGGTCTACTGAAAATCATATGTCACAATTACACTAAAAACAGCAAAATCTATAGACACTACTAGACTTGTTGTCATCTGCTTACCATAATTATTATGCTACAAATGTTTTGCATGTGAAAATGAATTACAGCAAGGCAAAAGATATTTTGTATAATGGGGTATTCCCCAACTCAATTTTACATACAGGCAGTACAGCCAAGTCCTTATTGGGGCATTCCCCTACTAAATGTAAACTTCAGTAGAGGAATGTCCAACATAGAGATAGACCAATGTTGTTTTAGTTAACTAAAACTAAAACTATAATGCATTATAGTATGGCATATTTCACTTTAGTAATTAAAACTAAAACTAAAATGAGGACTGTCCCAGCCTGTTAATATTTAAATCACCCAAAAAGGTGGTTACTAAAACTAAAAGAGCCTTTACTAACCCTTTTGAGATTTAGTAATTAAGACTAAAACTAAACTAATCTGTGAATGCGACTTCTACCTAATTATAACCAAAAACTAAACTATTTCAGTTTTAGATAACTAAAACAACATTGAGATAGACCTTGGCTTTACTGAACAAGAAGTCTTAAGTCTAAGCATGAACAATCATGTAAAATTTAGCCAGTATACGTAACTTCAAGGTCTATATGAAGTTTCCCACAATATTATATACACAGTCAGTAAAGTCAAAGTCTGCCTTTGTATTGGGGTATTCCCCTCCACAGTCCAGTCCAGAGGTTACATGCTTGACTCTAAACAACTACACAACTATAGGGGAGTATAGGTATATACTGCATTGTCACTACATGTAGCCTGGAAGTCTTAAGTCTAAGCATGAACAATAGAGCACGGGGAACTGGATTGGAAACACGCATTTATAGGATTGAATGTGGGTTTCGCGTCAAGTATGCCGTTAAATCGTTACTCAGGAGTGAAAGCTGCCGCTTTGGGCATACACTGGTTGAAGGTAGCCTCGTTCCCAGTCCCACGCCCAGCTTTTCGTCGCTGCTTAGTACGGTAAAGCTTTACCGTACTAAGCAGCGACGAAAAGCTGGGCGTGGGACTGGGAACGAGGCTAGGTTGAAGGCCGATCCGACAGTACAAGAGGTAAGCCCCAGAACAGTCCCTGTGCGGCACCAGAGGGACAACAAAAAACCACTGAAACCTGCATTCAATCAAAGGCTGAGCCAACACTCCATACATTAGGAATAGGGGGAGCGCGTGTTTCCAATTCAGTTCCCCTATTATTATCCATGATCTAAGGCAGTGCCTGCCTGTGTGCAAACATTATCTATGGTGCAAACTAAGCACATGCCCTGCATTGACAAACTCAGGAAGACACAAACTCAGGAAGTACAACTTAGATCCCAGGAAGTGACCTTCTGAGCCTCGAACCCAGGTAAGTCAAGGGGGTGACACTCCCATACACGCTGTAGTCAGAGTTGCGACCGGGCTTATCAGCGAATCTTGACCCCGTATACTAAGGAAAGGCTGCAGTCGCTACGTATTCTTCCGTATACTATCGGCGGTCAAGCGGTCAACGGCTGAAATATAGCGCAGTCAAACTGTCAAGAGTCTTTTTGCGATGCGGTCAAGCGGTCAAGCAGCAAAAATGACGGTCAAGATTTCTTGACCCCAGTCGCAGCTCTGACTACGGCGTCAATGGGAGTGTCACCCCCTTGTAAGTGTGTATGCTAGTATGCTTGATAATTAATATCCAGGCTCTCATTGCCCGGTCACATTCTAATGACAATCATGTGAATGCAACTGCTCCGAGGCCTTGCATGCCCTGCACGCGCATACATATGCACTTCGCTCAGGCTTGCCCTCCAATGTAGGTATATAGGTGCAAAGAGCCAAAATGTTCACTTCTTTCTCTTGCCTTTTCTTCTACCACTGTCACTAGACTTAATAACTCCAGAGTTAGTTACTGAGACGTGTATAGCATGTCCAGTCTCTTTGATATGCTGAAACATCTTGTTTCTTGAGGAGAACTCTTTCCTGCACACACTGCAAATCGTAGCAGGGTCATCCCGGGAGAAGAAGAGAGCTGTCAGGAATTGTGCATAACTGTTGTATTGACTGCTTAATGGTTTTGTCACTGCAATTCATGTTTAAGTACTAGTGGCATCTATAGGAGGTCCATAGTGTTGTTGCCGGAGGGAGTCCAAATGTTGCAGTGAAATAAGTTCCGGGGGTCCTTATTTGTCAACAAAATTAGTTCCAGGTGTGTGGTCCATATAGGTGTTGCCAGAGGGGGTCCAAATGTTGCAGTCAAATACGGTATTGATGTTGACATCATATCAGTAGGTGTAGAGTCCACAATATCAATACTAGGTCTTGAAGATATCTATAAAACATGTAGTTCTGCTAGCCAAGTATAGTATGTCGTATGGTATGACTATGGCATAATAATACTGGTATCAGCATCAACCTAGTACAAACTATTCTGTGATAATAATGTCAGAACTCAACACAAAAGTATTATATACCTGCAGTAGCCTCGTTCCTAAGTGCTCGGTAATTTCCGAGTGCCTGGGAACGAAGCTATTACCTGAAGGTGTTCACACATGGTTCCCTGGTAAAACGGATACCGGACAGGCAATAATGATATTCATAGTCCTACAAATTAACCTTCAGCTGTGCCTGTGCTCCACCACCAGATGGTTTCTTCTTGTTCTTCAGTCTTCCCTTAGACTTTGTGCTTGTATTCTTTGAGAACCACTCACTGTGCAGAGGAGCCATTCCATCATGATAGAAGCCATCATTATCATACCCACTGCATACAGAGAGACACCATTGGTGACGTACACACAGAATGGATGCTTCAACTCTTTGCAATTACATGTGCAGCAACGTTTCAGCTTACTCATCAGCATCTTTGTCCACCACTGGTGTTGGATTGGGGCTGGATTCTTCTGCTTCCTGTTCATGAAATGAATGAACATGACAGCCACAGATGCATGAAGATTCTATTAATAATGATGCAGGCATGATTCAGCAATTTCTCAACAAAGAGAAACCTCAACTGTTAATTTTACTTGCAACAACATGCTAAGTACTCAAGGGACATACCTCAACAAGCTATAAGAGAAATCTTCATCTTCTGAACCACTGTGAATATCCTCCTCTTTACTGCTGCAGTGAGTTCTGTGGATTCCTCGAGCAACCATGTCCACTGTATCTATTTCGTCAAGGTCCAAGGTTGAAAGGTCAACCTTCTTATCTGCACAAGTCAATACTGAGGAAGCACTGGGCAGTACTGTATAATCAGTCTCCTGTTCATGTGGATGTGCTTGTGCAGAAGTTCTCATTACACTCTCAAGTGTCTCGGAGTCTTCTGCAGTGGAATCACCACTGCCATCATCACCACTGCCAGCATCCCTAGCCGTTGTGCCTTTTGAGGTAGCAGCATCCAAGAGCTTGTTGCAGGCTGCACTGAACAGTTCAGGGGGCATATCTTAGTTGCCTTAACCACTGTCATCTGTAGTCAATAGGGAAGTTGCATTCACCGTTAATAATACCTTGAGGCTACTACTAATTATCAGCACACTGAAAATTTTTGTGTTTTGAAAGTAGGTAGAATCTCATTCATTGTGATGTATAATCATGAACTTATTAGGGAATGCAAATTTCTGCAAATTCACCTGCACTTGATAAAATGCATACAAGCAATTAACAGTATAGCCTTAAAGTACTGCATGACTGTGTCATCTGTACCAGTAAAAGTTCAGATTAATTACAATGTTGAACTCACCGTCAGAGTCTTTTCCGTACTCAGCATTCAAACGTACTTCCATGTTTTGCATCTCCTGTAGTACATTGAACATATGGTGTAGTCCAGAAGGTAGTGGTGCAGTACATATTGTGTGCAGTACACACAGTACAGATCATTAGGTATAGGTCCGATGCTCAGTGTAGTCACTTGCTTTGATTTAGGTCATGAAGAATGTGGTGCCTCAATGGGCACGGTTAGCCTTGTTTCCTGGCCCGCGCTGTTTCCGATTGGATGCATGAAAGAACGGCAAGCAACCAAAAATGGAGTGGGCCTGGGAACGAGGCTAGGACACAGTTTGATACTTCGCATACACAGACCTCCTCAAGCAAGGCAGCGGCTTCCTGTTCGTGAGGTTGGTACTGCAGATACTGCTCCTGCATCCTGCAGAGTACAACATGTATACATATACCCAGGTGGCAGTAAACCAACCGAGTCCGAGGGCAAAGCCTGAGGACAAGGTCGGTTTACGTTGCCATAAATCCCTGGCAACGTTAACCGGGCTCTAACTGTTATATAATTGGTCCATTGAATCTCATCGCCGGCGCCGTTCAACTGCGTAAATACAAGGCTACCTTGGTAACGATAGATTCGAGAAACTGCAGCCATGGCCTGTTCTTTCTCTCCCTCCTGCCTTGGCATGTGTGAGTGGACTGACTGTGCACGAAACTCCACCCTTGGTGAAAGCTCCACCTCCAGCTCTGTTGCTGGTCCCAGCCCTACCTCGCTCACAGCCCCTCCCCGTTTTTCGGAGTTTGTGAGTGACGATGAACTTTCCAATGTCTTTCAACCTCTTCACAAACTGGCAAGGTCGCTCACTACTGCCTCATTTGAGCTTCATATCCATAATTATGACCTTTATTATAGATAGCTATTTGAACCTTGAACTTTTAAGAAATCAGTATCATGCATTGCGCAACAGTTTGCACATGCGCACCTTCAATTGCGACAGGGAGGGAAATATGACCATAATGGTCCTGTGCGGTTACCCTGAGGGAGGGAGGTATGGCTCATACACTCCCTCCCCTTCTATGGCATCAGTATAGTAGGTGGGATATATGCCCATACTGAAACTTACTGAATCCGTTTCTTCACGTCTTTGGCTCTCTTCTCCGCCACCCTCCTCTGCCTCTCTTGTTCTCTCTGCTCCAACAGTTGCTACAGTCAGAGGCAGAGATTGAGATATGTAAATAAACTCAAGCAGAAACCTGCACCATTCTTAAGCATGACATATTACGTAGTACATATGTCATGAGAAATTGAGAATGCAACCCTCATTCAGAGACTCATACATTTGGGAACGAGCTACTTAGTCTCTATCGAAGGTGGTACTTCTCAGGTAGGTATTTATACAAAGGATGAAAGTTTCGTTCGACAATAATAAATGTACCTTGTAGACATGTACTCTCTTGTCTCTCTTGCAGACAGAGGCCACAAATTGCTACATGCATTTTGTGAAAATGTGTTTACCACAATGACAATGCCAAGTACGCGTAGGCCTCGCGCGTTTACTGCAAACGTGTATATCTCGGCTTGATACGTGGGTTGCGGGTAGTGAAGGCATAGGTCTATAAAACTGCTGGCAAGCTACATGTAGGCGCCTACAGCTGCTCCATTTGTGGATATAGCTCATGCAAACCAACTGGAAGTTGCAGTGCCTCAAATTAAACATTGGAATGCGCTTGCGTTTTCATTCCTGATTTTTCAATAATCCCCGTATAATTATCACTGGCAGAACGACTGTGTATTGTATGACCAGATAATCAGTGCACAAGCCACTAAGTAGAATCATAAGATAGGTAAACTGGTAGCCTTGTTACCTCCTGTACAGGCAGAGGGAGTTAGTGCATGTGTGGTCAGAATTGTTTATGTATAGGCAATGTTCATATACATGTACACCTGTTGCTAAAGTGTTGCTAAGGAACTAGATATGGCCCTCTGAAATTCCTGTAACCACCTCACATCAGGAAATCTTTGCATGCTGGTTGCTTTCCTATCACGTGTAGGCTTGTAATGGACATAATACATTCTAGAAGCCAGTGTGGACGAGCTTATGTAAGCGTACATCCTGTTGCTAAGGAAATGCTATGTACTATTTGTCTCTTAGGACACCATTAGCAGCAGGCTAGGTACATTAGCAAATGGAGCAATGGACAAATCATATATTGCCAGTAAATAGTACTAGCTACATCTGAAAGGTCTGTCTCGCTTCCAAAAATAGGTCTTAATTGGTCGAGTATGCTAGCATAATTTTGAGCATAATGGGTGTTTCTGAGCATCAAGAATTATGCTAGCATAGTAGGTAGCTAGGCTTTCCAGATCATGAGATGACCAGAATGTTACAATTCCCGCTGCGGTTTAATTTGCAGGCCAGGGAACGAGGCTAACAATTTCGAGCTCATTTTCTTCACAGCAAGTCTTCATTAGAGGACTATGTACAGCTTAAATTTCACTATAGTGATCCTTTGAACTTCCTGCCACATTGTTTACATGACAATACCTCACTTAGTCTAGCTGTTAGAGAAAGTTTACACATGCAGTAGACATACATGTACCTGTTATGCTAGAGGTCCATAGTGCACTGGCTATTATTCAACTTAGCTATATCTCTGTGTGTTCAGTGTGATCTGTGTGTGTGGGTATGGGCGAATGGTGGGGAGAATGATAGCTAGATTGAGACAAGTTGATAAAAGAGCTGCTGAACAGGAGTTTGTCCCTCATTCTATTGGTAAAACTCTAGTACTTGCATGCTTCATGGGCTGGCCTTTTGATCCATACATGGATCATCGAGTCAAAATATAGCTATAATGTACTAAATGCAGATCAAAGTTGGTTGGTTTGATCGAGTTAGGCATATAGTGATGAACAGATTGAAGCTATTTATTAGCCAGTTGTATGCAATTTCGCGCTTGGTTCACTCACTGCCATCCTCCTTTGCCTGTCCTTCTCCATCACATGTGCATGTTATGGTGAAAGAATTAAGATGTTATACAACTAGCTATACAATACTCCAGTATTTTATGCACTCAAATTGAAGTTGGTCCCCCCTCCCCCAGCATGGCCTTTGCATCCAAGTGCAAGCTGGTGGCCGAGCATTTGACTGCTAATCGAAAGGTTGCTGGTTCGAATCCCACCATTGCCATAGGAGAATTTCTTTCTCTCCTAGGAGTTGACTCAGCTCTACCCTAGTAAATGAGTAGATGTGTTCTTTCAAGTCTTCCAACAACCAAGTGCATAATTATCCTGTATGCAGGAAGCCTGGTAATTGTGGTTTTGCACTCTCCATTCCTTGTTGCAAGAATCTGCTGTACTGACCAAAACATCAACTAGATCACATCACTAACCAGGATGTACCTTGAACCAACCAGGATGTGCCATGATCCAGTTGACCTCATGCATGGTCTGAGACTGTTGAGCCCCTGGGATTTTTTGATCACATGCATGGTCCGAATCCCTGGGATTTTTTGATCACATGTATACCTCTCACTGACTAGTACTGCCTAAACAATGATTGCTATAATTTTAGTTCACATGTAGGTCAACTTTTCAGCTTAACTGGCATGGAGGAATCTGTGGTAATAAAAGCTCCTGCCACACAACTGTGCAGGTATAGCTATAACTACACATCAGTACTAAGTATTTACTGACCTTCAGAGAAATTGTGATGTTTGCCTGGGCAGCAGTGGTTGGAGTGTTGCTGATGCTCAGTATTGCAGAGAAGGCAAGTGCGTGCCCTCTGACGGATAACCAGTCCTGTTCCCCCGTGGACGACCTCACAGTCCGAAACACTCTACAACAGAGCAGTGTGAAAGTTCGTCTGGCAGTCAGTGCAATGCTAGGAGACCTTCTCAACAACGCAGGCAGATTCCGGAGGTTCCACAACGCTGTTCCACTTTATCAGGAGAACTGCAACTCCAATGGTTCTGATGTATGCGGTTGCAATATGACAAGACAGTCTAGATTTGAAGGTACACCGCTCTGTTCCTGGGATTATAAATGTGACTACAATCGCAACAGGATCCCACAGTACCTATGGCAAGCCGATTGCTCACACAGTTCTCCTCCACCAGAACTCACTAGTGGTGCAACGTCAGGCTGTACAGAGTGCACTGTGTACGAATGCACGCCTATCTACTACAAGATCCCAGTCCTGACGCTGCAGCTGGACAGTAACCCACAGAACTGCAACCCATTCTCACTGCAAGAGGCTGTCTGGTTGTGGGAGCTCAAAGAAATTCCTGTCGCCTGCTCTTGCAATAGGAAATGCACAAGTTGCGAAGAATGAAACACCAAGCCCTGGTCTGCCTGGTCTGGGCAACAATGATCCCTTCCAGCAAAATATACATGCATCTTCTCATTTCAATATACAGTATTATCAATCATGTATCAAAGTATCGATCCTTCATTCTTGCAGCATGACAATGAATAGGATATTCAGCTGAGTGTAGGTGGCCAGGTTGAAAATCATACGTAGCTACACAATTACGCTAAAACGAGCAAAACAAATCATAGAACTAGAGTTTACTCATGGAATACTCACCCGCGCACCTTGCAGCTTGTGCTGCGCCTCAGTGCAGTGCCATGGCCAGTAGTATAGGCGGTACTTGTTGTACGGTACTAGTATACCACGGTTGATGATGCCGGCCACGTGCGATTACAAAAATAGGTGGAGCCAATTGGCCAAGAAACCGGACATGAAGCATGAAGGTAACCCCTGCTGCGCGAGCGGGGTAATTATTGTACAAGGAGGCCTAATTTTATTTGACCTTCTCTGTAACCTTGACTGTAAACTATAGGGGACAGAGCTGGGCTGGTACTTCGCCAGACATTTCTGATATCTACTCCCAACATTTGTAAGGTGCTGTGTGTTAGTAGATTCCAGTACTCTGACTGCAAATGACATGCAAACTTTATGCCTGCATGCCTAGGAACGAAGCTATTATGGATGGGACTTTACCGCCCTATATAGTATATACTGAGCCATCTCAAGCCATTAAGTTATCTTCTGACTGGTGCTGCACGCAGCAGTTGATCCGGAGGTTAAGGAGGTGTACCAGTTTCTCAATCTAGTATCATTGCTCTAATAGCAATAATATACTGCTGGAGACATATTAAGCATGGGGGGAAAACCATCATGCAAAATTGCACCTTTGTACTGTTCAAGGGAGTTATTTCTCAAGGTATCATCCCTTCTTTGATAGCCTGGAAGCCTTGTAGCTATCAATTGAAGGAAGCACCCACGTGTGCAAACTAAGCACACTGTATTTGTGAACTCAGGAAGTAGAAGTTAGGTGTTAATATGCTCCCTGGAGAACTTCGTTATTGAAAGAGATCAAAGCTTGTTCTTAATAACCAACATTCATTGTGAAGCTCCACAGGGTGCTTATTAAACACCTCAGTTTTAACAGAGAAGTAACAATTATACCTTCTCAATCTGCAACCTGAGATGACCTGAAGAGATACCTACTGCTCCAGTAACCAGACTGGGAACAGCCTATTGGCTGCTGTGCTCCAGTAACCAGACTGGGAACAGCCTATTGGCTGCTGTGCTCCAGTAACCAGACTGGGAACAGCCTATTGGCTGCTGGGCAGGGCTGAAGCATTTAACAAAGTGCTCACATGATCACACATTAGATACATGTACAGTTTGATTCAATGTCAATATCCTATGGGTATATACCTGGGTATGAAATTATGAATACGTACTAGTATCTGAACTTCATCTCACATAGCTATTTACACAGTATTGCATCAAGGACACATTTTCATAATCACTACAATGGTCCAGTGACTTTAGCATGCAACTCCAGAGTCTGGCATGCAATAGTCACTGAGACATGTATCGCATGCAAGTCAAATTAAGTCTCTACTTAGTCTCGATCTCAGACCGAAACCCCCCCCCCCCCCCCCCCCCCCCCCCCCCCAGCATGGATTGCATCTAGTATCACACGCGAGTGATTCTGGAAGCGATCCGCGCTGGGGTTGGTTTGGGTCTGGGGCCAAGACTAGTCTCTACGATGCTGAAAAAAATTGAGGAGGAAATTGTGGGATGATCAATGAACTGCAGCTGTGCATGTGACATTGCAATCAGGTGTTGGAATATGTCCTCATGGAACAAGTTGCAGCAGTCATAGGCGGTAGAACACGGGGGGCTGGGGGGGCTTTAGCAACTGTGCACGAGCGGCGGCTAAGCCCCTCCAGTAAAGCAGAAATCAGTATAAGCCAATAGCTAGTTGCTTACTGCTTGGCTCCTTGTAGCTGCAGAAAGTTTATTCTGCCGGGACATCTACTAACAGTCTAGGGTTATGTTGTATCGTGAGAAATGGGTTATTGGTGAACGGAAGCACGCGATCCCTTCCTGGTACATGTAACTGAAAAATGAAGGCGAATTTTTCCACGCTTTGCGCGGACTGATCAACACTACACAACTTTATGCCGCTGCCTTCGGCAGCGTGCAATTGTGCTATTAGCCCCCTCAATCTCATACTGCTTCCGCCACCACTGGCAGTAGTTGAGTCTAAATCCTGAATAGGGAAGTCCTCCCTACTTTATCAACATACGTAGTGATTTGTGTACACACACAGAAGCCTTACTTAAGCTTATGCTAAAACCATTGTGGAAGTGGTTCCTGCTACACACTGCAAATGCTTCAGCAAACAACATATGATGTGAGGGTATGTTTGGGGTGGATATGACCCATGTGATGGCCAAGGCAATCACGTACACTTTCCACCTCTTCTAGCAACCGATCAATGGGATAACCATGCAAGGTAGCTACCTCCAAAGGAGCTATATATGTGATAGCAAAGAAACCATGCAGGTAGCTCATTCCACCCTATGTGATAGCAAAGAAACCATGCAGCTCAGGTAACTCATTCCACCCTATGTGATAGCAAAGAAACCATGCAGGTAGCTCATTCCGCCGTATGTGATAGCAAAGAAACCATGCAGCTGCAGGTAGCTCATTCCACCCTATGTGATAGCAAAGAAACCATGCAGGTAACTCCTTCCACCCTATGGATAGCAAAGAAACCATGCAGCTGCAGGTAGCTCATTCCAAGCAAAGAAACCATGCAGGTAGCTCATTCCACCCAATGTGATAGCAAAGAAACCATGCAGGTAACTCCTTCCGCCCTAAGTGATAGCAAAGAAACCATGCAGCTGCAGGTAGCTCATTCCAAGCTATGTGATAGCAAAGAAACCATGCAGGTAGCTCATTCCACCCTATGTGATAGCAAAGAAACCATGCAGGTAACTCCTTCCGCCCTATGTGATAGCAAAGAAACCATGCAGGTAACTCATTCTGCCCTATGTGATAGCCATGCAATAACCAAGATACAGTGAAACCTGTCTAATACGGTCACCTGAGGGCCAAGTATATTTGGCCTCAGTAGAGAGGTGGCTGGAATATATGGGACCTCTTTAAAGCGGTCC
Source organism: Axinella damicornis (assembly GCA_963931865.1). Classification (NCBI taxonomy): domain Eukaryota; kingdom Metazoa; phylum Porifera; class Demospongiae; order Axinellida; family Axinellidae; genus Axinella; species Axinella damicornis. The sequence goes on along the minus strand of OZ007514.1, from coordinate 2,667,687 downwards.
TGTGAAGTTTTAGTGTGATTGACCTCATTACAAAGGTTAAATGCACGCACGGCACGCATGCATGCATTTCACGCATGCGCACATGCACGTGCGTACGAATTGGCCTTTATTGGCAATGTATTATAGCATGCTATAGCGTGCAACATACAGCATCCCATATATATATACCAAACTATGGGCAGCTGACCTGAGATACTGTAGCAACTGTCCAAACAAAGTAACACATCCAAATGTGAGGTAGTTCTGATAATTTCCAAACTGTTATTTCAGTGACCACTACACACTATTAGTGTTACTGAAACTTGCCCAACTGTTTTGTGGGTCTGAACCTCTACAGTGATTAGCAAAGACTATTGTTTATATTCTCACTGTAGGTCGCAAGCGAGTGGGAGTGGACCGATTACCAACCAGGCCATCAACCGTCATGTGACCTGGACTGAGGCCTTGGGGGGAATGGTGTACGACATCAAGATAGAGAACTTTGACATCGCCTACGGAAACCAGTGAGCACTGTTTAGCACTGCTGCTGCTTCTGGTAGTGAATAGGGTGCCTCATATCCAGAGATACCTCACTATAGGTAGTTAGATTTCCTTCTACAGTCTGGGTATATAAGTTGTTGGTAGCACCTTTCCTATTAGTTGTAGTTTGTTTTGAATGTTTCCCTCTACTCCCCTCCCCTTCCTTACTCTCGTACCCCTTCATCCTATACCGTCTATGGTTTCCCTCCTATATCCCTTCCCCCTCCCTCTACTTCTCCTTCCTCCTCCCCTCCACCCCTTCCCTCTTGTCCCCTCCCCTCCCTCCACCCATATACCCCTTTTCCTCCCCTCCCCTTCCTTCTCTCCACCCCTTCGTCCCCTCCTCCTTCCTCCTCCCCTCCACCCATATAACCCTTTTCCTCCGCCCCTCCCCTTCCTCCTCTCCACCCCTTCGTCCTCCTCTCCACCCCTTCGTCCTCCCCTCCACACCTCCCCCTTCCACTCCCCTCTCCTCTGTTTCCCTCTTTTTCCTCGTCCCTTTCCTGTTTCACCACTTTCCTCGTCCCTTTCCCTCCTCCCCATCCACCCCTCCCCTCCCCTCCTCCCCCCTCCTCCTTTCTCCCCTCTCCTCCCCCTTAATTCCTCCCTTCTCTCCCTCCTCCCTCATCCTTCTCTCCTCTCCCCTCCCTCTCCTCTCATAGTGTGCTGACGAGTCTGCCAACCTAATCTACTAGTACGGTCGGTGCTATGGTCTATTTGAATTCCATCACCAAGAAAGAGCTATGTCTACCATCACACCTCTCCATCTCTGCATGTGCAGGTTTGCCTGGCTTAGGCATTCTAAGAAAGACTTCGTGTCCTTAATTTTATGTTTTTCCAATCAACCTCTAGCTTGTTTGTCGTGTAAATATGTAGTTTGAGGACTTGTATGGTACGTCAGATGCATGTGTATTAGGTATGTTCACTATGTGTTTTTTCAGGCTGCTCATACTTTGGGATGCTGTTGTCCTGGTTCCATTCCACCATCAATTCTATTCCATTCTGCAGGAGGTGGCTGGTGATGACACTGAGGCACTGCAGAGCGTGTTGGAGTGCGATGAGGAGAGGGAGGGGCTGCTGAGGAGGGAGAGAGAGCTGCTGGGTAGATCACCAGTGGATCTTTGTATTAGGATATTCCCCTGCTGAACTTTATATGTAGCCGTGTTTATTAGAAAAAATTTTTTGCAGGTGAAGCAAGGATACAAAAATAGCAACAGTTGCTAACATACTATTGTACCCAGAATAGCTAATACAAAATAACAAACCATACTAGCTATTAGACAGGCATACTTAATAGTGTACAGGAACATGACAAATCTATTACTGTAGATATGACTTGACATTCACCAGTCTAGAGAACATATGCAGCACTTGAATGAGGGGAGTGTCTCACAGAGAGTTTGGAAGCTGGTTCCACAGTGAGATGGTGTGCGGAAAGTAGGAGAACTGATGTGCATTAGAGTGCACAACTGGTTGTGTGAGTAGGTGGGGACTGGAATTCCTGAGATTGAGGAGTGGTCTTCTCACCACTGCATTGTGGAAAGTAATGTCACCATTTATCAGTTGAAACAGGTATACAGAGCTTCAGGTGGTGCCTTCTGACTGCAAGGGATGGAATATCAAAAATTTCAAGCAGCCCATTGTGCTCAAGGTTCTAGTTTTGGGTGCACATCCTCAGAGCGGAATACCCCAACAGCTGATTGAGGTCAGTGGACTGAGTGATGAACTCAACAGATGTATGGTCCAAGATGTAGTAAACAGCTAGGATGAGACTGGGGAGAGGGTCTGGCATGAGATGATGGTACACTTTCCGGGTTTCATGCAGTTTCTCAACTCCTTCACAGCCACAGTAGAGCCCCCCCCCCCCCCCATTTCCTGGATCCACTCTGGGGTACGTATTTCACATATATACTAAATTTTGTATACCACATTATAGCCAGTGCATGAAAATTGGTACTCGCCCACCATTTAGTGTGTAATGGCTACACCCCTGTTTTAACAGTGTGAAGCCAATCATCATGCTGCCAATGTCTATCATTGGGATCACTTCAAGTGGATTTGACTTGCATACATGCTAGTGACTGCCACTAGACCTGCACAATTGGCAACTTTATCATCAAGAAACTCCAGGACTGCTGATTTGGCACTTTAAGAGTAGGACATGCATAGTATCTTTACAATATAGGATGTGCATGTGATGTCTGGCAAGCATTTACTGAAACATGCAGTTGAATACCACCCTCCTTGCTCTCCTCGGACTTGTCTAGTTATTCTTCTCTCACTGCTGTAATATCTGTAAAGATTCATGAGTTCCTACACCATCCTGACCATTTAAAGGAATTCACCACTTTGCAAATGGCAATACTGATATTTAGAGTGTGGAGACTCCACACTCTAAATATCAGTACAGTGGAACGTGTCTATAGTGGTCACTGTTAGAGGCAGTCACCTCTCTATTAAGGTCATACTGCTAGTCCCAGTTGTGCTAATCCTGACCTGCTTAATTAAGGCAGCCACCTGTCTATACTGGCCAAAAATACTGGGGTCCCATGGTGATCAACCCACTGTAGACAGTTTCCACGGTATTGCCATTTGCAATTCCTTCAAATGGTCAGTATGGAGTCCTAGGAACTAAATTCAGTAGGGGAATATATACCCCAATACCATTCAATGTGGGAGGGCCATATTGGGAGTGGCTGAACTTCAACAGCTGATTGAGGTACAGAACTGAGAGTGATGAATATAGCTACTCAAACAGAATTCATAGGTATGGCCAAAGATGTAGTAAACAACCAGGATGAGACTGGCCTTGGGGATGAGACTGCATGGAGAGAGAGAGAGAGAGAGTGTGTGTCTGGAATGAGACTGGGCAGAATATGCCGCCATCATCAAGGTTTGCAAAGCTAGACATGCTACATGTGGAGCCGAACAGCTAGCATAACTGACTTCTTTATCTCAGCTCCAAACTCTCAAACTCACACTTAGTCTTGCTAGATAGTAAATACTCGTAGCACGTGGTCAGCTCACACGCACGCATGCAGAGTGTGCAAGGCATGATGCGGATACGTATTCCTAGTACGTATACTATTACTTCTACGTAATTTGTTCATAACCACTAAAACAGTTTCCCGATTTGGTAACTTGAACCAAAGCACCATGCATGTATTCATTCTTCATTCACGTACCTTATTTTTTGTCACATGGCCAGTGAGTATCCCTACAAAAAGGACAATTTTAAGTTTCATTTGGAGCGAGTCAAAAAGCTTACATGTCAGGAAGGCGACCTCCGACTTCAGCAGGTTCTCTCTCCACCACTGTGTACACTTTTCTCTACATGTACAGATAGCAACACCAGGTGAGAATATACCATTTAGCCCTTTGCATACAGCATTACATAACCTGAAGACATAGCCCCAGGACATGAAAACAGGAATGCCACACAGCTGTAAGAAATCCAGTGCTTGAAATTGTTACGGATTCGAATTCTGAGAATGCGCAACACAATCTTAGAGGTAACCACCACAAAATGAAGCTAAACCCTAAAACCTTGATTCCTGCCTGACCTTGGAACCAGGAATGGTATAGGCACCAGGAGCCCATTACTGATCTCTTGTATACATATAGATAGGCACACATTGGGATATAATTATCACATGAATCTAATATACCCTCAACGTTACGTATGTCAGTTTGAATTGTATTCACAATGTTTGTGCTCACAACATGAATCACATGAGGCTGGTGGGGATCCTGTACTCCACAGATGGCCACAAATTGACTCGGCAAAACACCTCAATGCTAAAAACTCAATACCATTTGCCATCCCTGATCCTCAGTGTTCACCTTAATTATCCATTCTCCTGTTAAGTACTAGAATGTTTCCTCCTGAGACCAGCTTACAATTTTGACCCAAACAATACACTTGGAGCCAAATGTATGTACATCTGGCTGGCAGCGTGTGTTTGAGTGATCATTGGACAGTAGCATCACAGGTATTTCATCTAGAGTTATGCTGAAGCCTGGGAAGCCATAGTCCAAAGCAAACAAAAAACAAACAAAGGTTCCTACAGCTGGGCTCAAACCTGATTCAATAGGAAATATCAGTGGCGGATCCAGGGGTAGTCGAACCCCCCCCCCCCCCCCCCCCCCCCCCCCCCCCCCTGAATTAATAAAGAACTTACCTTACTTTCAACCTATAATTTCAAGCGCTTACTTGCAGCGGTGACGAACATTGAGGGCAACATTGAGTGCTCAGTTACTACGTAACTTAACTAGCTGCTCAGATAAATAGAGAGGGAAGTCCCAGGAGGTTTGGTCAGGTGAGTGATGTCAGTAGATACATGGGGGGCAGTGGCCGACTGTTGGTTTCCTTGAACAGAAATGACAAGAAAGGGATTGGAGATGCTTCGTTAGACACCACCTCCCCATCTGTTAGCCTCGCTCCCAGGCGCTCGGTAATTACCGAGCGCCGGCGCCTGGGAACGAGGCTACCCATCTGTCTACCTGATGTCACAAACATGACCAAATCTCCCAGGCCTTCCCCCTCTGTATTTGCATACTGAAAGCAATCAAAGAGGATTACTGCATGGTTCTTGGTGGCAGCACTGACCTGCAGGTGTTGTCTGTACTGCATCTGTGCCTCGTACTCTCTCTGTTGGTTCTTTAACCTCTCCTCCTTGGTCTTCACAAATATCTGGGGGGAGGTGGGGGTTAGTCCACCACAGCTATTATAGTAAAACATCATTGTGATAATAATTATTCATGCTGTCAAACAAACATTACCCTGCTGTCGGAACAGTACAGGGCACAACGTAGCCCATGAGCAGATTTATGGTCTCTTGTTTATACAACTTGCATTTTTGTAGCAGGTTTACGGGTTCCTGTCCCGTTAAGGTTACGGGATACTCGTGCGCGCGCCGTGCAAAATGTATTGGGAAATGTATACTTAAGCTCGCTAACCAAGAATCTCTGGTACGAACAGCGTGAGCAACATGATTCTGGAGGTGGAGGTACGTTGTCACAAGCTGCAGGGCATGACGGAAGCTTTTACCGATAAGCTGTATAGCTGTGCAAAAACGAGCAGTTCAGTTCACCAAAAAGCCGTATGTTGAGCGAGACAGCAGATAAATTTGCCAGGGATTATGCTATCAAAAAAAGCTTCCGTCATGCCCTGCACCTTGTGACAGTGTACCTCCACCGCCAGAATCAAGTTGCTCACGCTCTTCGTACCAGAGATTTTTGGTTAGCGATACATTTCCCAATACATTTCGCACTGCGCGCACAAGTATCCTGTAACCTTAATACGCCCCCCTATTTTGTACACTACATCCAGCTCAAAGAGGGGAGGGGGCGTATAATATGGTTATAGCTAGCTAGGGCCTGAACGAATGTTCTAAACTTCGAATATTCGTTCGAATGTCGAATGTTCGAACTAAGGGGATGCCCCTTCGAATTATTGTTAATTAAGGTTACAGGTACCCACGTATACTGTGCAATAACAGCAACTACATTCATGCACCCATGCCAATTCTTACGCCGCCTAGGAACAAAGTCGGTGCTGGACTCGAACCTATTCAGACCCGCCTACTGCTTGAAAGACGAACTTCCTGCAGAGGCGTGGCTACCTTGACACTTTGGCCCCTCCCACATACTTGTATAAATTCTGAACGCATGCGACAAACCATTCTCGTTGTGTGCAGAACTGCACCTTCAGCTTCAGGACGCAGCTAGAAGACATGAATGTCTAGTGACAGAGCTATAAATGGACAAGTAATTCGCCGAGCATCTCCGGCTAGGGATCAAAGTACACTGGGAAAATGGCGCTCAACAACGGGTGAGGCGACGACTTGCCTCTCTAGCAGCGAGAAACAGTCTACTCTGTCTCCCAAAACTAGCTCTGTCACTAGATATATGTTATTAGCATCGATTTAAATGCCTACTTCCACCTGAATTACCTTTTTGGAGACAAACTTTGTCGCATGCGTGGATAAGTTAACTTCGCGCACAACGGCCTCAGCGTTAACGTGCAGCTGCCTGTATACACGCTAATTAGATTTTACTTCCGGTCAACGGGTACCCGTAACCTTAATTAGTACACTCCACGTGGCCAAAAATTTTCAAGATGGCTGATAGTAGTGCTAGTACTAGCAGTAGGCCTAGTTGTTCTACTGAACACGAAGGCGATAGCACAGACACTGGTAGCTCTGAGTCCGTAGTCCCCGGCCGTAGTTTGTCTCCTGAGCGTGAAGAGACCACGGGCATTGGTACCGCTACCAATCGGGCGAAATCTGATGTTTGGCTGTATTTTTCCAAGGGCCCAACGAGTACGAGTGTTTTGTGTACTTTGTGTAAAAGAGAATATGCCTATCGCGGCGGGACAAGCAACCTGCGAGACCACCTTGTTCGTTCGCATTCCGACAAATTCAAGCCACAATCTGTGCGGAAACAGTCGTCACTGGATTCACTACTGACTAGGCACAAGTGCTCTACGAGCCGAGCGAAAGAGATCACTAGCCGTATAGTGGACATGGTTGCTCGAGACCTTCGCCCTGCTGCACTTGTTGAAGGAGGAGGCTTTAAGGATTTAATGAAGTATGTTGAGCCTGGCTATAAAGTTCCTACAGCAACACACATTTCTGAAGCAGTTCGTAAAAAGCATGTGGCTGCCAAAGGATCTCTGAAAGTGAAGCTCCAGGATGCTAAGAGTCTCGGGATAACCACGGATATCTGGACAAGCTGTGCCAATGATGCCTATATTTCAGTCACTGCTCACTTCATTACAGATGGTTGGAGGCTGGTATCTTGCATCCTAGGAACCTGTCCTTTCCCTGGCCATCACACTGCAGTCAATATAGTTGACAAGCTTAAGGAGGTCATTCAAGACTATGGTCTTACGATGGATCAAGTCCAAGCTATAGTACATGATCAAGCCTCGAATATGGAACTTACTGGGCGAATTCTAGAAGAGGAATTTGAGTGTGAGAATCTGAGCTGTGCAGCTCATCGACTTCAGCTATGCATTAATGAAGGACTGGAGATAAATGCTGTATCTAGGGCTATTGGAGCTGGAAGGAAACTGGTCACTCACTTTCGCCATAGTGCCCTTGCCACTACAGAGCTTCAGAAGCGTCAGAAAGCAATGGGGTTGCCATCTAAAAGGCTCCAACAGGACTGCCCAACACGCTGGAACAGCACTTACTATATGGTTCAGAGTTTACTTGCAAACAGGTGGCCTTTGACAGCTGTCTTATCAGATGAAACCATCACCAAACGGCAATATCACTATCTGGATCTGTCTTCTGATAACTGGATGAGATACTGGAAGATTTAGTCAAGCCTTTGCAACCTCTGGAGGTGGCAACAGTGTTTTTGAGTGAAGAGCACAACACCTCACTATCAGCTGTCCTTCCAATCGTTCATGGCCTGGTGAACCAGCTAGTTGCCACAGAAGATGACTCTGCGACTATGAGACAATTCAACGTAACAGTGTCATCCGCACTGCGGAGAAGATGGTTACTGGACAACATTGCCCCCAAGAAGGTGTCTGTTCTAGCAACAGCATTAGACGCTAGGTTCCGAACACTGAAGTTTCTTACTGAGGATCAGAAGTTAGCTGTAAGAGCAGAACTTTCGAGCCTCATGACAGCTGCAGATGGTGAAAGTAACAGTACCGTGTCTCCCCCTTCTCCCAAGCGCCAGAAAACAGCCTTTGATATACTTCTTGGAGAACAGGATGAGAGTGAAAACACAAGCATCGAGGATGAACTTCATCGATACTTATCAGAAAAAGTGGCCCCTAGAAACTCCAATCCGCTGGAGTGGTGGAAACAGAACAATTTCAGGTTTCCAGTGCTAGCTAAAGTGGCTAGGTCGATATTGTGCATTCCAGCGACTTCAACATTGAGTGAGCGACTTTTTTCTACAGCCGGTTTAACAGTTACAAAACTCAGAAGCTGTCTAAAGCCTGAAAATGTAGATGCTTTGGTATTTCTCAACAAAAATTTTGAGTATCTCTCTTAAGTCTGTACATTGTACTCTTTCCAAACCTATACTGTTGTACTTGCATCCTTGTGTGGTCTGTATACACTGTTTACACAACTAATGAATCAGTAATGATACAAATTAGTTGCTGTGTAAGCAAACAGGAAATTATACCGGATGTTCGTGCGTTAGTGTAGCCGAATGTTCGAATCAGGGAATTCCCCATTCGTTCAGGCCCTAGTTATAGCTAATTATTGGTATTTATGAACTCCCTGCATGGATCAATGCATGGTAGTAATTGATCATGTGATTAAGTAGCATTAGAAAGCTTTGTTTTTGCCTCTACATGGTCATGAGAGTTAGAAAAAATTATGATGTCATGGTCATCTGAAGTTAGAAGATTGTCTCCCCTTCCCCCTACGGTAATTATGGTTTGAATGCTGTATCTGTGGTGCACTAACCTCTCCCCACCTCCCTCCCCTCCTAAGACCAAGGAGTGTACAAAATAGGGGGGCGTATTAACGGGACACTGCATGCACATCACCTACAAAATGTAGCTACCAGCAACATTCCAATGCGCAAAGAAGAAAAGCAAGTGGTTACGCCCTCCTTGGCTTATGATGGCGACTTGTGTACACAGTACCGCAATTAGGACTATTTCCGGTTACGTCAGTGTTTTCATTCCATATCCGGCCGTTGTTGAGCCACAGCCTAGTCTCGTTCCCAGACCCCAACCCGCGAGAAAAGGGGTCTGGGGACAATGCTACAGTCAGCTGGACCCGGTACCCTATGACGTTGATGTCTGGAATGTGGGATGGCCAATCAGAGTTTAGCTAGAGCAATAAATTGCTTCGCAGTTTCCGTGTCGGCTAAGTAGACTTGGTAGATACAGCCCAGAACGACGCGAAGAGGAGTGCTGCCTTCGTTGGTACAAAGAATATCTTTCACCGCTTTACTGGGCATCATCTAACATGTCGAATTTGCCATTTTCATCTGGAATCTACTGAATACATCATCGTGGTCACGCCCCTCGAAGGTCAGGCAGCATGTAGCATTGTCCCCAGACCCCTTTTTCGCGCGTGCGCGTTCGGGGTCTGGGAACGAGACTAGCCACAGCCATGTGTGTTATAAAGGCTGTAGGCGTTGCCGTCGGTCCACTCGCAGCAGCCTGCAAAAATGGCAGTAACTGCTTCTCCAAATAGTGTCAACGCGAGAGAAAAGTGCTTTTTGTGCGAGGTACCAAGAGGTCCTTGGGCGATGTTGCACGACTTTTCCGAGCCCGTTTGCCGTGCTTGCTGCAACTACGAAGGCATTGATCACATATCAGAGGTGATTGACAAGGCCACGCGACTGAGAAGATCGTTTGAGAACTTCCAAACAGCCGCCTCTGCTGAAAAACGAAGTCCCCACGAAACGGTGAGCGTCGGTGTTACTCGACCCAACGTTAGCGTGCGGCAAGCTGGCCCTACGTACGCGCACGCAGTTATTCCCCAGATGCAAAGTGGAAAAGTGCAAGTCGAAGCGTCGAGGGATGTCGCAACCAGCAAGCAAGGATTCACCATCCCAGGCATTAGCCAGCCAAACTGTTCTATAGCACGCATGCAGCCGATCAGTGTTGCTGCAGTTCCCTCATCAACCTCCATCCCTGCGTTCGCCATTCATCCTAAACCGATCCACATCACCGATACCATATCTACCACAACGCAAAAGATCCAAGACACACTATCCGATTCTGGTGCAAACGCAGTTGAGACTGACACGCACGTTTTTGCGAGCAACACGGAATCTGAAGACATAGGCATGGACGAGTCTTCATTTCCCTACACTGAGCCATCTCAAGAGGTTGGGCACAAAGAGCCCAGTGCTCTCGTGACTGGTGCTGCAGCAGTTGATCCAGAGGTTAAGGAGGTGTACCATTTCCTCAAACTAGCCTTCATCATTGCTCTGATGGCAATACTGCTGAAGAGTGCAAACACTTAAATAATCCGTGGACGTCAACATGCAAAACTTTTCACCATGACATGTAATGTAAAACGTTCATTGAAATTTGTTCAAGGGAATATGATTTGTGATCTCGGTGCTTTTTTCCTGTGGTACATGCATTCACTCCCTATAATTACAGAGAGCTATCCTTGTACAGTGTTCACACTCATACATTTTGTGTTATTTACATCTTGTATGCACATTTTTGGGGTGTCTGTGCAGGACAAGGCCAACGTAGGTTGGCTGCATTATATGTAAGAGATTTGAGAAAGACTGCACAAGTTTTGCTATGAGTTTGCTGAAATTTTTTTGTATATACTGGATTGTCTCTGTGCACAACACTGGCTCAGTAGTCAGTACCAGTGAACAAGTATTCACTGCATAACCATTAGTGGAACATCATAAAACTTATGACCTAAGTTATTAAATTTTATGCATGGTGTCATCACGTTTACGCAACCTGAGATGAGCCTATACTGCCCAAGCAACCATGCTGGGAACAGCCTAGTGTGCAGGGCTGAAACATGAATTTTTATATGAATGTGAAATGGACCGGAATGGAATGGGTAAGTGCATACATGTAGCTAGATGTGAGAGAGAGCAGCAATATTGATCAAGAACTAAGATTACAACTTATTGAATGAGTAAAATACAATGGAGTCCTCCTGTGGAAAGTGGATGAATTTGAACATCGGGGAAAGGAAGCAGTTGAAGGTGTGACACTCTCTCTCTCTACTCCACCCCCTTCTATACAAGTAGGCAGGGTTACAAGATGTGCCGCACATCCTAGCCCGTCACCATTCAAGTAGGCCCAGGCGGCCTGGACCTATTTGAATGGTGACGGGCTAGGAAAAGGAAGCAGGCTGCCCCATGTTCATTCGTATAGAACACTTGCTGAGCGGAGGATTCATAAAGGATGATGAGATATACCAACGGATAGTGGTGGGCACATCAGACCTAAATACGAGGTGGCTATTATAGAACGAAACACATTTACATGTATGTATCTTGGGATTTGTCTTGCCTCTCTTCCCAGTCTCATTTCAGACCTCACCCCAGTCTCATTTCACACCCTCTCCCCAATCTGATTCCATACCCTCTCCCCAGTCACCCTCTCCCCAATCTGATTCCAGACCCTCACCCCACATTCCATACCCTCTCCCCAGTCTCATTCCATGCAGACCCTCTCCCCAGTCTCATTCCACACCGTATTCATACTGTACGTCACCTCAGTCTCACTGCATTATAAGGGCCAGCCGGATACAATGTTCATCTCTCTCCTGCTTGGACATTGGAAGGAGCTTGAGTGGGGATTGGGACAAAAAGCTATCAGTCAGGGCACAATAAATCTGTAGTAGTAAAAACTGTGAACTGCTGTGTACGTAGTTCATATAATTTATAGTAAAGGAATTCTGGTCAAGCCATTGTGGGAAGGGGAGAAGTCTAGCCAAGTGGAAGTGAAGTAAGTAGTCACATAGTACGGAGAACTAGTGCATGGTAGCAACACTACAGAATTACTTTACTACATGTCATACATACATCTCCTACTGTCATACGTTCTTCCTTGCAGGACTTTGTGGACAGGTGGCGCTACAATGCAAAGAGAGCGCCCCAAGCACAGAACCGGTTGAAGATACTAGAAAAATTGTGAGTTCAATTTGGAGAAGGTAGCCTACGTCCTACTCTCCAATTTCATGATGCTGAGCAGCTTCCCAACAGATTTAGACCGGAGCTGAAATCACTAGTTACAGAACTAGATGGACGGACAAACAACCATCGGAGCAAAAAGGCAATTATTCAAAGTTTTTACTGATGACCTCGCTCTGACTTGGGTTTCATTAAAACATATTCATGCTCGATATTGGGGCTCTGACCATATTCATGGCAACCACTTGGGGCTGTAATTGGATACCAGAAACCTGCTGGAAGCACCAGAGTCACTTGAAATCAGATACTTCAGTGGTGTGCTGATTAGAGTAACTTGCACTTTAACCTGTCCAATATTCAGGATCTGACACACTATATCCCACTAGAATATCCACTCCACTACCTTTTTTGAATTTTGGATACCACAGCCTCTGATCACAAGAGGACTATTTGGTTTAGTGTGAAGACTCTTCCACACAGATTTTTGGGTGTGGGAAACTCACCACCAACTTCATGATCACCACCAATTCTACAGCTTTTCCACCAAGAGGTACATCTCACTGGACAACTATCCCCTGTGTGGCTGAAAAGGAACAGATGTGTACTTTCAACCTGTTAAGTTGCTTCACAATGACTAATTATTACACAACACTAGTTTTCTGTACCATATGCTGGGCTGCAAATAATTATTATTGACCATACAAGGGAGTGTGTACATCTTCCCATGTTAGCAGTGGTGCTGGCTAGAGTTCAAGCTCTACTGCATTGTGTCTCTGAAGCACTGGAACAGAGGAAATTGATGCAGACAATAATTGGTGTCTATATAGTAGAACTGAGATGTGTGTCCACAACAAGTACGAGTGTTCTAGCCCAGTGACTTCAGGACGAATTGATGCAGTTGATTAGGTAACAGTTATGTACCAGTTTTTGTGCATTACGGGGTTTTAGTGCATCGAGGGCAAACACTGTCCGAGTGCACTAACTACTCGTACATAAAATGGTACATAAACTGGCACAAAAACTGGCTGGTACATAAACTTGCCCAAAACAGCTGTTGGTCTTTGTAAAGTGTGCAATATCTGAACACCAAAGCGTGTATTATATATAATTATGCGCTTTAAAGTATAGTCATGTGATTGATTCTGAGGCATCTGATTCATTCAGGGCCATATGAGTAACACTAATTACTATTATAGAACACTATAATAACCTCGTATGCGGTATCGATTGAAACGTGCCCAGAATCACTGGTAAGCATTTTAATCATATAGTGATAAAAAGTTTCTATATAAACGCCTATACCGCGAGAGTGCAATTATTTCTGTAATCTGCACTGCTTTCAGCCAATCAGCTGCTGATTACACTTTTTTGCACTGGTACGAGTGCAAAAAAGTGTAATCACGAGCTGATTGGTTAATGCCGCAGCGGTTTCTAGGTTCGAACAGAAAAGTAAACAAACGATTATCGAGTGCATAAAGGTAGCTAAGCGTAATGGCAGAGGGTAGCTACTGGTCAAATGAATTTTCCTGTCCAACCATTGCTGCGTTTCTTCATGAGAGCGTGTGCGAAAATATAGGATACCAAAGATGTCGCTGGGGCGGGAGAACTCGTACTCGACGCGACTGACACCGAACTTGTACTCGACGGTCGCAGACCGCGCTCGAACTGTGGAAAATAAACAGCAAGGCGATGCTGCCACACCCATTGCTCCGCCTACGAGCAAGGTCCCAGCAGCGCCCAAGAGTTGCCACGCAGCCTGAAGGATACCGACAGGAGTACCAACAACTGGGCACGTCGACAGGAGTACCAACAACTGGGCACGTCGACAGGAGTACCAACAACTGGGCACGTCGACAGGAGTACCAACAACTGGGCACGTACGGCGGCTTGAGACAGTGGCAAAAACAGCGTGCATCACAGTAGCTACCACTATGTGAGGCTAGTGCTGGTGACAATCAATTCAAGCATGCAGTGTGCTACTACACACCGTCAAGGACCTCCTGCCTACATAATAGGGACTGATAGCTGCATCCGTGTCGTAGCATATACTTTCTGTGTACAATTATTGCTGTATCAAAGATTCTTTGCTGTGCAACTGATTGATAACTCAGTTTCTATATGATTAATATGTGATAGCATGATTTGGAGTGCAATTTTTGGGAATTAATTGCACTCGTAAGGTCAGTAATTTCACTCGGCTTCGCCTCGTGAAATTACAAACCTTACTCGTGCAATTAATTCCCAAATTGCACTCCAAATCATGCTATTACATATACATATAGTTTCATTAGCCTACATAATATACGCATTTTGTCTGGTTCAACACATATATACAAGAAGCATTGTTGGTGCATCATGATGATCGCTATAATTTTTATGTAGAAGCTGCAAATAGCCGCCATGTTGGTGTACTCGTCTGTATTCCCAAACATGATGTCAGCTATATCACAGCATGCAATATCACAACATGAATACATCACATCTTGCACTACGCAAGTGAATGAAAGATACTCATCTCATGTTTTGCAGCACATACATGGAAAATAGCCAGCAAGGAGCCACAGCTAGCTACCGAGAATTCACACATGCTCAACCAATACTTTTAGCGTTGCTGAATTCCCCATGGCCAACAGGGATTAACTACATCCCAACCATTGGTGAATGCCCTCCGGACTTCCTTTGTGTGGAGGATGAAGTTCTCTGTATGGTAACTATACCACCAGACATTTGCTATGATGTCATGGTCAAACATTTGCTATGATGTCATGGACGGTGATGGTCAAAGGAAGGAGTGCACTTCACTGAATGACGATATGACCAGTGCTTTCAACATTTTGCTATGATGTCATGGTTGAACATTTTGCTATGATGTCATGGTTGAACATTTGCTATGATGTCATGGTTGAACATTTTGCTATGATGTCATGATTGAACATTTGCTATGATGTCATGGTTGAACATTTGCTATGATGTCATGATTGAACATTTGCTATGATGTCATGGACAGTGATGGTCGAAGGAAGGAAGGAAGGCAGGCGTGCACTTCACTCACTGAAGATATGATCAGAGCTTTCAAAAGTTCAACCAGTTGTCTCAGTCATGCTTCAGCAGTTTCAGCTTAGCCTTGTTTTCAGGCCCCGCCCAGCTTCCAGGCACTCGCAGTACGTCTAATGGGGTGTGGGCCTAGCCTTGTTCCCAGGCCTTCCACACCTCCAGCTTTTGGGGGTGCGGAAGGCCTGGGAACGAGGCTAGTGTGGGCCTGGGAAAGAGGCTGTCTCAATACACAAAGCAATCCATCCCATAACCAGCGGACATCCTCCTCTCCACTCACCTCCTCCCTCTTCTACTCCTACATACCTTTGCAGGTGAGCCATACGCCATTCCAAGGATCCCTACCCACACAGCATCGTTGATGAAGAAGTGCTGGGATTCTGCGATGAGCACAAATTTGTGGTGCAGCAAATTTGCAGACTGTGCACACCACGCAAAATTCTGTCTTCAGAAGCAAGAGTGGGAACCTTGACCACATTATTATTTCACCACCTTAAAGCGCCAATTTGTCCCAAGAGGTTCACTTAAAATTCAGTGGTGGTTACATACAATGCCATGTATTAATAACCCAAAATCCCTAGGAATGTACGCATAAAACAAGAACTTGGTATCTTCGTTCCCAGGCTCTGCCACCACTTGCTGTACAGAAAAGTGGCACATGTAATCTCATGTGTGTATGATGTAATCAAGAACAAAAGGTGTGTTCAACCAACTACACATTCAACGCTTGGAATGTATGACAGTTGCTCCCACCAGCTAGATACGTGTGGTAAATTTCATAGTGCCTTCGCTCTTCTTGCCGCTCTATCTGAGCCATGTAGAACAATTAAAATTAACAATCCTACCTATCACTGCACCACTCACGCAGGATTACATAATAGACCCTGCCCACTTTTCCGAACTTGTATGACCAGGCGATCACTACTGTGCTCTATTGTAGCCCCACCCCCTTCCAGTCATCACTACACGGCACTGATGAGTAGGTGATCACTACAGTGCTGGATTTCAGCTCCACCCCCTTCATGAACATGATTCAAATTAGCTGACCCAGAGGCTTGAGCTATGCAAATCACATATGCTCTACTGTTTTTCCAACCAGGCCAGGAATTTACACAGTTGCCCAATGGCAGAGCATCCTGTGAAAACAGCCAGCTGCCTGGCCCATACAAGAACCCTAACTGCACATCTGCAGCTAATGAGGAAGTTGATAAGCATCTGCTTTCCTAATAGCCAAAATAAAATGAAATTTCTTAACCAATGAAGGTACAGAAATAAACTGCCATGTATACACACCACAACACTGAGCAATATCTGTGCTTGTAATGCCTCGATTGGATTCACATCCAAATACAGGCAACAGACTTGTTTAGTCAGGTGCAGGGGAAATGTTAACTGATAGTCACCCACGGACCAGTATTTTTGACCACCAACAGGTGAGCCCAGACACATGCCACGTGAAGCAGGGTATATAGATACTAGACCACATCACCCGTTTCATACCTTCATTTGCACAGGCTGGCGGATTGTTGGTCTGTAATGGTGTGATTGCACTTCCCTACTAGAAATGTCTTGTAAGGTGTTCAAAAAGCTTACAAGATCTTGTCTTTTTTGAACACCTTGCAAGATCTTGTGAGACATTTCTTGTAGGGTTAGAAGGGTAAGGATAAGTGAACTCCATGCACCCACCCCAAAATAATTGACTCCTATTGCACATGTAATTAATGGACTGATTGTGGCGTAACTGAATGAGAAGGATGACCGTGCCCTAACATCTCTCATCATCCTCACCTGCATCTGCTGTACTGGGAACTCATTCCGGCAGTAGGAGCATCACTCGGGCCTCATGGGACACTCCACCTCCTGGTGTCTCCACATCACTAGGAACTGGATGTAGTGGCCACACTGTGTGCATGCCCCGTACTGAGTGAAGACTAACACAACAAAGACTGTAAAGTTATGTGCATATCCCGGTTCTCCATATCTCCATTGACAGTAAGGGAAATGAGGGTATTACGGAACACCCAAGGCCAGGCGACTGAGAAGATCGTTTGATAACTTGCAAACAGCTTCCTCTGCTGGGCCCCAAGAAAAGTGCAGAAATAGAGGCCCTACATGGCCAGGAGACTGATTTCTAAGCACATTCATGCAAAGGAGGAGAGAAATAGCCCACCCAGCACCAAACAAGGCCTGTCTACAGCAAGCCAATGATCTATCTCGGCTGAGTGCTGAAATCTGCCCACCTCCCCCTGTCCTGCCCTTTGTGTACACACAAGCCATAGGGAGTCTGGAGAATCTGTATGCTAATTAATAGCACACACTACAGGCACCTGCAACCATACGCTTGCTACTTTTGGCTTCAGTTAAGAAGTTGTAATGATTACCTCTATGTATGGAAGAGTGGCAACCACACTACTGGTAGCCGTGCTACTAGCCGATATATTGGAAATGCTTCAAGCAGGTTAGCTAAGGCATTCACAGACGTTATACTCAACAGAAAACAATGATATTCAGACGTTTCTGTACCTGATACAAGTGAAGGCAGTTCATTTCACCATTATTTCAGCTACTTGCAATTATTGGTTTCTTGCGCACTGGTATACTGGCACATGCAACACAAGGTGGTACTGAATAGAAATCTATTTTCACCTATGACTTTTCTCATTCCACAGCCCATATTAAGTAAACATTGTACTCTTCAGATCTTCCCTGATGACGCATGTCAAAAGGAGATTCTACACCTGGAGGTTTACTGCAGCTACACGTCCAGCGGATGCCGTTGGATTGGAACCCTGAAAGACCTTGAGGTAAATTTTCCGCACATCTCATAATTAATGCTACTGAGGTGTGTTGCCCACATAATTTATGTTTGAGGCAAAGGCCACTCACCTCTGTAGTATGCAATAGCATCAACATGATTTAAGGTAGGATTATACCATTACCGTTAGGGTACCTTTAACCGTCGGGGCCGGATTATACCATTACTGTTAGGGTACCTTTAACCGTCGGGGCCGGCCCCGACGGTTAAAGGCAGTGGCGTAGCCAGGAATATTGAATTGGTAGGGCACTGTTTATGCACGCTGCCGAAGGTAGTGCATAGAGGCGTGGAGCGGTGATCAGTCCGCGCGAAGCGCGGAAAAATATTTTCGCCCTTTTCAGTTATCAGGATGGGCTCTCGTGGCACCTTCGTGCTTTGCACTTCAAGTTCCATATGTACGAGGATCGATGCTGCAGAGAGACGTTTTGTCCGGTGAAGGGGGGGGGGGGGGGCTGAACCGTTGGAGCACCTGTAGTCGATGGTGGACCGCTGGGACTAGTCGCTCCGGATGTCTCTTCACAACTGACACGAGGTTTCTTTCAGTACTGGATCATCATCTGACTGATTATCATCAGAACCAGACTCACTGTTACTCTTGCTGCATTCGAATACCGTCAGTTACACAGACAGCCCATGCCATGTGCTCATGTAATAATAATAACCTTTCGGAATGTTTATTGCCCGGGCCCAGAACCGAGTTGCCCGGGCCCGTGCCCGGGCAGGCCCGGGTGTGGCTACGCCACTGGTTAAAGGTACCCTAACGGTAATGGTATAATCCTACCTTAACTGTCCATGCATGTGATAGTCTACCTCCTTGTCATGCATGGCTTCGTATACATGCATGAAGTACCTCAGTAGCTACTGGGGTTGGGGGAACTGACTACCCTCCGGGTTTCCATCCCCTTCTCCTATAGCCAAAACAGTAGCCTCATTTCCATACTAAACAGCTGCATGTCGTTGCACCATATAAAGTACATACACTCGGTAGCTATCTGATTTTCATGCAGTGACAGGATGCTATAATTATTACCACTTTCTTTAAATTTCTTTAAAGGCTCACATTCAAGTCTGTAGGTTTGGTGCACCTGAGGAAGAAGAAGGCACTCCTGAAGCATGCAGTTTTGATTGTCCAACACTACAAAATATTGACTATTCAGAAGCTGAGCAACAGAGAAGTTACTGCCTCCCTTTCGTACATAATGAACCCAGTGTCAGCTCACTGAGTGTGGATATTGAATCCTCTACTCCCTATACTGTACCAACACCAGACAGTGGGAGGAGTGATCCAACGCTCAGACAACTTGTTACTGGTGTTGATTTGTACATTGCTCACTGAAGTGTTTCTACCGTAGGCGCTCTAATTATGCGTCGCTCAAAAAATAACTATTTTTGAAATGCAACGCAACAATAGAAATTCGGTCAGCCAAACTTCGATGCATGATTAGAAAACACCTCGCTAGGTACTGAAGTCAGACGAGTGTAGACAAGGCTATTGCATAGCGGTTGTGTTTGTTCCCGGTTGTTGAACTCTCGCTGCCTTTTCTCCTACATGGGGCGTCCGTATCCTGGGGCACAGAATACATAAGTGAGTTGCTTTCTCGTACCTTCACTGATGTCCCAGCCTAGTCTCGGAACCAGACCCTTCAGGTGGGGGAGGAGGATTAGGGTTAGGGTTAGGGTTAGACTAGTCCCAGCCATATCGCAACTGTGTCTTTATACATCAATGTTTACAGGCAGTGATGTGATGAGCCCTCTTCGCCGTTCAACTGTACTGTGTGCGCTTCGAGCTAGCCTGCCATGCTGCCGTTATAATCGCGTTACGCAAATTAGTCCCCAGTTCGAGTGTGACGCATTATTGGCGGTTTGAGACATTGAATTTTGACGCAGAATTAGAAACGACGCATAATTAGAGCGCCTACGGTATATTGCAGCATGTAGCTAATGCACTGTATACAGTGCTGTCCACGAGCAAGTTAAGGGTGGTCAGAACTAACAACCATGCGGACACAAAAATATGTAATATCAATTAAGAACTTGTTGTCATACAACTATTATTTTGATGACCACAAGAATGTAGTGGGAATTGCCATACCTGCACAATAGTGCTTCAATAGATACTCTTGCATATAATATGGATTTCCCCCCCAAGTGTGCCCAGTCAAGTGCCCAAGAGCAAACAGCAGTGCCAGAAAATGAAAGCCACAGCAGTATGCTTGGCTACATACCACATAAAAATCATCCATCAGCAGGTACAGTCACGTAATGTTGATTATAATTATAACAGCCACACGATGACAGGAGTATATCTCAGGAAGGCACAGAGAAAGACAGAAGTCCATTATAGTCCAGTTCACTTTCTATGTATCTCTCATAATTATGTGTGTACACGATCCTTCAATCCTCAGTATGTCATTCCATCCGTCATCTTCACATCTCTAGATCTCTCAGCATGTAAATGTGCACACACCCTTGTCCTCTCAGCCTGCATCAACATCTGTATACTGTTTCTCTCAGTCTCTACGTCTAGCCTCTCCTGTGCACACACATTCGTCAATGTATCTGTCTGCAACTCGGACTGCGTCCACTACAACGTCGTCCTTCTCACGTGCACCGTCCACATTTCCGTCAGGTTTCCTTGCCACATCTTTGCCATCTGCTCAACTACTATATCATAACAGCAGTTAACAGCTTGGACACCATGCCACTAACTTGACGGCTGGGCCATGGGACAAAGGAAATCAGCTGTGCGGAGGGGCTGCTGTGTACGTCACAGTCATAGATATAAGACACTATATCTATGGTGCAGCCTGCTGTGCTTCTGCATCACCTTGACCAGGGTTGTTATCAACAGGTTTCCTGGCTGACTAGTAGTTCCTGTAAGCGTCCTAGTAACTTGCGGGCGACCTGGTCACTCGTTGCGAGTCGCTTACTGGTTTCATCCGTAGACCCGCTGTGAAGTGCCGCTATGTCGGCGGAGGCAGAGATGCTGGACCTTGAGAACGGGTCGAGGGGGCAGTGACAGAGTTCTCCCTCCCCTCTAGCTGTCTGTTTCTTCTTCGTTGGTTGCCAGAGGATGGCTAGGTAACCGTCAACACACACACAACCATTGCCATCTTCGCCATGTGTACTGGCACGTGAGATAATTAAATTCATAATCACTTAATGTACATTCTTGTGGTGTTGCCGTGACAATTAGGGAAATCGAGTGAATGTGGTTCGCATAACTCAGTAAAACTTGACCTGTGTTCACCGGAATGGGACTTCAGTATAATCTTCGTCATCCTGGGGAGGTGGGCTTGACCGTAACGTGAAGTTTTTCCGAATTATACGCTACACGAATGAGAAAAATACAAAAGCGCTTGCTTCCGTTTATTCCCAGTGCGCATTCGGGGCCTGGGAACGAGACTACAGTGAAAAACGCCACGTTACTGGATTCCCTTCGTGCAAACAGCCCTGTAGGCGACGTTGTGAAGGTGTAAAGCCGCTTTGTTGAGAAGTTTTATCAAGAAATAGGTCTGGATTTGGCTGCTCCAGTGTCCCGCCTGAGGGCAAGGTAGAGTTATGAACTTTTCTCTGTGTTCTGTAGTCCATACGGACGGTAGGCTGCAGCAAGCTGTGTGTTTATAAATGCTTTTCTAACCGAAATACAGTCCATAGCAACCAGTCGCGCGCGCGCCCCTTATGAATAATTTATTAGTTCTGACCGCCCTTAACCCTTTAAGCCCCATTGACGTCTATAGGCGTCATTTTGACCCTATGCACTCATAGGGCTTCTCGTCAGTCCAAAAAGAGACCAAAAAGTCTTCAGAGGGCCTAGGGACAATTTTGAGGGACGAACCCCAAAATTTGGTCAGATTTCGGTGCGCCCTCCCCACTAAACGAAAGGCAGGGGGGTTTCGAAAGGGGGGGCGGGGGCCCCCCCTTCGACTGTCGTGGGCGTTTTTTGATTTTAATGAGATTCATTGGCCCCAGGATATTTGATTCTAATGATATTCATAGACCCCACCCAGGGCCTCAAGAAAACATGCAAATTGGTGGTGTAAGGTGTGCCATCAGTCGGATCTGGCCCAAGTTTAGGGAAATGCTGGGCGAAAATCCGGCTGACATCCACATTTGACCTCCGATTGCTGGCCTTGTGGGGGGTCATGAATATCATTAACGGTATTGCCAGAGGGGTCTCTCCATGTGTGTGGGCCCCACCAAGTTTGGCCGCTGAGGAGCGTATGCTGTGGGAGAGGAGTACCTACGAAAGTGGTGTGCGCTGAATGCATGAAAATGTGTTGTCTTGGTGGGAAGAATTCGGTGGTTAAAGGGTTAAACGGCACACGCGTGTCACTCGCGAGTGACTCGCGTGAGACTCGCATGTGACTCGCGTGGTAATCGTATAATACTCGCGAGCGTTACAGGCTAACCTGCGAGCGCTACTATATTCGCGCGCGCGCTCGCACTCGACTACTCGCACGCGCGCTCGCACTCGCAGGAAATTGAACAGCGTTTACTTAAAAATTCATAGCAGCGCCGCTGAATGGCAGAGTCCTTAGCAACCACACCTTTTCAAGTAGCTGAGCTATTTATACAGATTATGATGTCACTTTTTAGCCTCACTTTAGCTAGAACAAACGTACACGGCAAAAACACGGGTTTATATGACATTTTTCATGCATGAATATTATTATTATTATTTATTATTACTTTTGTTAACAGCATGCCATACAAGCATTTTCAACAATACAACACTTCTGTATTGTCATGCTATCCTCATGAACCCCTCATATGACTCCAGGAGTCCAAGAGAGCAGACAGGAGCATCAACAAAACAAGGCTATGAAACCGCTTTTTGTAGAAGACTGCACATGCCCTCAAATCCAAGGAATAGAACTCAGAATCTTCGGAGTACAGGGACAAAGGCCACAGTGCCAAGTCATATTTCACCACTGGAGTATCCCCAACCTGCATGAGTGTGTGCATGACAGAATACCTCCATTTCGGCAAAAGTGATGTCAGATGGTGGCCTTCAATAATGCGTATTACGTTACGTAACACCTAGCTGTCTCCACTACCAGCAATCCTCGTTGTAAAAAAAAGACCTTGCAAAGGTCCACACAATACACTGAATGATGTCTGTCTTCCCTGGATTACTAAACTTTATATCTAGGTTCTACTAAGTGTAGACTTACTCGAGGCAGCGTCCAGATCACCCTGAACCGGACTATAGGGTAGGAGAGTATCCATTTCTCTATTGCCGCGAGTGTCTTCGTCCTCCATTGTCTGCTTTGTCGCGATCACCACGCTGCACGCCCTCCAAACCGTCCAAGCCAGCCCTGGAAAGGTAGCTACGGACTCCTTCTCGTCCGAAATCGCTGTCTAATCCATCGTCGAGGTCGAAATCGAAGTCATCCAGTCGTTCAACAACACTGCCATGTTGAAATTTTTGACACTAAGTGCATTTTTGTGCATTTGCCCTTAGTGCCCCCGCAATGCAAGTAACGGACAGTCACCCTCTTAGTTGTATAAACAAGGGAGGAGTTACATGTACAGTACTCACGCGCGCGCGCGCGCGCGCGCAACAGCAAGCACTCGCGCTCGCGTAGCGCGAGTGCTCGAGTAGCGGGTGTGTACTCGCGAGCGCGAGTAGTGCTCGCACACGCGGACTCGCAACTTTTCTCGCGAGCGACTCGAGAGTGTCTCGCGAGTGACACGCGTGTACCGTTTAACTTGCTCGTGGACGGCACTGTACATGTGTACTGGTGTCTCTGCTTATCATGTTTGTGTTCAAAACTATAGTTTGTAGGTGTCAGTGCCATGATATGTCACTGGAAGGGTTTATGTCATGTTGGAGCTTTCTCATCATGTGGCATATGGCCTTGTTTGTGTAAACTATAATTTATTGTTCAAATCAGTAAGTGACTAATTAACACTCATAACAGTATAACAAGGTGATGCTTCAATGCTATCATGTGTTATTGCGTATCCCAGGGTCATTGTATACTGGCATCTCAGTACGTACAAATCTATGAAGCAGTGTATTTGTGGGTGCACGTGCCATTACACAATACCAATGAGCCTCATTGGTATTGTGTAATGCAGCACGTGCACCCACAAATACACTGCTTCATAGATTTGTACGTAGTGCAGTTCTACTCAAGCTTTTCTAGTAGAAAATCTGGAGTAGAACTGCATTTGGTCTCAATAAAGTGAACATGTTGACACTTAGAATTTGTGGGCCTGTGGGAGTGATCAAAGCTGGAGGCCTACAGGTACAATGTATATTAGTGGGCATATAAAGGAAGTGGTAAGGGGCCAGGGTAATTACCTTGAACTTGGTCTATAAAAGCCTTGCCTATTAGTAAGGTTTCCACTGTCTCAACATCCAGGTGGTTTGTGGACTCATCAATACCAGGAAGTTGCGTCTGTATGGCATCAACTATAGTAAGGAATATGAACAGGGGATATGATACTGAAGCAAATTAGGCTGACATAGCTAGATTTGAAAATAGTCCCCTACAGCACAACAGAACATTTTGGCAATAACATGAGTTCACACAGAAGAAGTTGAGCATAGTTCAGTGTCAAACTGGAGGTGGGAATGGCCTGGGATAGAGGCTATCAGTACAGCACACTAGATGTGTTCCCAGACTGTATAGAAACCAGACTACACCTCACACACGTACTGTGGGCAAGCACACAGTAGCTCATGCACCTCCTGGGCATGGCTATCAGTGCAATTGCCTGATGGCTCTTCTGCAATTGGTCTCAGCACTAGATCACCACTGATCCCAAACGAGCCCAGTTGGTGACGATACTCCTCATCTTTCTTCCCAAAGATGCATGATTGTGTATTCTGCTACATGCTATGGGTGCCATTCTGGCCATACATTGCAAATGGCAACACTAAATGAGCTTGCAACACAAGTCCCCAGTCCCCAGGTTTGGAGTGCATGATCCAGACACATGATTGCTGCACACTATGCTCTGGTCAATCTGTATACATACCGGATGAGCTGGTCAGACACGAAGAGCTATAGGACACTGTCCTGTACTGCAGGTGACTCCAAACAACACTTCAACCTAGGGAGCTAGTCAGGAAATGATTTATCCAATGACACATCATTTTTACTCTTACTGCAACAATTTGTCACTTAAAGAGACAGCTATCTGTGGTGATAAGAGTGATAAAGCAGTCAGAAGCCACAAAGCATAGAATTCAAAATCAACTTGAAAGATGTGGGAAAAATTCAGGTGCTGCCAAGGAAGTATTTAGGGTGCCCACAGGAGGATTCCATTCACGGCAATGTGCACACTAAGCAAAGAAGCCACGCAATCCAAAGACCGCAAACAGTAATGGTAGGACATAGGGCTTCCTTAGTATACAGACCACTTACAGATGCATTGTAGTGGGAAGCCTCTCAGAAAACACCACTAATGCCCACTTCCATCAACACACACAAGCTAAATATCTTAATGATGATTGTTCATTCCCCAAAATTAATGATGCTCGTAATAACACCAGGGACATCGTTACAACTAGCAGTATACGTAAAACCACCCGCAGTGACAATAGGGGTGAGCGGTGGTGCACTGGTAGAGTGAGAGTCTCTAGTGCTCAACTCAGGCTCTGTCCTGAGTTCGAATCACACTAAAGCTCTCAGTTTTTCTGTTGAAGGGTGGTTCGCCTTACAAAAGGAATTTGTCCTTTGACCTTCCAGACAAACAAGTTTCTTGCTGCATGCACTGGCATCACCTACAAAACGCACCAGCAACGTTCCAATGCCAAGAGGAAAAAGCAACTGACTGTTGTACCAGGACTGTTGGACACGTTGCCTAGTTATGGTACACCTCCGTGCATATGTGGATCTGACTTCATTCTTTTCCTCGTAGTAGAATGTCATTAGGAATGCAATGGTAATTTGTTGCTACTAGTAACACAATGAGGTGCATGGAACTAGACATATCACTTATAGGCAGGGTTCAATCTAGGATTTTGAGTTTGGGGGAGAAGGTCTTGCGAATGACGGTGGACGGGGGACTGCGGCCGTAGGCCGCAATTTGTAGGGGGGTCTGGGGGCATGCCCCCCCAGAGTGATTCTGAGGCACTCTGAGACAAAATTGAGGTCATAGTGTCCAGTGTGTATGCATGTGACAGTCATGCTAGACTTCCTCCTGGCAGACCTTTGGCAACTTACAAAGACACAATTTGTAGGGGGGTTCATGCCCCCAGAAAATTTTGGAATTTTGAGCCTTCTGAGAGTGGTTCTGAGGCACTCTGAGACATAGTATGGAAATGCTATGCAGTGTAACATGAGACGGTACGAAGCACACACGTGTAGCTACATGCTGCAGTTCCTGACACTACTTTTACTGAATTAACCCTTTAGGGCCCATAGCGCCAAAACGCGCATAATTAGCGTCCTTACACACTATGGCTTCTCACTTCGCGGTGACGGACAGCCTTCGACTAGCACTGCTCCTGGAGTCTTGTCAGTAGTCCCCCTCTGTATAACTACAGAATTAAGGGCGCCAAGCGTCTGGGCTGGCAGCTGTTACAGGCAGAAACAAGGCCGCCATTGTAAGTTGATCGAACGGTAAGCTAAAAAGCCTTATCTCGCCGTCAGTATACGCTTATGTGCAATAACGCTCCTGCTTTGACTTACTGTTGGTCTGCCCTCTCCAGCAATAAAGTAAGTAGCGATGGTTCTCCGGGTACGGCAAGACAACAGTCGAGTTTTAGCAGCTGGTCGAACGGCGCGATAACCAGACAGCTAGCTCAGTTATCGGCTCCACCCAGTGCCTCCGCCCCTTCCTGCCTTGGTCAACGGTGAGTGTAATCATTGCTGTTAACAGCCAGGGGCATCCTCCCGAGTTTTGTTGGACGCTGCGCGCCCTGGGCAACGCTCAACGCTGCATGCAGATGCCATTTTATGCTGTGGGGGAGATTTCAATATATTTTGGACCCTAAAGAGTTAATTGTCAGAAATTTTGGGGGGGAAGCTGGAGTGTTTGGGGGGGAATCTTCCCCCCCGCCCCCCCCAGTAGATAGAACCCTGCTTATAGGTGCATATTCACTGTTAGGCGCAGGTTCAACTCTCGTCCCAGGTACTCGCTGTTAAGCGCTGCAGTCTTCTTCCAGAAACATTGCCATTTTCGATCATACGGAGTGGAAAACAGCTATAATTCGAATTGAAGCGCACCTCCTATTCGATTATTATAATATTTGTTATTAGGTGCATCTCGTTTATAGGCGCATATTTCCTTCCTGTGAAGTTATAGGCGCATGTGCTAATAACGCACAACTACGGTACCATACAACCTCACATAATATTCTTGTGCATGAACTCAGTTCACCAAAATATTCTGCATGTGAACTAGTAGCAACATATTATTTGACGGCCTGATGCTACAAACATACTGATTCAGAAATGACTGTCTCCGCAACACACACCCAAGGAGTACCACAGTGGGGAACTGAGCCATTGTATGCTGAACACCTGCGAGCAGAGCTATAGTGATAGCTAGTATTTGAGACTGTGAGTCACACACAATAAACCAGGTGTGAAGTGAGTGGCATCTGTAAGAAAACATGAGGAGGCGTGAACGGGAAAAAATTAGGGCATGGGATAGTGTGCTGCACTTTACATTCCGTATTCCACCAGTTCCCGGAACCTACAACTCAGCTAGTCCATGGAACTGAATGTGTGTAAACAATGGAACCTAAATTAACAAGTGAGTCTTTAAAAGACTTGATGTGTCTCGGCACGACTTGGTATCAGCTAGAATCATGCAGAGGACATGGCAGCTGCTTAACCCTTTATGATGACTGCAAAATCTGTTAGCTATGAGACTTCCAGCTTAAGTGAGCGTCAATATCCTTGGAGGTTCTGTGTGAGCAAGGGGTGGGTCAGGAATGTTCACCCAAAGGGTAAAAGCAGTATTTTCGTGTCTGGGCTTGATGTTTAGTCAACACCTTGGCCAATTCTTTCAGCACTTATCTATAGGCCTATAGCTAGCTAGCTAGCTAGAGCTGAGTGAGCTTTAGTATGCACTTGGGATGGCTGAGTGCAGCACACTGGATGGGTGAGTATTCATTGTCCTGAATTAAGTATTAGAGCTACGTGGCAGCAGTCTTGGTAAGAGGATTCATGAGCAGCCATGCAAACCCATACTCATTTTTGAAGATCTATTTGCAGGTTATAAATACGTTTGACACCCTATTAAGAGTGTAGAGTATGCATGCAGCACTTGCGCGGGCGCATTGCGAAAAGCGACGCACGTACGTACCACGTACCACGTACCTACGCATCCAGCACTGTGTCTCGGCACTTCGGTGCCGAGACAAAAACTTGGAGAAGCCAGGAGTGGTCACAAATGAACATGGCCGGCTTGTGATTCACAAGAAACTCCACATAGGATGTGTGAACTACTTGGGGTCCCCTTAGCAACAGACCAATGTGAAGGTCCCACAGTATAATTTCAGTGCACTTAGGCATACTGCTCATCCACATGTAAGTACAGCTACCACAGGAGAAGCTGCAATGGCTTCAGAACTGGTAACAGATCACTGCACTAAGAGAGAGCTGAACTCTCTCATTGGCCAGTTACATGATCATAATACTACTCCAGTACCAGTAAATCCTTGGATGGTCAAAGACATCCCCCATGCCTAATTTGTCATAGTGGTGCATTGGTGAAATCCCAGGCTATAGCTAAGTAAAACACAGGCATATAAACATGTAATGAAATTCATGCATGCCTCCTGACATTGAATCCCACTGCCAAAAGAACATGTGTTCATACATAGACTGAGGTAACCATAACAACTAACTTTGTAAAGCTAGTTGTGTTTACAAACAGCAAGTGTACATGTATGGTTGCAGGTATGCTAGATTTAAAATGTACTTTGACCCTCCCTCTGAAGGCAGCTGTTTACACAAGCTTTCTCATCACAACAGATGAGAGTACAGTTGTCTTGGGATGCATGAGGTGCAGAACACTCGGGCTCTAGCAATGAAGACAAATGGACGTCATGCACAGCTTAGGTCCACATCCATAATGAAAGAACCCAGTAGAATTGTTGCAGATGACAACTGGACCCATTGTTCAATAAATCCAACTGTCTAGTTTGTGGGGGTGTTGCCTGGGAATGAGACTAAGTGGTAGGAAAGGAACTTCGTGGATTCCACAGAAAACATTGGATACAATTTCGACTGCAGAAGTTGAGTTTGTAGATGAATATGACATGTACAGTGCAAGCAACCAATTAAGGTCATGTGACATAGTTGGCAGCTTGGAACCATGATTGTGTAAAACTGTCCTGCTCACATTACTTGATCTGCTGAAAGAGCAACTGCAGATATTCTGAGTTTGCTCTCTGCTTACTGTGATAGTAAACAGGAACAGGGTACTACCCTCAGAATATGCACATTTATACTTCATATACACATGTAATGACAACAGAATGGTACCAGGGCAATCCTTGATCCCAGCTAGGTCAGCCGAAATGCTCATCTTCCAAAACACCATCCTTTCCGGTGTGTACGCAAGAGACCTGGGCAAAACAATGGATGAGCACACAATAAAAACAAGCATGCAGTATAACTACCAGAGTTCTCCAAGTCTACGAAATCACTAAAAATGGAGCCTGTTCTCAGCACTTAACTCTTTACCTAATAATCATTGTTGACAAGATCTCTTCTATAGGTATTAATACTTTGTACGGTGTTTTTTCCTTCTTTAATCGGGAATACACATACATGTGCAGTATATCTTTGTGCCACAGTGGTGCCAAAGAAGTGACGCCTACATGAAGTATTGACATAGTGGTTACTCAATATCTCCATGTTTTTGTTTACTCAATGATCTCCATGCATGTTCTTTAGCTTTTGTCAGAGGGCAACCTCCCTTCCTGCCACAGAGTATAGTGTTCACACACACTGTGTTGAGAGTAGTGTGTTGAGAGTAGTGTGTTGAGAGTAGTGTGTTGAGAGTAGTGTGTTGAGAGTAGTGTGTTGAGAGAGTGTGTTGAGAGTAGTGTGTTGAGAGTAGTGTTGAGAGTAGTGTGTTGAGAGTAGTGTGTTGAGAGTAGTGTGTTGAGAGTAGTGTGTTGAGAGTAGTGTGTTGAGAGTAGTGTGTTGAGAGTAGTGTGTTGAGAGTAGTGTTGAGAGTAGTGTGTTGAGAGTAGTGTGTCAAGAGTAGTGTGTTGAGAGTAGTGTGTTGGTCATTACCTGTAAGTGGGCAAATTTATTGAGAAACCTGTCAG
Organism: Axinella damicornis; assembly: GCA_963931865.1. Taxonomy (NCBI): domain Eukaryota; kingdom Metazoa; phylum Porifera; class Demospongiae; order Axinellida; family Axinellidae; genus Axinella; species Axinella damicornis. The sequence continues at coordinate 2,637,439 of OZ007514.1, read as the reverse complement.
TGTCCACATAAGTGTTCAAAGGGAGCTCAAATCAACTGTACTAAGGTATCCCCCCCCCCCCCCCTTCCTGTCAGTTTCCCAGATCATTTTTTCGCATGCATAGGGGAAAAGTAGTCTGGTCTATTCCATTTCGTTCCTTGCAGTTGGAAACTGGTGACATAACGTGTGTAGGGAAGCAATGTGTGATGTCACATAAAGTGTGGAACTACGTATCATGGCACATGATAACACCGTACTGAGACATGTCGTTAACAATTGCAAAGGTTGTCTTCCTCGGAGGTCCCGAACACCAAGGAACGACAATGTGCTGAACTCTTAGACACTGGAGCAATCTTACTGGCCTTCCACTGCCAGTTGACAAGCTCACAAACACATCCTGACAGTTCATTAACCTCCTGACAGCCTTCTCGTGATGTACTTCACACCTGTGTAGCCTACCCTCCTGCATACCGCGTATTACGTCACTTACGAAACGCAACCCGATTGGACCGCCAACTTTCCAGAATAGGAACGGAATAGGTAATTCACCAGACTAATTTGGATGAGATCCGGAACGTACGGTGGGGTGGTAGTCTAGCCCTTTGCTTTCTCCAGCACGCAATCGCTTTCAGTATGAGCGTGCAGTCACGCGAGTCGATCCGTGCTGGGGAAAATCGATGGGCTAGCCCGCTATACTAGGTGGGGTGGATGGTAAAGCCAAAGGCGGCTCCTGATGGCAACAATCAACTAGACTCTAGTGTGTCTGATATTTGTTCTCTAACTTACTATTGTATGATCTTTCACAAAGCCTCCAATCAGCACATGTTCTTGCTACTGGAATGTACGTGGGCCAGTCTGATCATCGGCAATCTGCCTGGCCCATGATGATAGGCCGGGAAAAACTGTCAGTCATGTGCTTCTTTCCGGCTTGGTTGATGAGTGGTCCCCGTAGTGGGTGTGGCGAGAAAAACTGGCCAGTTGAGCGTCAGGGCGACTTTCTGGTGATCGTCGGCAAAGATCGTCTAATAGAGTGTGTACCAGCTAGTATGTATGGGCGGGCCATTGAGAGCATATCCGGAGAAAACGCGGAATACGTAATACATGATTGTATAGGCTTATAAATATTCGTTACCGCTCGCTGCAGCATATATATAACCGCCGACATGCAAAGCAGCTCGAGAGATGCTTTGCGGATACTGCAAGGACTTCGATCAGCTCAGGAGCGGGAGACCAGCACTTCGTTCAGTAAAAGGTGCGCTGTGCTGCAGGTACGGTAAACTTTGCAACTGCACTGTTTCAGAATATTAATACAGATCGAATCTGCGCAAAATAATATATATATAGCTGTGTACTTCTTCAGGTTACCACCCTAGACATAATTATGCTAACACTTTGCCGGTGCCAGCGCTCTTCTAGGAAGAAGCAATTGACGTCTGGATCATGGATGATACGTACTAACGAACGTTATAGTATAGGACTATCCATGGTCAGGATATTCTCATCCACTGGATAGATTCTTTTTGCTGTTGCACTGGCACAATCAGCTCTCTCTATAGCACCTCGTACTTACTAAGTAGCTACAACCAGAGCAACCTTTAATATATCTGCATGGTGGGGCAATTCCATGACAAATTCAAGTTTCTTCGCAAATTCATGAAACTGGAGACAACTACTGAAAAGGGGGCTGTGCATGGGGTTGAGTGCAGTCTACCCTGCGATCCTAACTATTGAATCAAAAATATCTCAGGTTTTCTTTTGAAAGTTGAAGTTATTTTGTAGGCAGATATTCATACATTTGTGCAGCAGAAAACAAAAACCATTACAAAATGGCTTGAAAATTGACAATTAAGCTCCTCAGTTTCAAAATGGCTATTGCTACACTATATTAAACATAGCTTACAAGTTGGTCCATGCAATAAAGTAGATGTGGATAAAACTCTATTGGTTTGATAATTGAGTGCATTCATGAAAGCAACTCTCCCTTAGTTTGCTAAGCTAGGTGTTATATCTTGCAGACTTGGTAAATAGACTGCAAGGATAGCAGCGACTCCAAAGTGAAACTTCATATCTCTTTCCTCACTGATGCAGGAGCATGCCAGGATACAAAGCAATGTTTGTCCGCCCTCTCTTGAAGAGGCATGAGTGCCCAATCTGTCTGTTCGCAATGAGGAACCCTGTGCAGACAGAGTGTGGACACCTCTTCTGCAAGGATTGTCTGGACCCTGTTCTCAGAAGGAGACCGATCTGCCCTCTCGACCAAGAATCCATCACTCAAGATGGAGTAAGTCACCAAATATATATACATGCTACAGGGATCCAAATGATGTAATGTGTATTCACTGTATGTGTATGATGTAATGTATATAGGTATAATTATTGTATGTATTAATTATAGTCACGGTGGTTTTTCTCAAGCCCTTAATAATTATTGTATATTCTTCAGATATTCTCTGACAATGCATGCCAAAAGGAGATTCTACACCTGGAGGCTCACTGCAGCTACATGTCCAGTGGATGCCGTTGGATTGGAACCCTGAAAGACCTTGAGGCAAATCTTCTACATGTACACATCTCATAATTAATGCTACTGAAGTGTGTTGCCTACATAATATAGCTTTGTCAACACATATGTTTGAGGCAAAGCCATTCATCTCTGTAGCATGCAATAGCCGCAGTTATTGATAAATGGCTCATTCTGAGATGCATGTATTAACTGCGCATGCATGTCATTGTTAGATAATCTACATCCTTCTCATGGCTTCGTATATACATGAAGTACCTACAGTAGCTATATATTGGAGTTGGGGGAACTGACTACCCTCCGGGTTTCCATCCACTTCTCCTATAGCCAAAACAGTAGCCTCATTTCCATACTAAACAGTAGCACCATATAGTACTATATCACCTATATTTACACTCAGTATCTGATTTTCATGCAGTGAGAGGATGTTATAATTATATCCACTTTCATTCTGAAGGCTCACATTCAAGTCTGTAAGTTTGGTGTGCCTGAGGGAGAAGAAGGCACTCCTGAAGTGTGCGGTTTTGATAGTTCAACACTACAACATATTGACTCTTCAGATGCTGAACAAGACAGCATTAACTGCCTCCCTTTTGTACAGAATGAACCCAGTGTCAGCTCACTGAATGTGGATATTGAATCCTCTACTCCCTATACTGTACCAACACCAGACAGTGGGAGGAGTGACCCAACGCTCAGACAACTTGTTACTGGTGTTGAGTTGTACATTGCTCAATGAAGTGTTTCCTTATGACTTCTATATTGCAGCATGTAATGCACTGTATGTGTACTGGTGTCTCTGGTGTCTCTGCTTATCATGTTTGTATTCATGACTATAGTTTGTAGGTGTCAGTGCCATGTCATAAGGGAAAATTTCTTTAGCTCTATTGGTATCATGTGGCATACGGCCTTGTTTGTGTTCAAATCATTAAGTGACTCATAACAGTAGTGATAATGCACAGCATGTGTGTTGTGGTGGTGTGAGTGCAATGAGGAATGTATGTGCTGTATAAACAGGTGGTTCATGCCATGGGCTCCAAGAAGTTACATCTGTATGGCATCAACTATAGTATGAACAGGGGGTTTGGCACTTTGGTGAAATTTATGCTGACATAGCTAGATTTGAAAATACAGAATAACAGCACATCTTGCAATATAGACCATTGAGTTCACATGGCAGAAGTTGAGTAGTTTGCCAATGTCCAAGTTGAATGCAGTGTCAAATTGGAGGTGGGAATGGCCTCGGATTGGGGGTATCAGTATACAGTGCACTGTGACTAGTCGTGTTCCCAGACTGTGTGGGAAGCCAGACCAAGCCAGACCAAGTCTATGGTATTTATAGGGTACAGCACATGTACTGCACTTGGCAATAGTTCTTACAGGTCCTCTTATGGAAGTTTAACATCCGGTCTAAGAATGATTCCTGCATAACCTAATTCCAATATTATGTACACATACACTTAGCATCATGTCACCATGTCAACTAACATCACCAATAATGTAGTCAATCTGATCCCATGTCTGAGTTGCAAGATTCGGAAGATGTATTCATCACTGAATATGTCAACGTATCTGTGGTTGTTCAACTCAGGAAGGTGAAATGACTTTCACTAAACAGGAAACAAGACTTCCTTGTATAATGACCTTACTTGGACACAAGGCTAGGTCAGGATATAGAATCATGTGAAGTGGTCAACATATAGCGTTTGTAAACTCACTCACAGTACAGGGCAATATGATTTTCAGTCAAATACCTTTAAAGGTATTTGACTGAAAATCATATTTGTGGTCTCCCCTTGGAACTAGCTTCCTCTGTCATAATGCTGTTGAGGAATAGTAGATTCCTTTATGGGCTCCAATCAAGCATAGTTTCAAGGAATTGTAATGGAGATTTGGTGTTCCATTCCAAGATGTATAGACTACAACCATTGTCTTGTGAATCAAAGAGCACCCACAGCCAGTGCACCTTTATGTTTACCAAAGAGGAGTGGGGGCGATCTTTTCAAGTATTTCCGTATCCACTCATGCAGAGGACCCCTCCCAGCATAATCCAACAGGCACGGCTAGGTTTGTATCGTCATTTGCCACTCTCCACAACCAGTTGCTGTTTGCTGCTTTCAAGATACCAGCAGAGACTCTGCATGAAACACAGTAGCTACACTTGGCCAGATCGTCCTCGGTACCAAGTAGAGCCTTCTGGTGATGATAAACTGTTACAGGCCTCAGGCTGACTAGTACGACAGTGCTTCTGAATTTCTCCCATACTTCATGCTGCATTGAGCAATGTCCACATGGAGCTCTAAAGACAAACTGGACTAGTATACATAAACGTGATCGCTAACACTTCCCACCTGGGGCGTGATGGCCAGACTGAACTCCTCGCTGGCATTCCCGGAGGTGGCAAAGGCAAGGTACAAGGTGGGGAATACTCTGTAGATCGTGTCCTTGTCTTCAGCCGGCCACGCAACCTTTGACCCACCCACCCAGAAGCTGTAGGGACAGGTAGTGGTATTCCGTCCTGCAAGCATCAGAGATATAAGAGAGTGGTACATATATACCTACTTTGATTACTACAGGATGGAGTGGGTGGGGCTCAGTTAGCAGCAGTAACAACAAATGGCAAGCTTAGTTATATACCAGTGTCAGAGGGGAATCCCTTTGGCTTAGTTTACATAGCAATCTCCTTATAAGGTTGGGAGGAATTCAGTGCTAACTGTCAGACCTTGAAGTGGGCAATGAAAGTCTTCTTGACTTCTGCAAACAGTCTTTGGGTCAGTTGTACCGGAATCAACAAAGAATGAACCCAGTGTCAGCTCACTGAGTGTGGATATTGAATCCTCCACTCTCTATACTGTACCAACACCAGACAGTGGGAGGAGTGACCCAACGCTCAGACAACTTGTTACTGGTGTTGAGTTGTACGTTGCTCACTGAAATGTTTTCTACTGCCTCAACTTCTCTGTTGGTCCTCATGTGGTATATGGCCTTGTTTGTGTAAACGATATCGTTAAAATCAGAAAGTGACTAATTAACACTCATAACAGTAGTGGTATTTGCGTAGAAAATAGGCCTGATGATGCACGGCATGTGTTGCCATGCCAACTGGACTATAAGAGACAGGTCATTAGGCCAGACTCTGTGTGTGTTGTGGGGGTGAGAGCGCAATGAGGAATGTACTCGCTGTATAGAACATGACATCATGTAAGCAGCACACTATTTTATTGGATAATCATCATTGTGTTTTTATCATGGATTATTTTCTATGCATGATGTGGCATAGTGTTGTGAAGTAATCACCTGCCCAAAGAATGTGATTTTCCGGGCATATGGATATATCTTGCAAAATTTGCATGTATGGTCATTCCTATATACTAGCTAGAGTTGTTCATAGAACATACCCCACACCCTCTGAGTTGATGGTTCAATGCTATCGTGTGTTATCGTGTATCCCAGGATCATTCCACTCTCTACCTCATTATGCGCTCCTGGTACAAATCTATGAAGCATTTAATTTGTGGGTGTGACCCATAGCCATATCAATGAGATAGAAAATCTGGAGTAGAACTGTATTTGGTCTCAATGAAGTGAACATGTTAACACTTAGAATTTGTGGGCCTGTGGGAGTGATCAAAGCTGGAGGCCTACAGGTACAATGTATATTAGTGGGCATATAAAGGAAGTGGTAAGGGGCCCAGGGTAATTACCTTGAACTTGGTAAAAGCCTTGCCTATTAGTAAGATTTCCACTGTCTCAACATCCAGGTGGTTCGTGGGCTCATCAATACCAGGAAGTTGCGTCTGTATGGCATCAACTATAGTAAGGATACTGAAGCAAAGGAATGGCCTGGGATAGAGGCTATCAGTACAGCACACTAGTTGTGTTCCCAGACTGTATGGGAACCAGACTACACCTCACACACATACTGTGGGCAAGCACACAGTAGCTCATGCACATGGGCATGGCTATCAGTGCAATTGCCTGATGGCTCTTCTGCAATTGGTCTCAGCACTAGATCACCACTGATCCCAAACGAGCCCAGTTGGTGACGATACTCCTCATCTTTCTTCCCTTTACAGATCAAAGATGCACTGTTATACCATGCCACACAGTCACTCCCTCTTTCCCCTTCCCTTCTTCCCCTCCACCCCCCTCGCCTCCTCCACAGCACCTGTGGCAGATTGGTAAAATTGTAGAATTCTTTGGTCCTGGCCTGGCCAAACTCTCAATAGCTGATCATGCCACCATCTCTCCGGTGTAGAGAGCTATAGCTCCTCTACAATCTAAGGTGGTACTAGTTGGATGTGATTGCCGACCTGGTACAACTAGCAATGTTACACAGATCATTCCAAATCTGGATTGTATCAGCGTATAGTATATAATTATATGATTTAACCGAACGGATATTTTATCTGCATTAATTGATTGTGGATGATTATTAATCACATGCACCAATTGTAAGTGCTGCGTGTTAATCACTTAGGAACCTCAAGATATAGTGCATTTCACACAGCATCATGTTCACCAGGTTGTGATGCATGTAACATCTCTCAAGTATATGATAAACCATATGTTAGCCCAATACAAGCTGCAACCAAGTCACTAGTGAGGACCACACAACAAACACATCAGTATGAAATTGATACCCATGTGAGAACAGTTTTGAATAAAAGCAGGAAGGAGGATGTAGGGTCAGGAACATGCCCGTGAGCACTCCAATAGCTCTCCGCTGAACTCAGCTCGCTGATGAAAAGCTTTACCAATGTCATCTTCCCGCTACCATTCTCACTGAGCTGAAAGTTCAGCAACAACAACAACAAGAATGTCACCAGCACCTCAATTTCTGTTTCAGGATGCTGAGAATGGTAATGGGAAGACGACACTGGTGAAGTTCCTCATGAGAGAGCTGAGACCAGCAGAGGGCTATTAGTTTAGACTATAAGTGTTGGAAATGTGACTTAATTCTTCCTAGACCTATATACCATATGGGGAAACAAGACTGCTTGTATAATGACCTTACTTGGACACAAGACTAGGTTAGGATTTAGAATCATGCAGAGTGGCACATAGTGTTTGTAATTATAAACTCACTCACAGGACATTGGCTTTCAGTTGCATGCATACCTTTGTGGTCTGCCCTTGGAACTGACTTCCTCCTAATGTCATAATGCTGTGATTTTGTTACAATGTAAGGTATGTGGAGAGAGTACATCTGGTAGACTGCCCATGCTGGCTTATGCTACTTTATCACCATGGTGACTTGTGTACACAGAAACCTTATGCTTAAGACTATCATGCATCATGTGTAGCAGCACCCCAGAGTTTCAGGCTCACTCCCAGGCCTGCATGTGTGTATGTATCAGCTCACAGATGTTACATCCGTCACAAGCCATTGTCAACATGATGCTGTGTGAAATGCGCTATTTTGAGGTTTCTAAACTAACATGCAGCACATCCAATTATTACCCATATCTTACAACCTCGTGCACATTAGCTGCATAATATTCTTTCTTGTGCATGAACTCAGTTTCACCAAAATGTCCGCATGTGAACTATGTCACACTAACTGCATATTAGCAACAAATTCCAGGCATGACACTATATAAACCTACTGAAATTGTCTCTGCAAGAAACATCCACACCAAAAAGTCCCACACTCGGGCAGAGCCATTCTATGCTGAAAACCAGGAAGCAGAGCTGGTGGCTAGCTCTTTTTGGTAATTAAGACTGTGACACATGCAATAAATCAGTTGTTAAGCTGGAGCCAGCCTATAGGTGTATAAAGTGGGCATATAAAGGAAGTGGTAACGGGTTAATTACCTTGAACTTGACAAATGCGCAATGCAGGGTTTCCACTGTCTCAACATCCAGGTGGTTCATGGGCTCATCAAATATCAGGAAGTTGGGTCTGTGGCACCAACATGAGGAGGCATGAACAATATCAATTGCTCTTGAGGCTTGAACAGGAAATAAGAACATAGTATTGTGTAGCAGTGAATATCAATTGCTAAACATGAGGAGGCGGGCTAATTACCTTGAACTTGGCAAATGCCTTGCCCAGGGCTTCCACTAGTGCACTGTCTCCACATCCAAATATCAGGAAGTTAGGTCTGTAGCATCAATAAGAAAACATGAGGAAGTGTGAACAGAAGCATGTGCAGTAATAGTGCTACACTAGGATGTAGAGTTAGAGAGTATCTCTGTCTTGCATTAATACCACTGAAGGCTTTGACTCCAGTGGAATAATGTTTGGCAAAGTTGAGCATAGTTTGAGGTGAATGCTGGAGGCCTGGGATTGAAGCTATCATTATATCACGTTACTGTGTGTTTGCTAGGTAGCTATGTGTGTATCGTTGTATTGCAGTGCTATTAATCCCATACATCATCTTTTGCAACTCAGATTTAATACTTGATTATATTCAATACACATGGGCAAAGCGAACTGGAATCTTATATGGAAGGCAGAGGATGGCTGTTATGAATGGGCGGAGTTATATCACTTTCAGCATTGCTTTGTAGAATTGCACAGTTGCGGTTCAGACAGAAACACGTTTAGTATTAACATGAACATGACACTGTGCTGATAGTGCATGTCCGACTCCAGTACTAGTTCTTGTGGGCTCCTGGTTTCCCCATGTAGAGCAGCTAGACCCCTCTTATTCTTGTTCCCAGGATGTGTGGGAATGAGGCTAGACCCCTCTTATTCTCGTTCCCAGGATGTGTGGGAATGAGGCTAGATCCCTCTTATTCTGGTTCCCGTGTGGGAACAAGGCTAGATCCCTCTTATTCTTGTTCCCAGGGTGTGTGGGAACGAGGCTAGATCCCTCTTATTCTCGTTCCCAGGTTGTGTGGGAACAAGGCTAGATCCCTCTTATTCTCGTTCCCAGGTCGTGTGGGAACGAGGCTAGATCCCTCTTATTCTCGTTCCCAGGGCGTGTGGGAACAAGGCTAGATCCCTCTTATTCTCGTTCCCAGGTCGTGTGGGAACAAGGCTAGATCCCTCTTATTCTCGTTCCCAGGTCGTGTGGGAACGAGGCTAGATCCCTCTTATTCTCGTTCCCAGGGCGTGTGGGAAGGAGGCTAGATCCCTCTTATTCTCGTTCCCAGGTCGTTTGGGAACGAGGCTAGATCCTTCTTATTCTCGTTCCCAGGGCGTGTGGGAACAAGGCTATATCCCTCTTATTCTCGTTCCCAGGTCGTGTGGGAACGAGGCTAGAGCCCTTTTCCTGTGATCTTACAGCCTGTTTACAGTAGCACTCTGGATCGACACTGGTTCGTAGACCAATTGTTTAGCAAAGAGAAATTTGATAGGCCAGCATGCAATTTGGTGAAGTCAGATTGACTTTGGATCTGGTATGACATCAGTGGTAGAATGGAGCCTCATTCCCAGGCCCAATCTGGTATGACGTCAGTTGTAGAATGGAGCCTCGTTCACCAGATTCTCGTGTGAACAGGATGCTGTATCTAGCATACTAATATTAGACCACTATTTGTGTGGTAGCAAACTGCTTAAGCTTGGTCTAAGGTCCTAGGAAAGTTGCATTGTATCTCACTATGTGAATGAGATATGAAGACGGGAATTGTACCATTGCGATCAGCATGATTAGATGTTTCAATGATGTCCTAGAAATGGTTTTTAATGTCGGTCATATTTTTGTCAAAAATCGCACTCGACCAAAGGCTATTATAATCCATGGTTTTAGGGTCAAAATTCAACCTACTACAAAATGGACATCATTGAAATGCTCCATTCATGCTGATCACAATGGTGCAAATCCGGCTTCATATCTCATTCCTAGCCCAAGTTACCTAGCTAAAAACATATAGTTCAAACATTTGGCATTGAGTAATTCCTACCCATTTGTCCTGGGAACGGATCTTTGCAGCTTAAGAATGGATTTTATATTAGCCCATTGTGCTCCAAAATTCACCCATTACTTTATCGTACTGCACCATAAGCTCAGAGCATTGCTAAAGAGAGCACATTGAAACAAGGTGTCTGTAAGGCCGGCAAGCTACCCATGTCAGGAAGCCTCATCTAAACAATGGATATGGAAGCGCCTGAGAGAGCATGTACATGTAGCTGCTACATGGGAAATGCTTCGTCTCATTGTGAGGCACAGCATCATCAGGACTTGGGACTATGATATCATGTATGAGAAATGTGCCTGTGTTATAATTATAGCTATCAGCACCCTATGCATGGTTGGCACTTTTTTATTTCAGTTACTCATGCTATTACTGCTAAATTGCACTCATAGCCAGGCTAGTAATTATACTGATCACTTCTCGTATCAGCTATTGACAGCCTGTTGCTACAGTAGTTGGTCACTATAATCCATTCATTCTGAAGTCCATCACTAGCACACTCATAACTGTCATGGACACATGCAATTCACATCACTTCCACTACAAACATCAGTTATCAGTGCAAAGTGCAAAGACAGTGCACAGCAGTACAAAGGATGCTCATGTGAAGTCTCCAGTAAGGATATTGGTGTGCTGTGTTCTTGGTAAATCATGGATCGTCAACTTACTACCAGTTATGCAGTACTGCATTCGTATCTTCCCATTTTTTGTGGTATGTGTGAGTACACAATAGCAGAAAGCAATCTCTGATGAAGAGCTGATAAATTAGCCAGAGTGTTGAACTTTGTGAATTCCTAAGTCCTAACGCCCGGAAACCATGCAACTGTTTAGATGTGGCTTCCTGACAATTCCAGCCCAAAGTAACTTCCTTCTTAACACAGGCTAGGGTTGAGTGACACACCCTTCTGTCAGGGAACTTGAGCCTGGAAGAACAAACACGAAGTAGCTATCAACAGCAACTATACATACACTGTACTAGAGACCAAAAATTTTTCTTTAGAAAAACTAAAAGGATTTAGTGAGAGGTGTGAGCGAGCCCCACATAGTCATGATCTCCATCCTGGCTTAAGAAGTGGAAATTGTAATGTTCGTGCTGCACTGCACAAATCCTGGCATATATTCAGACAGTGCCATGCGTATGGACGTCATGTAGTGTAAATGCATGCTGCACCGCGTGTACACATCAGTCAGTCTAATGCTGCACTATGCATATGCAGAGTAAGAGAATAAAGCACAGTCATGTATCCAGTGTAAATAAGTCACACTATAAATACATACAAACGATCAACATGTACAGTGTTGAAGTAAACCCATACATCCTACAAGATATTGCCAGTACATCACTTCATCACCCGAGCCCCACAATGCCCCACATTCCTCTAGTTATTGTAATCTGGTAGTGCTATTGTACACTTTCATCATCATTTCACTAGTTACCTTAGGATTAGGGTCAGCTCCTCAAAGGATGATTTCATTCGTCACCCTTTCAGCTGGTAGGACTGTTTGGGCAACACAGTGATTCAGGGGAGGTATATGGGATGTGAGAGTTCTTCCAACTGAATATATATTTCTGAGAGGTTAGCAGATCTAGCTGTTAGCTTTGTGAAGTGACTGTCTCTATCTGGGGTCTGGTAAGGACAGCACTAAAGTTTCACTTCGTACAAAATGCATGGCTAATGGCATAATGCCATGGGAGGACTAATGTGACACCCATGGAGATCACCAAAGATATGGTTGTTTGTGCCATACGGTATGATTATGGGCACACCAAGTTTACCAACCAGCTTGGGGAACACTATAATTGGCACGATCAAGTATCCACAATTGTATTCAAATCTCCACCTTTATGTATGTGTGTCCGTTACATTTTACAACTTGAACATGCAAGTTTACGTACTTCCTTGCACGTGGCGCTCTGCATCTATGGTTGTTGCACGATGGAGGACTCGGAGGACAGAAGACGACGACAGGCTAGGAAACGAGTCCAGAGGTGTAGAGACGATTAATTGTTCAACAGCAAGATGACAAACCACAGGACAACACAGACATACATGTAAGACAACTTGCACGCCAGCAGCATAGCAACACGCTTTGCTTGTTGACTGGTGAGGAGGATAGGCAAAGGGCATCCGAGCATTGTTCTAGGGAATCTCTTCACCAGAGGTGAGCTCTATGAGAGTACCTCAAAACAGTATGCACAGGAGACCCCAGAACAGAGGTATAGCTACAACAATATTTTTCTTGACTTTGCTTCGCCATTTCTGACTCGGCATAAATGTTCGTACATGTTCTGCGTAAGGCATGCGTATAGTATACCCAGTATAGGCATTATAAAGTGGCATACACTTACACAAGATTAGATAAAACGTTTCAAGGTCTTCGTGAATAACGTTACTGTGCTGCATTCATACCCACAGAGCCCACAAATATGCTGGATATCAGGGCCATACTTAGTCTATCGAGCTAGAACCAATTTCTCTCGCTCCGGAAGTTGGGGGCGGGGCGTAGGGAAGAGCGAGCCCCGCCCCCTACTTCCAGAGTGAGAGAAATTTGGTCTAGCTCAATAGACTAGGCCATACTCTGGCTCCAGAACTACGTATAATGTGGTTTAATGTCTTCATGAATAATGTTCACCCTCCCCCCATTCAATATATGCCTGAGGTGTACTATATATCAGAGAACGCAATACGGATGGCCAAGGAAATTTTGAACTATCCAACATTCCATGGACATTGTGTATAACACTAGGTGTGCTGCAAGGCATGAAGTTGCATCTTAATTAGCAATCAGTGTAAATACGTGTGCCACGACATAAATCAAAGATACTTGGCTTTGCAAGTTCCTTGAGAGGGTTGCATTACACAAATACGAAAGCCTTGGCTTCTCAATTCACGTCACAGGCATTTTAACACTATTAGTTCAGTGAATATACCAGCCTCATTCGCAAGCCCCTGGCTTGGGAACGAGGCTATAAATGTACTAGCTAAGATTAAGAATGATCGATGATCACCGTACCAGCCGGGTCACGACATCCTGCCTGTGCAGCCATCGCTTTGAGTCCACCAGTGTACCATAGTGATGCACTAGCAGGATAACTTGACGTCACAGAAATTGAACTTTCACTGAGCACAAACACACCCACCTTAGAGTACGTGGAGTACGTGGGAGTTGATAAACAAGTCACTCCAATTTCGTCGTCCTCTTTCTCCAAGGGGCAACCACACTCCTAGTACATAAGGATAGCTTACGTACCATCTAAAGCACTTCTCAAGCTAATTTACGTAAAGAACAACGCCGCTTTTGCCGTAGTACTCGCATGACCTCTTTTAATTGTCTGCAAACTGGCAAGACCAGCAGTTTGGCTAGTTACAATTCTGTGAAATTGTAGCACAATGCCATTTTGATGCAACCATGCGTTCTTTTCGCTTGTGTTGGTTGCTCATTACCACTACAAGAAATTTCTACCTGACTCCCCATAGCTTGTGTGTAAACAAAACAAAAACTTGGAGAAGCAATGAGTGGTCACAAACATGGTCGCCTGTGATTCACAGGATGTGTGAACTACTTGGGGTCCCCTTAGCAACAGACCAATGTGAAGGTCCCACAGTATAATTCCCTAGGCAAATAGCCTCGTTCCCAGGCGCTCGGCAATTACCGAGCACCTGGGAACGAGGCTATTAGGCATACTGCTTCACATCATCCACAAGCAAGTACAGCTACCACAGGAGAAGCTGCAATGGTTTTCAGAACTGGCAATGGAATGGGCTAGCAAAACCACTGGACTAAGAGAGAGCTGTGCTCCCTTGTTGGCCAGTTACATGATTACCAACATTACATGTACTCTAGTAAGCATATCAATGGCTTACCCATGTCAGTAAATCCTAGTAAACACTTGGATACTTTTGTATTCTTAGGGTCAACTGAGTGGATTGGTGAAATCCCACAAACATCTGTGTGTGCTACCACAAAGCTATTATAGTGTGTAAACAAAACATTTCCAAACTTGGAGAAGCCAAGAGTGGTCACTAACATGGTCGTCCTGTGATTCACAGGATGTGTGAAATACTTGGGGTCCCCTTAGCAACTGATAAATTAATGTGTAAGTACAGCTACCCACAGGAAAAGCTGCAATGGCTTTCAGAACTGGTAACAGAATAAGCAAATCACTGCACTAAGAGAGAGCTGGACTCCCTTATCGGGCAGTTACATGGATTGCCAATACTACTCCATGCAGTAAGCTTATAAAATGGCTTTACACATCGCTTGAACAAATGGCCTACACTTGTCAGTAAATCCTTGGATACTGACAAAAGTTTGTGTAAACTATCCCCCACAGGATATAAACATTCATGCATGCCTCGGGACCTTGAATCCCACTGCCAAACTAGGTGCAACCTCCTAACTTTGTAAAGCTAGTTGTGTTCACAAACAGCAAGCGTATGGTTGCAGGTATATGCTGTGCGTGCTACCAAATCTTATATTCAGGACCACACTGATACCTAATACATGTGGCATTATGTGGCATTGCCATAGTCGCGTGTTATTAAGCGCAGCTCACTTATAACAGCATATTTATTCACTGTCAGGTGCAGGTTCATCTCTCGTTCTGCTTTATAAAGTGCTAAAGTCTTCTTCCAGAAACTACCCTAGGCCTACAGAGTGGAAAACCTATAATTCCAAACAATGTGCACTTCCTGCTCGATGATATTACCATGGCAACTATAAGGGAGCGTAGTATACTTTGTGCAGCACTATAGGATGATTGAGGTAACATAACACCAAGCTTGCAATCATGGCAGCAGTGAGCAGCTGACACTGAGATTATCATGCAAAGGGCATAGTTAGTTACAATTCAATGCGAGAGGGGGTGGAGGTGTGGCCTGGGAATGAGACTAAGTAATAGGAAGGGAACTTCACAGAAAACATAATTATGATTCAACTTTTAATGCTGAAGTTGAGTTTGATATGATACGTACAGTGCAAGCAACCAATTAAGGTCATGTGACATAGTGGGCAGCTTGGAAACCATGATTGTGTAAAAGCTGTCCTGCTTACATCACATGATCTGAGAACAGGCTGAATGGCTTTGGAAGAGCAACACGCAGTAGTAAACAGGAACAGGGAACTCTACTCACAGAATTTGTGCTCAAAGTCAAACATATAACTGTCGATATCACCCCATCCTGAAGTGTGCATAGACTGCAATTTCTATTATATTACCAAATTTGGAGCTCTTTTGTGACTATAGTATCAGATCTATATTATCGGGAATGCAAACCAGTATGTCTACATTCCATACCAATCGACTATTTAACATCTTCACATGTTCAGGTAGCCTCATAACCAGGCCCCACTTTTCAGGCGGGGCGGGGCCTGGGTATGTTCACAAAAGGTGTATATATACCAGGGCAATCCTTGATTCCATACAGGTCAGCCGAAAAGCTTATCTTCGAAACACCATCCTTTCCAGTGTGTACGCTATTTTTAAGCTAGTCTTGTTTCCCAGATTATTTTTTCACATGCATAGGGGAAAAGTAGTCTGGTGAACAGTCTATTCCATTTTCGTTCATTGCGGTTGGAAACTGGTGACATAGCGTGTGTAGGGAACCAATGTGTGATGTCACATAAAGTGAAACACAACCTGATTAGACCGCCAACTTTCCAGAATTGGAATGGAATAGGCCATTCACCAGACTAAATTGGAATGAGATTAAACAGGAACACCCACATGCATACGGTGGGGTGGTAGTCTAACAAGCTATAGCATGCGCGCGCAATCACGTGAGTCGATCCGTGCTAGGGAAAATTCGAGGGGCTAGCTAGTCTCGTTCCCAGCCCCCGAACGCGCACGCACGGAAAAGGGGTCTGGGGACAATACGACATGCTGCCTGACCTTCGAGGGGCGTGACCACGATGATGTAATCAGTAGATTCCAGATGAAAATGGCAAATTCGACATGTTTGATGATGCCCAGTAAAGCGATGAGAGATATTCTTTGTACCAACGAAGGCAGCACTCCTCTTCGCGTCGTTTTGGGCTGTATCTACCAAGCCGACACGGAAACTGCGAAGCAATTCATTGCTCTAGCTAAACTCTGATTGGCCATCCCACATTCCAGACATGAACGTCATAGGGTTGAGCTGACTGTCGTATTGTCCCCAGACCCCTTTTTCGTGCGTGCGCGTTCGGGGTCTTGGAACGAGACTAGGGGCTCAGCCCGCTAGACTAGGTGGGGTGGATGGTAAAGCCGAAGGCGGCTCCTGATGGCAACAATCAACTAGACTCCAGTGTGTCTGATATTTGTTCTCTAACTTACTATTGTATGATCTTTCACAAAGCCTCCAATCAGCACATGTTCTTGCTGCTGGAATGAATGTGGGCCAGTCAGAGGCAGTCTGATCGGCCGGCTGGTAGGAACGGGCCCATGATAGGCCGGGAAAAACTGTCAGTCATGTGTTTCTTTCCGGCTTGGTTGATCCCCGTTGGGTGTGGCGAGAAGCTGGCCAGTTGAGCGTCAGGGCGACTTTCTGTTTTGACCGTCTGCAATGAGTCTCTCGATCGTCTATTAGGCCTTACGTGTGTATGTATACGTATGGGCGGGCCCAGAGGCCTAGTTCTCGCGAGCATATCCGGCCGGAGAATCCTGGAAAACGCGGAATACATGACATAAATAAGTCAGACGTATGCTCGTTGCAGTATTATAACCGCCGACGTGCAAACTTCAAAGCAGCTCGAGAGATGCTTTGCGGATACTGCAAGGACTTCGATCAGCTCAGGAGCGGGAGACCAGCACTTCGTTCAGTAAAAGGTGAGTATACTTTCTTCAGGTTACCACCCTAGACATATGCACTAGTACTAGCTAAGGTGCAGAAATTCGCACCATTGCCGGTGCAGAAATTTGCACTCCAGGCAGGGCCCTTATAATGTCTGGGTCATGGATAATACATATATACTAGTATGCGGTCTGGGTAATCTCATCCGCTGGATAGAGCATCGATCCTTCTGCTGTTTTTTTTTTCTATTTGAAGCAAATTTCAACAGGCCAACAAGAAAATAGCTATAGATAGAAGCTAATGTAAATCTTGAGACCATAACTACAAGACGACAACGACAGTAGACTAGAACAACAACAAAAGTGGGGAGACTATAGCTGTTGCACCTGGCACAATCGGCTCTCTCTATAGCTTACTAAGTAAGTAGCTAGCTACAACAGGCAAGCATGACGAATTCAAGTTTCTTCAAATAATCACACAAAATTGACAACCACTGAAAGGGCATGCAGAAGAATCACCAAAGTGGCAGCCAGTTAATTGTCAGGATTACCCCGCCGATGGAATAACCATTTGTGAAAGTTTAGAACTCTGGAGAATTTCTTTGTGTGTTGGATAACAATTGGGGCCAGGAATATTTGATATCCAATTCTTAATTCCTAGCTGGCCATGCTTTCTCCTGGATTTCCTGTCTTACATTATTTCAGATTCTCTTTGCAATCAAGAGGTACATGCCAGGGCACGAGGTGAAGTTTGTCCGCCCTCTCTTGAAGAGGCATGAGTGCCCAATCTGTCTGTTCGCAATGAGGAACCCTGTGCAGACAGAGTGCGGACACCTCTTCTGCAAGGAATGTCTGGACCCTGTTCTCAGAAGGAGGAGACCGACTTGTCCCCTTGACCAGGAGGACATATCCAGAGTATGTATACAAGTATTTTTTCATTTGTGACTTGTATGTTGCAAGAAAAGGCTGGAAGCATTCCTAATTCACTCTAACTGCTCATGCACTTTTGTGTCCTGATGGACATACTGACGGACACAGCAATCCCTCTACCCCTTGCTGCACATGTGCACATGGGGTAATATTCAGTAGATCACTGTACATGTATTGCCAGATCAAATGCTAATTGTTATTGAGTAAGATGCTTAATCTCTCCACAACTTTTGGGAGCTGTATATTGTACGTACCTATGATGTCACACTTTTTCTTAATTCAGGTGTTTCTGGACAAAGCGTGCCAAAAGGAGATTCTTTGCCTCGAGGTTTACTGTAATTACATGAAGAGTGGCTGTTCCTGGATTGGAGCTCTGAAAGACCTAGAGGTAAGATTATTATATCCAACAAGTTATTAATATTAAAGAACAAAACACATATCATACGTAGTTGTTTTAACCCAAATTTGCTTACCTCAATTGTGGCTTCAATAGTGAAGCCGCAACTGAGACTTCAATTTTTTACAATTAAAACTACTGTTGAGTTTGTAAATTGTGAAGCTATGATGTTCTACTGTAAACTACTTGCACGGTCATGGTCATGTTCAGGTAGAAATCGGACAGACATATTAAGGCTATTCATGGTGGGTGCAATGCTACCCACCATGAATACCCCTTAACTCTTTAGGGGCCAAATTCTCTCTCTAAGTCATTTCAGTCTATAGAACACTTAAACATACCCTAATTTCTGTTCCCTGGCATTGCTGGGCTCGAAACTGCTCACACAGGTAATTTCAGCTATACTGAGCATATACGTGACTTAACCACACCCACCAATTAACGAGCTTGCAATCAAGCCTCCCGAGATATGCCAACCTGCCGTAGCTGAAAAACGGGCGATGTATGCTGGAAATGGAGGCCCTACAAGGCAAGACAGCTACTTTCTAAGCCCATTTATGCCAAAAACGGCGGAAATGGCCCTCTCAGTGCCGACCAAGACCTTTCTATCGCGGAGCCCAGACACGGCCATGCTGTTTGCACCCTCCAGGTGCACCCACCCACCTCCCCCTGCCCCGCCCTTTCTGCTGGCGCAGAGCCTATCTCTCAAGGACATTGCCGGATGTGACATCATGAAGCTGAAAGTCTCATGACACCTTAAGGCGTCACTAGCTGGTAAACGGTTAATCGCCCCTTTTGTAGTGTGCATGCTTAGTTGGCATTGCAAACTAAGCATGCACACTACAAAATTTGACTTTTAGAGGAAATGAAGCTTCCCGCACACACTCTCATACCTTCAGCCTGGTATCAGGCCACAACTATATCACATCGTAGCACCTGATAACAAGCACTCTGGCCCTTGCCCATGGTGCAATTGCCGTCTTTCCAAGAGCTTCAGTCAACACTGCTTGGGTGTTCGCCAGCGAGGGGGTGCCATTAATGAAATCATAAGTGCCCTTCAAACTCATGCCAGAGCAATTATATCACAACTGCATGTTGACAGCTCCTTCATAAGATTAGAATGTGAGATCGAGCAATGGCATTTGAAAGTTGTTCTAACTGACAACACTTGTGTGTTCCAAACACAAAACAAAGTTACCTAACCACTTCCATATATGATTATTCATCGCCATTTAATATATAGCTATTTACAGTCGAAATGGCAAGTCTTTGGCAATAGATGTTTATGTGTTCACACACAATTATATGCTTGTATTTTCATTTCCTTAAAGATTCACACCCAAGGTTGTGAATATGGTGAAGAAGTCTTGTCGATGGAAGAAGAAAACAGTTTGGAATCAGGCAGCTATGGTTGTGAAACATTGCAAACCACTATCTTTCCAGAAGCTGATTCAGAACCTGAGTGTAGTTACTGCCTCCCTTTCTGGCTACAAAATGAACCTAGTGTTAGTTCACTGAACACTGATGACTTAAACTGTGAATCATATGCAGTGCCAATACCAGAGACTAGTTCTCAGTGAATATTTTACTACTTGGCATTGTGTTAGTTTTGCATAGCCTCGTTCCCAGTCCCACGCCCAGCTTTTCGTCGCTTGCAGTACGGGGAAAAGCTGGGCGTGGGACTGGGAACGAGGCTAAGTTTTACATGTACATTGCTATTTGTCAGCCAGCCGCTAGTTCACCTATACTGCAATACAGTAACCAGACTTCATTGACTTACCACAACTGTACTTACAAGGATATCTATGGGATGGTAATAATCATGGTAATAATAACAATTTCATTGGTCATGATGAAGTCAGTCATGAATAAGTTGGGTCATGGAAAATTTCCATCGACCATAACCTATTAATAAATCTCATCAGAAAGGAAGTGATTACGTTCACTTCCTGTCAGTCTTAATTGCCTACTCATTCAGTATTAATGTTTATGTTAAACCTCATGTGGAGGGGGAAGAGGAGGAGGCAATGTCTCACCTGGAGAAAGAGGTTGTATTGTGGGAACCTCTGGATGGGTTTGAGCAGGAGTAACTGGTCTTGCCCTGGCTGTACTTCTTGTGGAGGAGCTCTTGATGGCCTTCCTCGGAATGTCCACCACTGTGAAGTTATTGACACTTTCTGCAGTGCTGGATCACAGTTGAACTGAGTGGAGTGGTGGGAGGTGGGGGAAGGAGGTTGGAAGGAGGAAAGAGGTGGGAGAAGTTGAAGGAGGAGGATCAAGTATGAAGTTCCTATTTTTCAGCTCACAGGTAATGCATAACTTTTGTTCACTAAAATAGACCATAATTCAATGTATGACCTTTTCCTTTTAAAGTGTCATGTGATAATGCACTGAAATCTGATTGGCACTGCATGCCAACATTCTGCATGGAAGCAGAGGTACTGTATAAACAGTTTGAAGTGGAAACCCCCTCAGTGTTTTGAGATTCAAAGACACTACCGAGGGCCCCAGATGGGCACTTGGCACTCTGGTCCTCAAGTAAATGATACACAAGGGAAGAAGAGAAGCAGAAGTGCTTGCTGGTCAGCAATGAGGCTGAGAGATATGCTGATGTACTGGTGAAGTAACTATATACTGTAACTCCACCATGACACCATGACATCTCCTTCCTGTCTGTATAGATATATACCCCATGGGTTGGGGGTGTGGCACTTTTAGCCTGGGAACAAGGCTAGTGTATTGTTACCACACAGTCTGCAGCACATGCATACACATGCCAATGTGTTTACTGCAAAACTGAACTATTATGCTGTATATTACACTCCTGGTATAGGAAAAATTGTGCCGCATAAATTATTACACTCCTGGTAGGGGAAAAAAGGTGCCGCGTAATGTAATATAATCTGTGGTGTATCCGCTTGACCCACCATTCTTTTACTATCCATGCATAAGAAAGATATGCAGTTTTGTCATTTTTCTACACAACACCTAACCCTCTGCTTCCAGCTTTCTGCTTCCTGCTCAAGCAGACCAATAATTATGCTGGCAGACTGGGCTCACTATCTTACTAGACTAAATGCATGGGATTGCAGGGCAAGCTTGAGCGACCAAAATGTAAGCATGCACACACGCCGACTCAACTCTGTACATGCAGTATGCAAACAGAATCATCACAAGAGGGCAAACACACCACTTGTATGGCAGCCTGTTAGTGACATGGTATGTAGTTGCACTTATACATACATGTAGATCATTCCTAAGGTATGGTAGCCATAGCAACTGCTGCTGAGTCAGCAAACAAAATGTTAGCATATGCTGGTTATGTTTACATTGCATGGCTTCTTGTGTTGATAAACAATGTGATACTGTACAATATCTCTCTTCCATACGTAGGTCTTAGCTCTATTATACAGACTTTATTGGTGAGTCAACGGGACATTGTGTGCATTCCACAATGTCCCGTTGACTCACCAATAAAATCTGTATATATAGACCTACGTATGAAGAGAGATATTGTAAGGTATATCATAGATGATACAGTACTGTATCACATGTTGTTTATCAACACAAGAAGCCATGCATTATTATAGCTAAAGGCAGCCGGCATTGTGTGTATAATACTAGCTGTGCTGCAAGGTATCTTGCAATCAGTGTAAATTATAATTAACACACGTTGCTTGTTATTACCACTTGCATGTGATGTGCAATCTGTTGTCCATACACATCACTCAGGAGCTTCCTCCCCCTTGGAGCAACGAATTTACCAAAATAATGATTAGGCTTGTAAGTAATAATTGTACTGATATGAACTTGAGCTGACTATAATTAGTTTCCCACTGACATTAAGGATTTGACATTAAACCTCCAGTGTAGAAGTAATTGAACTTGCATGTAACAAAGCTGTGAGCACGGACTGAGCTATAATTATGTTCTACTGTAGTGAGACACACTGTGCATGCATGCATAATTAAAACTACACAAGCTCTCATGGAGGCCAAGGTTATATCTAGCCTCGTTCCCAGGCCGTCTGCCGCTTCGCAGACGGCCTGGGAACGAGACTAGGTTATACCAAGGTTATGGGTATCTCCATGTAGCAGCAGTAATACAGTAATACAGTCAGCAAATCTATCTGGAGCAGAGTATTTATGCTTCAAACAAATGCACACCTCAACTCCTGGACTCAGCATCATGGCAAAATGCGTCAGATGATTGCATTCACACACTGTCACACTGGGGGTGGATTCCCTTTCATTTAGACGGCATCCTCTCCTGTTCCACTTCGATCCCTCCAAAACTGCTGGACTGGACTCACCCAAAATTCCTTTTTCAGGCCTTTTCAGCGTAGGACAGAAGCTAAACATGCTTATGCACTTATGCATTCGCTATAGTCGCTTACTTAGCCTGCTGAAGCGTCTTTCAGGTCTTTCCTCGAGTCAGAGGTTATACCATAACGCAAAGATCAATTAAGTCATTCCGGCTAAGGAATTCAGGGTTAACAACAATACGGGAGAGATGGATGTTTTCACTCCGACAGGTGTGCAACATGCAAAATTGTTCCATTACAAGTAGCTTCGCTCACTTCTACCTGTGTGAGACTGCATGGCACCAGCTGGGCAGCTCTCTGTGCAGAGGTCTGTGAGCTCTTGCTTCTGGCCCTCGTGGCATCTGTCAGCATTGGTGCAGCACACAACAGTTCTCTCTTTCAGAGGTTTCATGAGGTCTCGCCTCATTGCATCTGCATACGCCTGTTGTAGCTCGTTACTCTGACACACTGACAGTTTTGTGCGATAGCATCTCTGGGTGAAGAGCATGCATTAGTATTGGGTACTGATGTCAACTTGCGACATAGAGGTTATACACACACTCTGAGAAATATTATTGATGTCTATGGAAATGCACTTATGAATAATTAATAGTTAGAAAATTATAGATTGTGCTACTTCTTTGCCATAATATTATTGTATGGGCTCTGTGTGGGGATAAACTGTTGATGCTTGCCAAATATGATTAGTTGGAATGAGGAAGTAGGATACCAATGATGTCAGAAACCAAAAGGAAAAAAGAGTTCCTTCTTTGGGATTCGAACCCCCAATACTCGTAATACAATGTACGTGCACTGTCCAAATGGCCATAATTACCTTTGTGCATGTACGTAGGCGTTTTAAAGCTAACCGTTCAAATCGCTATGAGGCCATTATAGTGGCCAGCTGCACGAAAGTGTTAAAGCGGCAGGTTTAAGATAATGTGGGTGTGATGAGAAACAAGTAATCAACTTTGCTTGGCCAAAAACCTAAAAGAATCACACTACATTCTCATGATCACTTCTTTCTCTTGCCTTTTCTCCTACCGTTGTCACTAGACTTACTAACTCCAGAGTCAGTGTTAGTTACTGAGACGTGTATGGCATGTCCAGTCTTTTTGATATGCTGAAACATCTTGTTTCTTGAGGAGAACTCTTTCCTGCACACACTGCAGATCGTTGCAGGATCATCCCGGGAAGTGGCCTATAAAAAAGAGGGAGAGAAAACAGTAAAGAACCGTAGTCGCTCATTATTAGGCGCATGCACCTATATCTCCATAGGAAGGAAATATGTGCCTATAAGCAAGATGTGCTTAATTTTGAATGACATTCCTCGAACAGGAAGTGTGCTTCGCTTTGAATTATAGCTTTTTCCACTCCGTAGGATTGAAAATCGCTTTGTGGCAGACTTCAGAGTCAAACCTGCACCTAACAGCCAATATGCACTGATGTTGACACTGTTCATATATTAGTAGGTGAGAAGATCAATACCAGGTTTTGAAGATAGTACTGGCATCAGCATCAACCTAGTACAACTATTCTATTTTGTTATTAACTCCTGCAAATTAACCTTCAGCTGTGCTCCACCACCAGATGTTTTCTTCTTGTTTTTCGGTCTTCCCTTAGATTTTGCGCTTGTATTCTTTGAGAACCACTCACTGTGCAAAGAGAGTCCATCATGATAGAAACCATCATCATCATATTCACTGCACACCATTGGTGAGGTACACACAGAATGGATGCCTCAACTCTTTGCAGTTACATGTGCAGCAACGTTCAGCTTACTCATCAGCATCTTTGTCCGCCACTGCTGTAGGATTGGGATTAACTCCAGGGCTGTCAAACTGAACTGGATTCTTCTGCGTCCTGTTTCAATGAAAACAAGCATTACAGCCATGGATATCTATATACAATACACTTTATTGAGAGCTGCATGAAGATGGCTACTAACTCAAATCAAATCAAGAATGCTGCAGGCATGCTTGCAGCAATTCAGCAGTTTCTCAGCAAAAAGCGACCACATCCATTATTCTTTTGTAACAACATGCAAAGTATGCAAAGGACATACCTCAACAAGCCATAAGAGAAACCTTCATCTTCTGACCCACTGTGAATATCCTCCTCTTTACTGCTGCTACAGTGAGTTCTATGGGTGCCTCCAGTAACCGTGTCCACTGCATCTATGTCATCAAGGTCCAAGGTTGAAAGGTCAACCTTCTCACCTGCACAAGTCAATCCTGAGGTAGCACTGGGCAGAACTGTATCCTGTTGACGTGGATGTGCTTGTGCAGAAGTTCTCTCAGAGTTTTCTGACATGGAATCACCACTGTCACCATCACCACTGCCACCACCCCTAGCCGTTGTGCCTTTCGAGGTAGCAGCATCCAGCAACTGCTGCTCTTCTTCCTCTTCCTCCAACACTTGTTTCAGAAGTGCTGCATTCTCTCTGTGCTTCTTGGATCTCTCGTGGTTTGCAAATCTAATGGTACAGTTACAAGATTACCTCATCCAGCGTCCAATGTGTACCGTACTCTCGCGAAAGTCCGCCCATGGGCGCTGCATCTTACTTTCTCACCAAACAGGGGGGTGGGCGCTCTTTCGAGTGTTTCCGCATTCAACCTTTAAAGAGCGCCCACCTTTGTTTACGTACACAAGTAGCGCAATAGCAGCGATCGAGCAGCAAGCGCGCGTGAGTCAAAGCCCTCCCAGCACATCTACATCGCTGGAGTCACTAGCAACATCACCGCTCACCACGTCGTCTTCGCTGCCGCCAAGCGCTGGCTGAGGTCCAGCGTGGAGGCCGCGGGGCCGTCGTCAGCACAGGCAAGCCAGGCAACACACATGGACACCATAGATACGGATACACAGACTAATAGAGACTTGCTGCAAGGAGGTTCTTACCTCAGATACGCTGGAACATCTCACTAATGCGCTCCATCGCCTGTTACACGAGGCACGAGGCTATAGCGCGAGGGTGGGCGCTCATTCGAGTAAACTTTGACCTTATATAGAAAATTGAGCCAAAAGTGGGGGGTGGGCGCTCTTTGCGGAGTGGCCGGACTTTCGCAAGAGTACGGTACATGCAGCTGCTATTATGGTGTTCATGCACACATCTTACGCTTTGTCAGATTTGAAGAGCTTGTTGCAGGCTGCACAGAACAGTTCAGGGGGCACATCGGAGTTGCCTGAACCACTGTCATCTGTGGTCAATAGGTATAAATGCATTCACCATTGCATATACTGTACAATCTCAGCTGCAAAATTGACAGGCACAGACAACCTTTCAAATCACAATGTTTAGCTCACCGTCAGAGTCTTTTCCGTACTCAGCATTCAAACGTGCTTCCATGTTTTGCATCTCCTGTGGTACATTGAACATACGGTACAGCCCAGCTGGAAGTGGTGCAGTGCATACTGTGTGCAGTACACATGGTACAGATCATTCGCACATGCATGCACCGAGGTCATCTACTAAGTTGGCTGTATAATGCCTGTATTATATGCACCAAGAATTCACTCAATGCAGCATGGTTTGATAGTTCGTGTATACAGACCTCCTCAAGCAAGGCAGCGGCTTCCTGTTCGTGAGGTTGGTACTGCTGATATTGCTCTTGCATCCTGCAGAGTATGAGTACAACATGTAGGGTTTCTTTTAGGGGTTCCCCCCCCTAGAGATTTCAAAACCCAGACTCCCCTAAATGGCGAACTGCCGCGCACTACATTGTGTATTTAGCCCCCCCCCCCCCCCCCCCCCCCCACTTTCTCTATGTTCTGTTTTGCTCCCCATTCTGAAATAAACCCCACGAGCGTATGAGCGCCGCGAATGGGCTTCTGCATATACATGTACTAGCAGTGTGTAACAGTGCTCAGCTACATGTACATTTGTACCTCTTGTGTGTGTGTATGCTTACAGTATCAAGAATTAACCCATACTCAAATGGTGTAACTGCTTAAGTCTTACTGAAGTCGTTTCTTCACATCTTTGGCTCTCTTCTCCGCCACCCTCCTCTGCCTCTCTTGTTCTCGCTGCTCCAACAGTTGCTACAGTCAGAGATTGAGATATGCAAATTAACTCGAGCAGAAACCTGCACCATTCTTAAGCGTGAAAAACATTTCCAAGTACGCAGTATGCATATCATGAGAATACATCCCTCATTCAGAGCC
>OZ007514.1:2494286-2610310 GCA_963931865.1 Axinella damicornis | reverse complement strand
GTGGGAGAGTAACGAGAAATTAAAAGTTTGGAACTTGTTCCATATATAGGGCCATACCAAAAGGAGGGAGGGGGTCCTCTCCCTCGTCCATGTACTGTGCCTCCTCATCAGCTATCCTCTGAAACACACCTCCATACACCATGTAGAATCCCTATATGGAATGTACAGGAGAAGTGGTCATTCAGAATGTGCTCTGGCTGCTGCATGACCATAATACTTCATTCAAGCACTCCTGCTGTGTCTTGTTTGCTGTTCCTGCACCTACTCGGCACACACAGAGATTTTTCTGCTCACTAAGAACTCAGGGAGCAGTAGTAAGCTTTGCTAGATGCAGTATGGCACTTGAATATTTTTGCACATTATTACACATCCGGGTATGTAGGCTTGGGTGGGTCTATTTCCAAGAGAGATGATCGTTTGAGCAGGCACTAAAGTTTATCACCCATGGGCGTATTTTCGGGAGATTACGGTATTGGAATAGTATGGTTTCGATCGATGTTTCATGTCGTAATATTGTTAGATTAACTCTTAAAAGTACACCACTGGAAGGTTCAAGAAATTAGGACGTACAATAATAAACATTTAACTCTTACATCTACAATGGTTACGGAATAGCTAGTGCTAAGCCTTGTGTAGCATTGTTAGATCAACCCTTACAGCATAGCGATTACCTTGTGGAATGACATACAATGTACTAGCTGATACTATAATATATGTGCAAAGTAATACAATGTGCATGTACATCACAGCGATTACCTTGTGGAATGACATACTAGCTGATACTATAATATACGTGCAAAGTAATACAATGTGCATGTACATCACAGCTTACCTTGTGGTCGTCCCCATAGCCAGTGTAGCAGGAAGCACTGAAGAACGGCATCAGGTTCATGCTGTCATCCTTATAGTCTGAACCAGCTGCATAGGAGAGACAACATCAGATCCTGCACTAGCCTCATTCCAGGCTCCCCCCTGCGCCAGGACTGGGCCTGGGAACGAGGTCAGTCCTGCACCCAAAGCACTAGTCTCGTTCCCAGGCCCAAACCAACCCCAGTGGATCCACGCTGGGTTGGTTTGGGCTGGGACGGAGATTACATATGCTACATACAGTACCTCCACGCAGGATTTCCTCTCTGTGTTTATCATACCTGATGCAAGAATAGGAAGAGACGGCAGATAGTTGAGGCCGGAAAACTGACACATTGCATGAGGTGCAACTGACAATATTGTAGGCAGATTAAAGGTAGGTGGAGCAGCCTTGAAGTTTAGAGACACTCTTGCTGTGAGTTATTGGTCATTCACTTGTACAGGGCAGCCACCTTGGAGGACCACTCCTAGATGCTCACACAGTATGGTAGTGCAGAAATTCTCTCCTCAACCAATACCTAATACGGTAGTTACATGACCTAAGCTAACCAATCGTACCATGCTCTTTCCTGGGATCGCTCAGCACCTCGTACGCCTGTTGGATGACGGTGAACAGCCGTGTACACTCCTCCACGTTGTCCGGATTCTTGTCTGGAACACAACAATAGGTCATCATGTCACCGTACTGGGACTAAGAGGAGACTGAATCATGGCACTAGATGGTGAGTGATTTTGCCAATTTTCTTTTATGAAAGTTTTCCAGACGGGGTGGGTAGAAAGCAAACTTATGCTCTTTTACCTGGGTACAGACTAAAAACCCCTTCCTAGGTGGCAGCTGGTTAGGCTTGAGCCTGGTAGTCTCATACACTACAGTTGACTGTTTAAACCACTCGGCTACCAGTCACACCTAAGCACGACTAGGTATCAGTCGTCCCAGTCACCACTTACCAGGGTGGTACTTCAGGGCCAGTCGTCTGTAGGTCTTCTTCAGGTCACTGTCGGAGACGTCCCTCTCCAAACCCAGCACCTCGTAGTAGCACTCATGGCCATACCTACCGTTCAGACCACTGCATGCGGACACAAACATGTACGTCAGATAATTATACCATAGTAGAGACTATATTATCGTACGATATGGATATTGGTCCGGCAGGAAGTTGGCAATGGGTAGTCTCGGAACCAGACCCTTCGCGCGGGGGAGGAGGAAAGGGTCTGGGCACCATCTTACATTCGAGTTGTCCTCACGGAATGTAATTATGCGTGGTAATTAGCGATCAACTGCGATACCACGCGTACGATCACAGTCGACCTGCTCGTTGCTCTCCTCGACTTTTGTCAGACACTCGTGGGTAACGCGGTACGGTACAGCGATTTGCCGTGTCTAGTCGCTGGCGGACACCAAAAGTCTGGAGAAAAATCGTTTACCTGACATCATTCGCAATCAACGCTTCTGATTCGTGTAGGTCAACATTCCGACCTGGGGACAACTCGAATGTAAGATGGTGCCCAGACCCTTTCCTCCTCCCCCGCGCGATAGGGTCTGGTTCCGAGACTAGGGCAATGGGTTAGGATATATTAGGGCCGGGGTCGGTTCTAAATGCGCGCGCGTTTACGGTACCTATACTAAAGTATGTACTTCCTGCAGGACAATATCCACGTCGATTATCGTAAGAATGTCGGATAAATCATTGTATGGCCCTTGATACTTATAAAAGACTTACTGAGTGCTCACAGCATCAGGTATAGCCAAGGTCTCCGAGAAATGATATGCTTCCCTCTTACGTACTTCACTGTACTTTCACAACATGTGCGCAATCTAGTCTCCAGATCCCACATAATTTGTGTCCCAGACCAGAATGTAGTCTCGTTCCCAACGAAATGCTAGTTTAGGAATGAGACCTGATAATTTGAAGACATGCCGTAACACGTACACGTGCATGCTACGTCCTATCTACGTCCCAAGCAAGGCCAAGCTGAAGCTTGCGAGCAAGTGAGCATGGAAGTCCTAAGCGATCAGAGCTAAGAAAATTGAGGGTTGTGGAACTGCGGCAGCGGCTCTCGAAAGCCTCTCTCCCCCAAGGAGGTGAGTAAGATTATCGCCCAAGGACCTGCTGGGTAGGCTTGTAGCCGTAGGCCGGGAGTAAGCAAGTAAGGGGGGGGGGGGGGGGGGGGGGGGGGGGGGGGTTCCGACACTGCTCCAAAGTGCTCTTATAGCTTGAGAAGCTATTTGGAAGAGTGACGTTAGGAGCTGTGTCCTGATCTGATTCGGCCCAGCCCTCTGGTTTCATAAGTGGTGCTGCATTTCTTAGCTGGGAAGTTTTTGATCCCGGGCTTGTGTTTCATCCTCCACCTCTTCTCTTCCTCAGGAGTGAAGGAGGATCTCATTACCAGATTGCTGGGCCACTATGAAAGTGTGAGTAGGTGGGCATTATATAGGGTTGCAAATCATTTCATGCCCACAAAGTGGAGCATTCCAGATTTTATGACACAACTTCCGCACAAGTACCTATAGGTATTCAACAATTCAACCAACAGCAAAATTGACATCATTGGAATGCTCCATTCAAGCTGATCATGCATAATGGTGCAAATCCCAGCTTCATATCTCCTTCCTAACGATTGTATAGACATCATTTACACATGCACCTAGACAGAACTTGTGACTATTATGCTAGGTATCTTGGGCTAGGAAGGAGATATGAAGCTGGGATTTGCATCATTATGATCAGCTTGAATGTAGCATTCCAATGATGTCAATTTTGCTGTTGGTTGAATTTTGACCCAAAATCATGAAAAAACCATGGATTATAGCCTTTGGTTGAGTGCGATTTTTGGCCAAAATATGACCAAGATTAAAAATCATTTTTAGAACGTCATTTTAAAGTTCTTTTTATGCTGACCACATTGGCACAATTCCCAGCTTCAAATCTCATTCACAGCTTCATATTTCATTCACAGCTTCATATTTCATTCACATACCCATTCCTACATGTCCAAGTGGTCATTGGGTCCTTTTTGCAGAAATGGCACATCAGTCACCCTATAGAACAGGAGTGCTATTTCTTTAATTCCAAATTGGCATGTCAAAGTGTGCCATAATTCGTAGAAATGGTTTCCAAAATGTGCCAATTTTGGCACAAAAAAATTTATCAGCATTTGTATTTTGTCACTAGATTGCAGAATGTGAAACTGAGGGAGCTCCAGCTGCAAGTGAAAGTGACGTGGAGGAGGCAAAGGGAGGAGGGGGGGAGGCGGAGGGAGGAGGGGAGGAGGTGGAGAAGGGAAGAGAGGAGGTGGAGAGGGGAAGAGAGGTGGTGGAGGGAGGGGAGGAAAAAATGGAGGGAGGAGAGGAGGTGGAAGGAGGAAAGGTGGAAATGGAAGGTGGAGAGGAGGTGGAAGGGGAAGCTAACCCTCTGGTACCTGGTGATGTAGAGATGAGTGACCTGACGGAGGCTTCCCCACAGGCACCTGAGATGATGGTGCAGGAAGTGCAACCGGGGACAGAGAAGGACACCGGCCAGTCGGACGCGGATGATGTCGGACCAGTCCCAGACAATGCAAGAGAGGATGAGCATTCAGCAGGCCAACGGCAGGAGGAGCAGCAAGAAGACGGAGCAGTGCCGCTTGCTGCTGAGTGTGCCCCAGTGCTCCCTCAGGTGGCTCCCCCACAATGGCCACAGCCAGGAGAGAAGACAAACTTGCCAACAGAACAGGAGCAGGAGAAAGTAGTGAGCTCCCCAAGGGAGGAAGGTCGAGAGGAAGAGATGGTAACCTCCCCACAAGAGCAACCGCAAGAGACTTATCCTCAACGGCCATTGGAGCCTGTGGCTGATGTTACACAGTCGCAACGGCAAGATGTGATGGCGAAAGTCCCGGTGGTGAAGTCTCCGGTAATAAGACCTCCACGGTTTCAACGACTAGAGCAGGTGGTCGCAAAGCTCACACAAGGGCAGGAAGGGAAGGCGGTCGTGAAGCCTCCGCAGTTACAACAGCGAGAGGAGGTGGTGAAACCTCCGCAGTTACAACAGCGAGAGGAGGTGGTGAAACCTCCGCAGTTACAACAGCGAGAGGAGGTGGTGAAACCTCCACAGTTACAACAGCGAGAGGAGGTTGTGAAGCCTCCGCAGTTACAACAGCGAGAGGAGGTGGTGAAGCCCCCGCTGTTACAACAGCGAGAGGAGGTCGTGAAGCCTCTGCAGTTACAACAGCGAGAGGAGGTGGTGAAGCCCCCGCTGTTACAACAGCGAGAGGAGGTAGTGAGGCTTCCACAGTTACAACAGCGAGAGGAGGTGGTGAAACCTCCGCAGTTACAACAGCGAGAGGAGGTGGTGAAACCTCCGCAGTTACAACAGCGAGAGGAGGTGGTGAAACCTCCACAGTTACAACAGCGAGAGGAGGTAGTGAAGCCTCCACAGTTACAACAGCGAGAGGAGGTGGTGAAGCCCCCGCTGTTACAACAGCGAGAGGAGATGGTGAAGCCTCCACAGTTACAACAGCGAGAGGAGGTGGTGAGGCCTCCACAGTTACAACAGCGAGAGGAGGTGGTGAAACCTCCACAGTTACAACAGCGAGCGGAGGTGGTGAGGCCTCCGCAGTTACAACAGCGAGAGGAGGTGGTGAAACCTCCACAGTTACAACAGCGAGAGGAGGTGGTGAAACCTCCACAGTTACAACAGCGAGCGGAGGTGGTGAGGCCTCCGCAGTTACAACAGCGAGAGGAGGTGGTGGGGCCTCCGCAGTTACAACAGCGAGAGGAGGTGGTGAGGCCTCCGCTGTTACAGCAGCGAGAAGAGGTGGTGAAGCGGCCACAGTTACAACAGCGAGAGGAGGTGGTGAAGCGGCCACAGTTACAACAGCGAGAGGAGGTGGTGAAGCGGCCACAGTTACAACAGCGAGAGGAGGTAGTGAAGCGTCCGCAGTTACAACAGCGAGAGGAGGTGGTTGCCAAGCACCCACAAGGACAGGAAGAGAAGAATGTGGTGAAACCTGCAGAAGTATGTACAGCCCAGCTCAGCTTTTCACCTGACCTCACCTGTGTTCTGTCCTCTCCCTCCCTCTCCACTCCCTCTCTCTTCCCCTCTCCTCCCACTTTCACCCTCCCTCCCTCC
The DNA here is from genome assembly GCA_963931865.1 of Axinella damicornis. Taxonomy (NCBI): domain Eukaryota; kingdom Metazoa; phylum Porifera; class Demospongiae; order Axinellida; family Axinellidae; genus Axinella; species Axinella damicornis. The sequence goes on along the minus strand of OZ007514.1, from coordinate 2,604,335 downwards.
TACCCATCCCTTCCTCCTTCTCCCTCCTCTCCCTCCCTCTTCTCCCTCCCTCCCTCCCTGAAGGAGAAGAAGAAGCAAAAGAAAAAGAGGAAGAAGCGTCGTCGCCATCACAACCAGCAGGAGCAAGTGGCACAGGAGGAGGTCAGGAGGGAGACAGAGGAGGTGGAGATTGAGTAAGTGGTGTTTAGAACATGTCGGTCAATATGCTGTTTCCCTACCTAGCAGACCTTATTTGGGTACACTAGACCACTCCATCTGGCCATGTATTAGCATCGTTCCCAGGCCGTTTAGGGAGGGAGAAACGGCCTGGCAACTTCCGCAAGTTCAAACTGTTACGGACGTAACATCACGGCAATTGCATACCTCATTCAATCAATAAAGTCCACGTGATACTTCTGATATTTTCACCGGCTGAGAATGGTCCTTTCCTGCTCGTGGAAGCAACTGTTTGCGCAGGTTCTGTGACGGAAGGCAAGCAGAAGACGAACGAACAAAAGTCGTTGTGCAGAACACCTACACTAGCGCGATTGAGTGATCAACTATTGTGATGAATGGGCGTAACTGTGACGTTTCAACGCATGACGCAATTCGGTTTACTGTTAATTGTCATGTGACAGTGATCTGAAATCTGATTGGGACTTCCAACTCTCTGGCAGCGGAAGTAACAGTTTGAACTCGCGGAAGTTGCCAGACCGTTTCTCCCTCCCAAAACGGCCTGGGAACGAGGCTAGTCATGTACATATGTGCTACTGGGAGTGCAGTTTCACTCGTAACAAGTTGAGTTGCAATAATATATCAACACAATTATCGATGTGCCCATTTCAACATGCAGGTATGTCCAAGAGGACATTCTTCGTCCGGGTGACCACCACTTTCGCCAGTTCTACAAAATATTTGAGGCGTTCAAACTGGTTGAGCCTGAGAAGAAGCCGGAAGTTGAGGAGAGTTCGATGGAGGTGGCTGCCAAGAGCATCGAGGCTTTGAAGAAGGCGGCACGGCTGCGGCAGCAGCAGGTGGAGGAAGAGTCGGATGAAGAGGAGGAAGTGGAGGTGAGGAGAAGGAGAGGAGGGAAAGGAAGAAGGGGGGAGAGGTAGTGAGGAGATTTGAGGGGGGTGTGAGGAGTGGAGGAAAGACAGGGGAGGAAGTTGTGAGGAGGGGAAGGGGTGGAAGAGGGTGTATGTTATCTGTCTGGAGGGTTGTGTTATACCATATTTGGTAGCGCATTGTCTTGTATAAATTTGGGCTCCTGTTGTAACTGTTGAGTTGTTAGTAAATATTTCCTACGTCCAATTGGCCAAGAGTCTGATGTCAATAATATTACAAAGAGGTGCCATCATTCTGCAGGAAAAAGAAGCACCCAAGATTTCAAAGAAGAAGCTACGTAAGTTGAACCGACTCACCGTGGCTCAGCTGAAGCAGTTGGTGGACAGGCCAGATGTTGTGGAGATGCACGATGTCACTGCTCAGGACCCTAAACTTCTCGTTCACCTCAAGGTAGGAGGGGGTGAAGGAGAGAGATGGGGAGGGGGTGGAGGTGGGGAGAGGGGGTGAAGGAGAGAGATTGGGAGAAGGGGTAGAGGGGTGAAAGTGAGGAAGTAATGTTGAATGGTAATAAGTCATGGTGAGCTAATACTTGGGGCCTAGTTCTAATGATCTCTTATCCTCCCTCTCCTCCTGCTCTACCCCCCTGCTCCCCTCCCTCTCCTCTTTCTGCTCCCCTCCCACTCCTCCTGCTCTACCCCCCTGCTCCCCTCCCTCTCCTCTTTCTGCTCCCCTCCCACTCCTCCTGCTCCCACTCCCCTCCCTCTGCTCCGCCTGCTCCTCTCTCTCTCTCCTGCTCCCCACGCTCTCCTCCTCCTGCTCTCCTCCTGCCCCCCACCCTCTCTTCCTCCTGCTCGTGTCCCTCTCCTCCTTCTGCTCTGCACCCTCTCCTCCTCCTCCTCCTCCTCCTCCTCCTCCTCCCCCTCCTCCTCCTCCTCCTGCTCCCCACCCTCTCTTCCTCCTGCTCTCCTCCTCCCCCTCCTCCTCCTCCCCCTCCTCCTCCTCCTCCTGCTCCCCACCCTCTCTTCCTCCTGCTTGTCTCTCTCTCCTCTCAGTCCACTCGTAACTCAGTTCCTGTTCCACGCCACTGGTGCTTCAAGAGGAAGTACCTCCAGGGAAAGAGAGGCATTGAGAAGCCGCCGTTCAACCTTCCTGACTTCATCAAGGTATACATGTAGCATGTGCAGTTTGATGACGATAACAGTGCAAAAATCAACATTCACATTCTACTTGACTTCCTTTCCCTCCCTTACTCTCCCCCCTCACTCCCCTTCCCTCCCTCCATCGCTTCCTCCCTCCCTCCTCCCCCTTCCTCCCTCCCTCCCTCCCTCCCTCCCTCCCTCCCTCCCTCCTTCCATCAGGCCACAGGAGTGATGGAGATGAGACAAGCTCTGGAAGAGAAGGAGGAGCAAAAGTCTCTCAAGCAAAAGACAAGAGAAAGGGCACGTTTGAAAATCTATGCGATCATTCATGCTTGTTTCACCACTGCCTCTTTGAACCACATCACACACACATTGCACATGCATCTGCAACCACACACAAACATCTGATCTACGCAAACTACCAGGTTCGTCCGAAGATGGGCAAGCTCACGATTGACTACCAGAAACTGCATGATGCTTTCTTCAAGTACGTCCATCATAGCCTCATTCCCAGGCCTCTGCCCAGATTTTCTCTCGCAGCTGTGGAGAAAAAAAAAAAATTTTCTCCACAGCTGCGAGATAAAATCTGGGTGGAGGCCTGGGAACAAGGCTACATCCACCATACATGTACGTTTGATGGTAGACATATCATTTTACTTGGGACAATGAATGTTGCTGTACATGTACATGATATTGAACTCCATGTGTGATTGTCCCATCCCCCCCCCCCCCGGATCATCACCTACTATTGTACATTAATTTTGTACGTCATGTTCAGTCTTGGAACCCTCACATCTGGCCTGCAGGTGGCAGACAAAGCCCAAGATGTCCATCCATGGAGACCTCTACTATGAGGTGGGTTGGTATACTTTGACCTTTGTACTCTGAACTATTGTACTTTAAATTATGGTAATTACTGTAGTGCTTATTTTTGTTTACTTTCACTGACCGTCCCATTCCTCCTCCCTCACACACACACACACACCATCACCACCACACCACCACCACCGCACACATACCACCACCACCAGGGTAAAGAGTTTGAGACTCGGCTGAAAGAGAAGAAGCCGGGAGACCTGTCAGATGAGCTGCGGAGAGCGCTAGGCATGCCCATTGGAACTGTGAGAGATGATTCTCGGCTTCTTCAGAGAGACCCTTCTTTGGATGACCATTTGTGTCATTTCCTGTCCCAGGGCAAGAGCAAGTTCCCTCCTCCATGGCTGGTTGCTATGCAGCGCTACGGCCCTCCTCCCTCCTACCCTAGCCTGAAGATACCTGGCCTGAACGCACCCATCCCTGAGGTGAGCACATTGCATTCTTCTAGTGCAGCTGCAACTGTACATGTGTACTGCTTTACTTTGATAGTGATCTGGACGTCTATTGCAATATACTCAGTACTTACTATTGTATGACTGTTTTGCTGTGAGTATGAGGTTTGTAGAAGTCTTAGCTACCCGTTTCAATCTATTGCTACTATCGCTGAGTCGTAATTTGCTCGGCACTGCACACACACTCATGAACATTCTCAACACACATGCATACATACGCTCGTGCACATTCACGGCACAAATGCATGCATACACACACATACACACACACATACACATACACACACACATGCACACACGCACACACACAATAGGGCTGTTCCTTTGGCTACTTTGTTGGTGGGTGGGGCAAGCCTCCAGTGGACGAGACGGGTCGACCGCTCTACGGTGATGTGTTCGGTGTAGACCTCCAAGATGTTGGTATGACGGCTGATGAAGATGAGATTGACCAGTCGCTATGGGGAGAACTCGAGTCAGAGGAAGAGGCGGAGGAGGAGGAAGAGGTATGATAGGCATTTTTTTTTTCAGGAAATGACTGGATTTTAGTATGCACACATTTATGATCAAATGACTGTCATGTGACAGTCATGTGATTCCTTGCCATACCAGAGGATGAAGGATGGCCAAAAATATTTTTGCTCTTGTTCAAAGCTTTGTTATACATGTATACATGTACTTTGCACTGTGCCCTTGACTGGTAAAGGTGGAATATTATGACTGATTCATGCTCTCGTTTTTCATCAAGGAGTCGGAGGAGGAGGGTGAGGCCCCCAAGCCAGATGAGATCCAGGCAGGACTGGTTACTCCAGTGGAAGGGTGAGTGTGTTGAGCAGTAGTGGCAGTGCTATGTGGACAGTTTGTACTCTAGCGTGATTTCTGCTTCTCCCCTCAGACTCGTCACACCCAGTGGTCTGACGTCCATCCCTGCCGGACTGGAGACCCCGGAGATGATTCAACTCAGGAAGAAGAAGATAGAGGAGGCCATGGAACAAGGGTAAAAGGGAGGGGGTGTATTCTTGCTAGGCCCTGGTTTATGTACATTTTAACAGTGGATATTGTGTGGAGTGGCTCAAACTCTTCATAGCCACAGACAGTGAGCTAACCATGGCCATGAGTTTTCGGTGCTCTAGGGGAGCCCAATAGCTTCTGACTACATGTGGACGGCCTACTACTTGAGACTATGCCTCATGTAATTATATACTGGTAATGTAATAGTGATGTCACTTTTCTGTTTTGTTTACAGTGGGGAGACCCCTGCACTTTACACAGTACTTCCTGAGAAGCAGGCATCAGTGGGCGGGGCCATGATGGGCTCCGCACATGTCTACGACATTGCAGCTGTAAGTTACTCTCAATGCAGACACATAGGACTACTTAGTCTCGGCCCCAGACTCAAACCAACCCCAGCGCGGATCACTGATACTGGAAGCGATCCACGCTGGTTTTGGTTTGGGTCTGGGGCCAAGACTAGGGACAACTGAGTCACATTGGAGCTAGAAGGCAGGCAAGTTAATCACCTGTACAGCTGCGTAGACCAGGGTGGTCTCCATGCTTTTTCTTTTTGGCATAGAATAGAGCTCTCTTTTGAAAACCTATGTGTAGGAAATGACACCGTGCGCTTACATGTACAGACATACATGTATACTACAGCACATGATGTCCAACCTCATTGTATTGCCACATTGTGTATCGATCGCCATGTGTACTGAAAATTGTCCCCTCCTCTTTCCCACAGGCTGTGCCAGGAGCAGCGAAGAAGGTACATGTGTACACGTAGCCTCGTTCCCAGGCCCGAGACGGCATGGGAACGACGCTAATACTGTATACACATCTTGAAGTTGCTAGCAAACAACGTTCATTTGAGCTCCCCTCAAAGGCATCTGATGATGCGACGTTTTAGCTACTTCGGAAACTGTTCTTCTGTTTATTGTGTAGGCTACGGGAGGGGTGTCGGGGGGAGTTGAGGTGGCACTGGACCCCAGTGAACTGGACTTCGATACTGCCACCATGACCGCCAGGTGAGTATGTGAGGGGGTGTGGGGGGTGGGGGTGGGAGTGTAGGCTTCAGGAGGGGTGTCGGAGGAAGTTGAGGTGGTGTTAGACCCAAGTGAGCTTGACTTTTAAGTAGCCTCGAACCCAGGCGCGGAGGGGGAGAAAAGAGCGCCTGGTATCCACTGTTTGCGCATGCGCTTAATTATAACATAAAACCACGTGGATTTGTGCAGATGACGTCGCAAAATTTTCCAAGCGTAAACAATGACATCTATACCACACAACGAATTCACAAAGACTTGATCGCTCTCACGCTTGGAACTTGGTCGTCATCAATGCCATGAGGGATGAGACTACAATGACTACGCTGTGATCTCGGGCAAGCTTCACATCAAACATGAACGGTACTAGCTAGCTAATAACACAATGACTTACCAAAACCTGTGCGTAGCCGGAGTCTCTTCGTATACTCACTTCGAAGATGCCCTCTGCTCGGGTTCGAGCGTCATCGCTGCAAATCCAAGTCGCTGGAGGTACGAAACCGCCTTGTCTAGATCTTCCATAAAATCGCCATTGTGACAATACGATCGTGATACGGTACGTACACGTATCTGACGTCAACAAGCCACGGGAATGACGCGGTATTATCCGGGATTCCCGGAATGTCGGAAAATTAAGCGCATGCGCAAACAGTGGATACCAGGCGCTCTTTTCTCCCCCTTCCGCGCCTGGGTTCGAGGCTAGACTTTTATTCTGCCACCATGACTGCTAGGTGGGTTGTGGGGGTGTGTATTGAGGGCGCATCTTGAAATGCACGTGATACATGTAGAAACAAGAACATTGTGGGAACGTGAGTATTGCTGAGATAATTGTGAGCTGTGTTTTAGCAGACACTGCAACAAGTTATTTGGAATTCATACCTTTTGTGCATCCACACGCATCACATGTACATGTATGTAAACATGCACTCACACACTCGTACACAAACACTCACTGGTACACACACTCGTACACAATCACTCACTGGTACACACACGCACACCGCACACAAACACACCACACACACACACTTGTACACACACACACACACACACTGCAGATATGAAGAACAGTTAAGAGAGCAGCAGAACCAGGTGCAGAAGGAAGACCTCAGTGACATGGTGGCAGAGCACGCTGCAAAGCAAAAGGTCAGACATCGTGTCGCGTCTCTTGGGAGAGAGGCTAATGAGTGACAAGCTGTTTGTTTTCCCATCACAGAAGAGGAAGAGAGCAGCGGCGGCAGCAGCTGACTCTGGAGGAAAAACGAAGAAGATGAAGATGAAAGAATTCAAGTTCTGAAACTTTTTGGCTGATTTTCTTGCAGTGTACATCACACACATTCACACACTACATCTCCCTCAACGTGTAATGTTCTAATTACTCAAAGTTCAAAAGTCTTCATGAAAAATTGAGCTGGAGTATAGGATCCTATATAGGAGCTGGAGATCATTAACAGGTGATTAACGACTGACCAAGGTAGCTGCATAGATGATATATCGAGGGTATAGCTGTAATAGCAACGTTCAACTGTTCCATGAACGATTTGAGTGTATCCTCTACATGTGGCTCTATGGTCAAGAGTCGGTTTGGGGAATTCCCCTCCCTAGCTCAAATGCGAAGGATGATAAAAGGCATATATGCAAGAAATCCAGTGCTAATGCAGAAAATCTGAGCACCTACCTGCGCATGGTTTGTTGACCAAGGTGATGTTTAATGCAGCTAGTGGTCTGATCTGGTCAACCTCATCGGTCTATACATGGTGGCTGTGTAGAACAAGAACGGTGCGATGACCAGCGCGTGTGAGAGCATGACATAACTATGTGAAACTAACCAATTGTATATTTGGGTGAGGGGGGCATGGGGAGTGAGGACTAGTGTGTGTTATCTCTTAGTCAATGTGTATGCACTGAGTTAGAGAGTAGAGATCTCCTCGTTATACTGTGGGTGTCATCCCTGTTGGCAGTAGTACACCTTAAAGCCAAGGAAAGTCGATTACTTGTGTCTCATCAGCGCCCGCTTCACCCTCAAACCTGCCGCTTTAACTGTGTCATGGCCTTCAGAACCCCTTTTATAACTGCACAATAGTTCCGCGTGCATATATCTTTTATAGCTGCACAATAGTTCCACGTGCATGTATCTGCCGCTATAAGAGTGCAATGAATAATGGCCGCCCGCCCAAATTGAAGATGGGGCTGATGAGAAACAATCAATCAACTTTGCCTAGCCTAACGTCACCATGGTGTAGAGACACCTTAGTTCAGGTACTAAATATTTTTCAATTCCTTTTTCCCAGCTAAACATGCCACCTCAGAACATTTACAATGCCCTGCGCCCGTGGACGTTTTCAGCGTCTCTCATTCCTGTGGTGTTGGGGGCTGTGCTGTCCTATAGGACATGCAGTGAGTTCAACATTGTGTCCTTTCTGGTAACACTCGTGAGTGTTTTGGCGGTGAACGGAGCAGGCAACATGGTGAACACTTACTTTGATTTCATGAGGGAGATAAACGCCAGGCGGCGTGCCAGAATACATCCGGAAAATCACCAAGGAAACCGAGATGATCGGGCCCCGGCTGCAGACCAGTTCAACCAGACACAGGTTGTCAATATTGCGGCCTATTTCTACGGGACGGGGATGGCCTGCTTGTGGTTGCTCATGTGGCTGTCACCGGCAAGAAGTGATCACCTAGCCGCCATATTTTTTGGCGGACTTTCTGCTTCTTTTCTCTATACTGGAGGCATTGGACTAAAGTACTATGTTCTAGGGGACCTGCTGGTGATGTTCACCTTTGGACCTCTGTCAGTTCTCTTCTCATTTTTAGTCCAGTGTGGAGAATTTTCGGTGGGCCCCCTTCTCTTGGCATTGCCACTTGCCCTGAGCACTGAGGCTATTCTTCACAGCAAACACGTGAGAGAGATGGAGGCAGACAAACAGGCGGGAGTTGTTTCATTGGCAGTCCTGCTTGGAAAGCAAGGATCATATTTCCTTTTTACACTGCTTCTTTTCTCTCCCTACCTTGTGTTTGTGTTCTGGGGGACTCAGTACTCACTCGCTCTGGGGCTGCCGCTTCTGTCCATGCCCTATGCTTTTCAGCTGGAACGAACGTTCAGAGAGAAAGGCCCCATTAAGTCAATTTCAATCTCTATTTCTAAACTCAACTGCATTCTAAGTGTACTGTTTGTAATAGGTTGTCTTGTAGCTCCAAACATTCCATTTCTTACTCTGCAATGATTGGCAGTTCTACTCTTGTCTCTTTGTACGTCTTCGTTCAACATACCTGCATGCACAGCTCTACTGTTTCGTGTATATAGATTTTTCACATTTTGGGGCTGGTACATAATTATATCTCTGCAGCAGTTGATAGCAGGTCTTCTGCCTGCGACGTAATATGACTTGCATGTGGCTTAATCAGAACTCTTGCTCTAAGCATAGATAATAGAGCGTAAATCTATTATCTATGCTAGACAGTAAGCATATGGAATCTGGTATTCAATCCTACCAGGCTAGTATTCAATCACAAGATCTGAATGTGCACTGACTGAAAAATAGTATGTGCCACTGCTAGCCAGGAACAACATGTTGTTGTAGTATTTGGACCTCCCTTGAAAAAGACGTTCTACCCCTCTCATGCATGATCGTAAACGTCTACTGCACTCCATGCGCATGCGCGATCCGGCTACGCCCACTTCAGCTCCGCCCATATCGCCATGCCCATGAAGAATAGCCTCATTCCCGATCCCATGCGGCCGTTCCTGCCTCAGTTTATCCATCGACCCCTGACCTCCTGGCCAGCTGCAGACCGGGAAATTTGACTTTCCCCCGGGGCCCCCTAACGTGTGCCTGAGCTGAGACAACCACCGCAGTCATGAGTGTGAGGGCTACACGGTCTGATGATTCCTTGTCTGAAGTCAATCTCACGGAAGGTATAAGTACTATGAAAGTTTATGTTTGCAAACCATTTTAGCCACCACTCCAGAGTCTCCAAACATGTTATCGATCATGTTGATCACCAAGTAGTGACAGTATGTTAGCATCCATAGTTGATTTATACAACATTCTAACCCGTTATGATGCAGTATATGGATCTAATGTGCTGTCAGTAACTAGTGTTCCACCGATACCAAATTTACCGATTCCGATATTGGAATATGTGAAAGAGGCTGATACCGATACTGATACCACTCTGATCTGATAGGTGTATTCTCAATATACCTTTCTTCACATTTTTGGCAACAATCCGTGCTTTCATCATCAGCATTCACACAGAACTGCTCCCAAAACCCTCTCTTAATTTGCCTGGCCGTCTATATATGATTGCTCTCAGTCAGACTAATGTCATAGGGCAATTAAATCATCCGTACCACAGAACTCCAATAGCCGATACCCGATACCTCACCACTGGCTGGTATTGGGACCGATACCGATACCGATATCGATATCAGTGGAACCTATCAGTAATGGAAGTTACTGAGACCATGTCAGCCTCCATGTTGGTGCATGTTCTGTTCTTCTCTCTGTACAGTTGCAGCCAACATCCTGTGTGAGTTTCTGGAGGTCACATTTCACCTCATCCTCTATGTCCGGGAGGTGTACCCTCCTGGTGAGTAACCTCCCCGCCAGCTCCGAATGTACTCAATCTTGAGATATCATCCAAGTACCTGCATGTTCATCCAGTATATTGTAGATGAGAATCGGCAATCCAACGAAGCCGATTAATAAGAGGAAGTGACACCAGAGCTAGGAAGCGGCCCATATCAGGGAGGTGTATAGTCTCATTCCCAGACCCTCTGAGGGGTCTGGGCGCGAGACTAGGAGGAGTACCATGCACACACTCACAGTGCTGTTTCAGAGGCGACGCAAGTACAACGTACCAGTGCAGATGTGTGGCCACCCTGAGTTGAACCAGTACATGAGGGACGTGTTGGGGAGTGTCCGACCTCTGCTGGAGAAGGGAGCTGTGGACAGGGTCGTGCTAGCAATAGAAGACAAGGTATGCAACCTAGCCTCGTTCCCAGGCCCCATCCCATTTGTATGTGGCCTGGGAACGAGGCTAGTATGCAACCCTAGCTGCTGTTGCCTTGCAAACCGTCCCCACTTTTCAATTGTGTAAGCTAGAAAGAAGTAAGGCTTTGGCAGTGAAATCACCGGGGACAGATTAGTCTCATTCCCAGACCTCTCAAAAGCGCGTATTGAGGGTCTGGGAACGAGACTAGGGACAGATATGTGTATCACACAGAGAAACAGCTGTATTGGTCCCACCTTTAACTAAGCCCAAACACCGTTCTTGTCCTGTATGTAGCTGACCATTTAAGCATCCATTGAGATTGAGTCGTCTCTGAAAGTGTCCTGGGTTGGAGGTGCCTGTCAGAACTGAGTGATGATTTGTAGGGTCAGAGTTCATGACTGTTGTGCTGTTCTTGTCCATTTATGTTAGTCTATTGGTCTCCCTATGCCCCACTCTACATGCAGCAACATCAACCAGTGGAGAGATTTGTGTTCCATCTTCAGGGTCTGAATGAGCAGGCACTTAGGTGAGGAAAGAGGATGGTAGGAGGGAGGGGGGACGGGGGTGGGAGGCGTTGGGAGGTGGGGAAGCATCCTATTAAACATGACTAATTTGTATGTGTGCTTGATGATTGACTATACAACCATGTGTGTAGCTTCTCTTTCTCTCTCTCTGACTCAGGGATGACAGTTACCTGCTGCAGCTAGAAGATGACCTGAGATCTCTTCTGTTGAAGATCAACGTCTGTGATGCACTGCTCCAGCCCAACCCTCCAGGTGAAGATCCCCATTCCATTCTGTACTTTGATTGGCCACATTCCATTCCATGCTATATAATGGTCCATTCCATTTTGTAGTTTCTGTGCCATACCACAGCACATTCATCCCACTAAGAGCAGCATAGGAATGGTACTTGGCAAATATCAACTGTGGAGGCCAGACCAGATTGATGTGTTTTTGTATGGACTCACCCGGTCCTATCTTTGGTGAAACTTTACAAAAAAAAATATGCTGGCTGGAAGACACATAATTAACTCTACAATTATTACAGCCCTTGTCCTTGTTTGATAACCAGAGATCTGCCATTATAATATGGCTATTTTTTCCCCCGATCATTTTAAGCTGGTAACAAGAAATTAGCTCGGTCTTGCCTCATAAGGTTTAGAATTGTAGTCCTCATTCCATTCCACAGCTAGAAAAATTCTGCGACATAATTAATGTGAAACATCTCAAGCTTCCGTGTTTGTCTTTTGGGATGCAGGTTGTACGTTTGCTGTCCTCATCCACACCAGCCAGTCTGCCGCGGCCGGCATGGAGCACCAGCAACAAGCTAAGGCAGGTGTAAAATGCATCACCATGGAAACCTATCAGTGATCTGAGCAGCTGGTGTCGTAACATGGTAACCTCTCTCCCACACCCGGGACATTCCCACCTCCAACACTTTTGCGGTACAGAGGTTTTCCGTACAAAGTAGCCCGTGTGCTAGGAGGATTCTTGCTAGAATTGAAACTTTACAACAAATGTTTCAGCATCTATGCAGATGCCATCTTCAGTGGAACATGTGATACGCAGCCAGGTGATACATATTATCACCATGGGGATGCCATCGATCTGTAGAGACGTTGAAATGTTTGCCGTGTAAGCAATCAAAATTCTAGCAGGCTTTTTCCAAAGTTCGGTCATTGGATTGGCTCTTACAGACGCTATGCTCGCCAGATGTTGCTGGCCACTGAAAACCTCTGTAGTTGGAGATGGAAATATCCTGGGAATGAGGCAATCTACTAGTCATTTTGGTTTATGAGTGTAATACTACACTAAGTATGTTGTGTCGTATTAAGTACAGCAGTGTTTGTGTATCTCATCCCCATACTGGCATGTTTGTCAGTCTCGTTCCCATACTGCCACTTGTAGTGTTGTCAGTTGAATACAGGTATCATTTCTAGAGTAAACCTAGACATGACACTAAGCGAGGTATGCAAGAATACTTGGCCAAATGGCAGGTCTCAGGTGTACGTCAATTATTTTTGCACTGCAATAGGAATATAAGTTCTGAATAGCCTCGTTCCCAGTCCCACACCCAGCTTTTCGTTGCTTGCAGTTACCGTATTGCAAGCAACGAAAAGCTGGGCGTGGGACTGGGAACGAGGCTAAGTTCTGAACACACTAATCTCTATAGCCTCATTCCTGGGCCTCCACCCAACCTTTGCTCACTCTGTAGCAGTACGAAAAGCCATGGAAGGGATGGGGAGAGGGGGAAGGAGGGTGAGAGGGGGAAGGAGGGTGAGAGGGGGAGAGGGAGAGGGGGAAGGAGATAGATATCTGCCCACTTTGAATACTTTGAGTGACAAAGGCTGAAGAGAAGGCCAGGGAATGAGGCAGATTTAGGAGCCAATGCCAGAGGAACATAGGACAGCATTTCTTTCCAATTCTACATCATTTTACTTCATCAAAGTAATCAACCATGGATCCATTTTCAAATTTATCTTCCCGAAGAAGGGTCACTAGTTTGGATGCCGCCTGTTGAGGTGTCAGGAGCACCTTGTTCTCATACAATCCCTTCACTCCCTCTCTGACTGTCTCAGAGTAACTCTTCTCTCCGAGATACCTCAGCATGTCCGTGTCGACTACTCCAGGGCTGTAGCTGAGTACCCGAACGTCGGGGTTTTCAACTGCTAGAACTCCCATGAGAGCGTTTCTGGCTGCTTTGCCGGGGCTGTAGAACCCACAACCAAAGTTGTAGTTCTTTGCAAGGAGGGAGGTGGCGTTGACGATGATCCGATGACCTTCCTTGAAGCACGAGAGAAAGAGGGATGTTAGGACAAATACGGAGGTAAAATTGGCAGCCATGTAGTCGTGAACGGTTTGGGGATTCGCATGGTCCTTAATTGGCTTTGCAATGTCCCCTACTGTCGCGGCATTGTGCACAAGGACAGCTTGCTGGTATGTTCGACCCTCCACAAACTTCACAGCTTCTGAGAACTTGGAGTGGAGTTGGTCTACCTCGCCAATGTCAGCTTGGACAAGGTGGACTCTGGCACCCAGTGCATTAGCCAGGACAAGTGCCTTCGTCTCCTGCAGTCCTTCTATGCTCCGGGCAATCAAGACCATGTCACATTCAGCACCTGTAAGGTGGGGGAGGTGGGGAGAGGGAGGGGGAGATGGGGAGAGGGAGGAGGAGGGGAGAGATACAAGCCATAGCCTGAATTGAGGGTGGAACTTGTGGTGCTGTTCCATTTTCATAGGTCTCACCTAGTCTCGTTCCCAGACCATTTTCGCACTGGAAAAATAGTCTGGGAACAAGACTATAAGTCTTACCTTCCTTGCACCATTCTTGAGCCAGCTGTACTGCAGTCTCTCTGCCAATACCCCTGCTTGCACCAACAACCAGGCAGAAGCTGTCCCTCTTGAAGCAATCCATACCCTCAGCTAATTTCTTTTAACCCCTTCTCCTCTCAGTGTCATTATCAGCCAAGATCAAATTTTGGAGGCAATCTGATTGATTTGCCATTCCAGCATTCCAGGCCAGTCGTAGACTTTGTTCCTAGGCCACTCCCAGGGGTGAGTGGCCTGGGAAGTTGGAATCAGGTGTAGTCTGGGAACGATCCAGTAACAGTACAATACTCAAAATAGTGTCCAGTCTCATTCACAGACCACGTACTCCGTTCTGGGGGCAGTGGCCTGGGAACGAGGCTAGCCAGTTCTAACTGTACAAATGTGTTCATCAGTCAAAATAGTCCACCACGCCACCGTTCTCAAACTTGTCTTCCTTCAACACCGCAACCATCTTTGAAATCGACTCCTGACATGACAGTACCTTTTTGTCTGTAGCATAACCTTTAAACTGCTCTCTTACCGACTCGGAAAAACACCGCTCTCTGATCTCTCTTTGTATATCAGTTTCACACGGGCCAGGGCTATAGTTGAGGAGGCGAACATCAGGATTTTCTACTGCCAGCACTCCCATCAACGCCCTTCTAGCTGCATGTGCGGAGCTGTACAGTGCAAAACTGGGGAGGTACTTCACTGCCAGGAGAGATGTGATGCTTACAATCATCCGATGTCCGGTTGTGAAGTGGGAAAGGAAGTGTGCCGATAGGACAAACATGGACGAGAAGTTGACTGCGAAGTGATCTTGAATAGCTTTTGGATCTGATTGCTCTATCATTGGCTTTGTGATGTCCCCCACGGACCCTGCATTGTGGATGAGGACGTACTGTTGGTGTTTTGAAGCGTCTGCAAACTTTGAAACTTGAGAGAAGACTGCTTCCAGTGATCCTAAGTCAGCCAAGTCGGCTCGCACCAAGTGGGTGCTGATACCAGGTGCAGTGGAAGTGATCTGGGCCTTGGTCTCTTCTAGTCCCTCCACATTGCGGGAGAGGAGGACAGTATCACCCTGTACCCCTGCAAGCAGTCCAGAGGGGAGAAAATGTGTGTGCATGTTGTTTGTGTGCGTATGTGTGTGTGTGTGTGCATATGTGTGTGTGTGTGTGTGTGTGCGTGTGTGTGTGTGTGTGTGTATAAGCATCCTGATCATGCAGAGAACATCAACAGTGTACCTCATATGCGTTGAAAGGAAGGGGGAGGACAGATGGCAGTCCTGCATGCTAACTAGGCACACAAATACAGACTATTTGTTCAACAAGCACACTGCCCACCTGCTTTAGACCATTCTTGGGACAGTTGTATAGCTATCTCCCTGCCAAGCCCTCTGCTTGCACCAGTCACCACACAGAAACTGCTCCTTTGAAAAAATGCCATGTTCAGCAATTTTGATATTAACTCTTAAGGGTTTGGCTCAAGAAGAGTTAAAGTAGATAGTAATGAATATATACTTCTATGAACAGTGATGAAATGATTATCAGCCCAGATAAGAACATTATTGGATTGAAGTTGACACAGCAGCAAGTTCATCTCACTGTGGGTGTTGTACTAGTCAGGTGGTAGCCTCGTTCCCAGGCCCCGCCCAGCTTTTCCTCGCTTGCAGTCAAGCAACAAAAAGCTGGGCGGGGCCTGGGAATAAGCTAGGTGGTACATGGTAATGCTTAGGCATGGTAGTCCTAGTAGGGTCCACCCCTAGCCTCGTTCCCAGGCCACTCCCACCTCCAGTCTTTGTCACTTGCAGTATGCATATTAGTCTCGTGCCCAGACCACACCCCCTCACTGGGAGAAATGCATATAGTCTCGTGCCCAGACCACTCCCCGCGAGGGAGTGCGGTCTGGGCACGAGACACAATACAGCGGGGGCAGAAAAATTCATGGTTCTTAGTCAGTAACGTTCTGAGGATATATAGCTACATGCATGTTCTGCACTGTAGCTATGTTTGTGACTGTCAGCTAGCCTCGTTCCCTGAGGCCTACCCCGTTTTTTCTGTTCTTCGGTTTGTGTTGACGGATGCGGAAGAGCGGCGCGGCGTGTATTATTGTCAACGCAAACTGAAGAACAGAAAGAACGGGGTAGGGGTAGGCCTGGGGACGAGGCTACCTGTCAGTATTATACATGCTATATTTTATGTACACATGCATGTATACATGCCGAATAAGGAAGCTAAAGATGTTTTAAAATGTGCTACCAGTAACATCTAGATCTTATGTACAGTGCGGTAAAGTTGTTTTCTAGCTACTGGCAAAATACTACTGCCTCAATGTTGCAAATTATATGCGGAGCCTGTTCCCCTCAGTTGCAATTGCTGTCCTGTATAGTCCATTTCCGTATTGGTACACGACGACCAGTGTTTTTACAACATTGACCCAAGTGTCGCTAAAAACAGTGTTACTTGCCATCACATCAAGGTGCTCATACCGAACCAGGGAACGCACCACGCTTGTCACTTCGGACAAACCGTAAGCAGCTCCAACAATTGTAAGTTTGTGGCTTGGATGATTGGCTGTGGTTGGATTGGACACTTCTTGCCTCGCATTGATATTCAGAATGTGATGTTCTCTTGTGACTGAAATAAGTGGTTCATATCCTTCGTGTTTATAAACAACAACAAGAGACTTTTCAACTTCTTGCCAAGGGTCTCCAAAAACAGTGTTTGAAGCGTTCACAATCAGAGCTTCATAATATCTTATCCTTTCATTGAGGGTGTGAGTCACATCCAATGTTCCATAAGCGGCACCCAAGATAGTGAGATCTGAATGGTAAGAGTAGTAAAATATCCATGTTGGAAAAGTAATTACACTCCTGTAGGGAAAAATTGTGCCGCGTATTACCATAGCTATAGGTATTACATGTTACCTCCTGGTGCTACCAGAATCCCATAGCTCCCAAGCCCCTATTTTGTGAAAGTTCTTGCACAGGGTTATTACGATGTTCACGATTCAAAAAATCAAGTAGCTAGCTAGCTGCAAAACAATAAATCATGACATCTGTCCGGTATACGAATGCCAATTGAGCAATGTCAATGACGTCAGCATTTGTGTGGTCCTTGGGGCCAGTCTGGTACCATCCTAGCCTGATTCCCAGGCAGTGTACATGGCCTGGGAACGAGGCTAGTACCATCCCTAATCAAGGTGGTGAGATCAAGACGGCGATGACTTCTAGTGTCACGGATAAAATGAAGCGATCACTGCCTTGAGGTCAGAGGTGGCAGTGTTGCAGAAGACACACAACACCATGCATGTTCACATTTACATGCCACGTGGGGTAGCTAGCTGTGCATTCTATGAACACAACACATGTACAAGTTTATTTTAGGTCACAGGAGTATGTCTGGTCTCGTTCCCAGACCGTTTATCCAGCGCGTGTATCGCTTCCAGTATAACGCGTGGAGCGATCCGTGCTGGGGTTGGTTGGGTCTGGGACCGAGACTAGAGTATGTCAATAGCTGTGTGTAAACACTCCAGAGTCTCTGGTGAGGAATGAAGGTGGTGTAGTTCATGAAAACTTAATAGTTGCTCTTGAGCTATCTATTGGGGGTTGGCATAAATCTCTTGATACTGCAATCTCTGCAATTAGTTTGCCCACTGACATGGCTTACCAGCATTTCCGTGGGGAGCATGTGACGAATAAGAGATTTGCACCAATTGCAACAGTGAGAATCCAAGAACAACCAATCGTGAGTCTATGTTGTATTAATGTTGTGCATGCATGTAAGAAAAGATATTACGTGCAAGTACAGTATAATCCTGCACTAAACACACTCACGTACAAGCCATGTTTGAAGATTCTGGAACCACTTTAGCTAACTAGCTACTCTGCTGCAATTGCATGTACTTAGGAGCATTTAAATACTCTCTTGTATATAATTAATGGTGGTTCATAGCATCATTTCCTATAGTATACCTTGACATCACTGGACAACCTTTCTGAGATCATAAAAGTGAATCTGCCCTAACAAGCATGTCACAGACTGTGAATATTATTACATGGAAATACCCTTAGGTCTAGTGAATGATAAAATGTGGGCACAACTTTTTCTTCCTTATTGAATTTTTTATGTACTTTCAAGATTTTAAGCTTTCAACCCCGAACCTTTACTGTCATCAGTGAATAATAGTGGATATGGTCCAAGGTATATCATGTACATCCATGATCCATGCAACATCTATATCAACAATAATTTGTGAGAGGCATATTACATCGATCAAATACCGCACATCACACAAAAATATAACTGTAGATACATGTATAGACATGTATAGACTGGAAAACATGCTTGGCATTGAGAACCAGATGGGAAGTCTTGCATTTATCATACAGAGAGCTACTTCGAGTCTTGTATCCTGCAATATCAGTGTGTATGTTTTGTGTGCTGTAGTTTACTCATCCTTTGTAATTATGGTCTAATCACGAATGTGAAGTAACACGACCATTCTGAGGCATGTACAAATCAGGCCACATGTACTAGGTCATCAATGCTACAAAAACATGTACCCTCTTACCCATCCTGTCCTTATTCATGATACCTTTTGTAGAATGTGAAGTAGAACTACATGTGGTGTGAGCTTAGCTACTTAGTTGAGGTTTCAGCTACTTCCGTATGCAAGACCAGAAGTGGGAAGGGCCTGGGTGCAAGCGTCCACCTCTTGAGATGAAGAATTAATGGTATGTACCAGCCCACTGTTCAAGGCGGCTGGTACCGAGATATATAGCGACATCTACAGTACCATTCTGGTCTCATAACCACATAGACATTGTAATCTAATGTTGGACAAGAGTGACATCATACAGTGTTGGGTATCCGGTAACAATGTTAGCACTACAGCACTTGAAGTTCCTGCAAATACATACACCTCTTTTCGCTTTATAGTTCAACTTCAAGAGTAGTTTCGGAAATCAATATTGGCCCCGCTTTCAAACTTGTCTTCCTTCAGAAGTTGTACAAATTTATTAATGTTCTCCCTACAGCTTGACACTTGGTTACTGGCATAGCGTTCCCTAAACCCACTGGTCGTAGTCCCAGCATAACTGTCATTCTTAATTGTTTGCAGCATGTCTGTATCCACCGGACCCGGACTGCAACTCAGCACTCGTACGTCGGGATTTTCGACTGCAAGCACACCCATGTAGGCATTCCTGGCGGCTTTGCACGCAGAGTATTGAGAAAGACTGGGGATAAATTTGAACGCGGCTGTGGATGTGTGATTTATGATCACCCTATGGCCGGTTTTGAAGCGCGAGAGGAAGTGAGAGGTGAGAACGAACATGGAGGTGTAGTTTACGCCAAGGTGATCCTGGATGAGCTGTGGGTCAGTAATCTCAATTGCCGGTTTAGTGATCGTACCAACTGATCCCGCGTTGTGGAGAAGGATCATTTGCTGATGATTGGTTTCATTTGCATAGCTGGCAGCTTTAGCAAATGTGCTTTCAACTGTGTCTAGTTTCCCAAGGTCAGTTTCAACCAAGTGAACTTTGATCCCCGGAGCATTTGTGTTGATCAGAGATTTGGTCCCCTGCATCCCATCCATGTTCCGTGAGAGGAGGACAATGTTACACTGTGCACCTGGGAAAGTGAGTGTGTTTATAGGTGTGTGTATGTGTGTGTGTGTGTGTGTGTGGGGGGGGGGGGGGGGGTGTATAGGGGGTGTATTGTTGTGTGTGTGTGTGTGTGAGGGGGTGTGTATTGATGGGTGTGCAGGGTGATGGTGGAGTGGTGTGTGGGTGGTGCATAGATGGTATAGTCTCAGTACCAGCCCATTATTCAATGAAGGCGGCAATCGGTTGTAGTATCCTGTTTGACATGGCAGGATACTACAAGCAATATGACTGTATGCATATGTGGATGGGTGGAGTGTGTGTGTGTCACACATAATTTACTAAACTCTGGAAGCTACCTTATCTGTGTGAGACAAACTCACACAGCTACATCTGTGCAGCTGTGGCTAGTCCCGGATCCAGGTTCCCCAGGATATGGTCTGGCACCAGGACCAGTGAAGCTAGCTACATACCTTGCTTAGACCATTCTTGTGCCATCTGCACTGCGATCTCCCTCCCGAGCCCCCTGCTGCCTCCTGTGATGATGCAGTAGCTATTTCTTGCAAAGAACGCCATTTTCCAACATCCTAATAATCATATTCATAGTGTTTGCTACTACATGTATTACCACCCACAATTCTGGCACACAGAAATTTAATTACCCAATGCTGACATAATTTTTTTTTTACGTACACCATACATAGACACGGGAAGTTGAATTTCCTTTGACACTGGCATCCATCCAAAGTATCCTAATTGTTCCCAAGCCCCCCCCTGTCCAGCTTTTCATTGCTGCAGTATATGGGATTCATGCAACCCCAAAACGGCGTGGGCCTGGGAACGAGGCTATACATCCGAAGGGAATCGGCAGCTATTTGCTGGTGCTATGTCTTTGCCATACCATAATTTATGTGGTGATCAAACTCTCACTTGACAACAGAAGAAGCATTCACATAATTTCACAACATTGTTCCCATAATTTTTATAATGGCTATCCCACTAATACACTTGTTTGCTATACTAGGATTTGGAACAAGGTCACGGTGTAACTCTAGTTTGGCCTGCTAGATCCTCTCTGCCTTCCACTTGCCTCTTTGCTATCCGTGTGTGACCATCCAGGCAGTGAGCTGAAGGTCTAGAAGACTATATAAGTCCTCTTATTCATTGTAGGTTCTTCCACATGCAGGAGTTCCCATGGATACCTACTGACCAACGTCAATTAGAGGACATTCCTGATGCCCATACTGTCCCACTGAAGTCTATAGCAAGCAGCATGCTGAAGGTAAGCGGGAGGTGGCAGGTTTGCATGGAAAGATGGGGTATGTGTACACCAAGGTCACATCGTTATCCATTACCTAACAGTCTGGAATCACGTTCAAAGTTACCTTCAAAGTGACCTCAAACACTATACATCTAGCCTCATTTTCCTTCTCTAAACCACTCAGTGGGGCCTTCCTTTGACTTGGACAGAGCCTCATTTCCTTGCCTGCGGCTACAAACGTATATACCGAAACATGCAGGCTCCATAGTTACCTCTGCATGCCAACCCTATGACTATAGACTATACAAGGTTGGACCTCCAGGCCTCCGCCCAGATTTTTTATCTCGCGGCTGCGGCTGCGAGATAAACTCTGGGCAGAGGCCTGGGAACGAGGCTAGGTGGGACCTCTATGTACTGGACTTACTGTAATACAGTGTTTATCACTTACACACAGCTGCAGCTCATTGTTGATGAGAGTCCCAACAAAGGCAGATCAAAGAGATAGCCATCACTTATTCTCATACACTGCAAACAGTTGTATACAGCCATTGTACAGTTATACACACTTAGTAATTACATAACCTTGCATGCATGAGTCATGTATTCATTGTATTGTAGTGCTATAAAATGAATTGCAACTAATGTATACATGTAATGGATGCATGAGGAACCGTTCAGGTAATTGTAGCTACTAAGCTCCCTCTTGTACCTCTGCATGCTTCACCAGCCTAATGGTTTGCGAAAAAGCATGCAGGTTTGTCACAGAGAAGCAAGGATTACATGTCTATTTGCATGCCCCAGCTTCATTTGCAGCTCAAAGGAAGGCCTTAATTGCCGAGCGTTTATTTAGAGAAGAGGCATACATGCAGCATTTAATTTGAACTTGTGTTGTTGTTTGTGTCAAGTATGAGAGTACTTAAATTTAACTCTATAGTGACTTATAATTAATTAGAGATTTGTGATAATAGTAACTATTGCACCTGTTTTTGGTACAATAATAGCTCTCAATACCAGCTCAAGATTACTGCTTCCATGTTGTCATGTATACGTACAATGAAACCTCTCGTTAGACGATTACAGAAATTCATGTGTTTTAATAAAGTTCTTGGAGACTATAATTATTGTCAAAATTTAATGTTTGGGAGTTTGAAATTATTTTTGTGTCCCTATCTTGCAAATTGGAGAGTCCACTATCTAAGGTTTTACTGTAGTGTGCATAATCAGTCATCGTTGATTGAACTGAGCAGAGAAAATTTGATGTTTGAGCCGTGCGATATTCATGTACTGGAACTTGACAACATTCTGTTAAATTCATATTGCTAGCTCAGCTATTGAGTGTTTGTGGGGCAAAAGATATTCACTACAACCCAACTTAGGTCAACCCCGATTTCTTTGCAGCGCTACGGTAGCTATACTATACTGTCTATCGTCACCGATTTGCGGCCTACCGTCGTCTACTATCCATCGTCGTCGTACGTATGTGTCCATCGCCGGCCGCGCATGTCGATCATGGCACAAAAGTAAGCCAAAAGCATGCACTAGTATATACTTTACTTGCATATGTGGACAGATCTACTGGATCAGAAGTGCATGTTCGGATCTGATTAGCCTGACTTACTACCGCATTAGTCTCGCGTGGCCCAGACCCTTCCCGCGGCGATTAGTGGGCGGGGCGGGAGGAGGGGAGGAGGGAAGAAGGGTCTGGTTAGCCTCGGTCCCAGGCTCTCTCCTCTAGAGAGGAGAGAGCCCCCGCCCCACTAATCGTCGCAGGAAGGGTCTGGGCCACGCGAGACTACTACCGCATGTAGCAGAACACCCGCGCGATTGACATCGCAATCGCGGCTGCATGCACATACAAACTAGTCTGGGTGCAATAATGTGTGTACAAAAGTTCAACTTCTTGGTGGCCTGCAAACAGTGTACATGTCATCATACATACATACATACATACATCAAGGCCTAGCTACAGGTAATCATCTTCAGTATGATTATTACCGGGAGTACACCGGTAGCTAGACTACTATATTTTCTTAATTGTCTTGTAGCTACACTTTTCATGTTTCATACACTGCAGGCATCAACAGCGCAGTGGATCAGAATCACTTGCATTCCGGGACGTTTATCATGATCTCGTGATAGCAACCATGTACAATACTCGGCCTCTGGCTCTTAGTTTGTATGCCAAAGGCGTGATTTCAGGTTCAGTCCGTGATGAAGTTTTCCTGCCAACGTCGACTCCTGAAATGCAAGCCAATGCGCTCCTCCGTGCAGTTGAGGCTAAGGTCAAGGTTAATCCGAAGGAATTTACGACCTTTGTATCCACTCTTCGGGAGTGTGAAGAGCCATCCTTTGCTGATCGCTTGATGCAAGCCAAAGGTATGTACCATGCACTATTATTCTGTGTGTGTGTGTGTGTGTGTGTGTGGGGGGGGGGGGGGGGGGGGGGGGGGGGGGGCAATGAGCATCAGCAGCTTGATGTCACAAGCTTCAGGAAGCTTTTACGAACACACTAAATAGCACTCTCAAATGAGTGATCCAAAAGCTGCATTGGTCGAGTGAGACGGCAGATAATTATAACTTTGCAAATGGACAATGCTAGCAATAAACACTTCCATGCACCAGCCAATGCATATGTCTATTCCCAATCCCACAATTTTATTATATTCACTACTGGAGGCTTTTCTTCTGAATTGCATCCAAAAACATACTGAATACCATTGAGTGCCATGAGAAACTTCTGAAAAAATTGCAGTTTTGGCAGATGTGCTAGCATAGTACATCTGAAATTATGTGAATAACTGAAAACCATCTGAACTTTGCAGTCATTTTTTTTCAGATTCATCTGAAAATGATCTGAATATAAGACTGTTTCTGAAAATTGTCTGAATAACATCTTCTGAAAATGCTCTGTATATCGGAGACTACATCTGAAAACCATCTAAGTGATTTTTAACACTCGTCAGTATCTGACTATGTTCTGAAATGCTGGCACTGAATATGTTCTGAATTGATACTGTATCTGAAATAGTTCTGAAACTTAAACATCTGAATACCATCTAAACAAGTGGGATTCTGAAATAGTTCTGAAACTCAAACATCTGAATACCATCTGAACAAGTTGTAGGGCTCATCATTATCTGAATTTATTCTGAACGGATGTTGTGCATCTGAAATAGCTCTGAAACTCAAACATCTGAATACCATCTAAACAAGTGTGCATCTGAAATGGTTCTGAAACTCAAACATCTGAATACCTTCTAAACAAGTTGTAGGGCTCATTATTATCTGAATGTATTCTGAACGGATGTTGTGCATCTGAAATAGCTCTGAAACTCAAACATCTGAATACCATCTAAAGAAGTTGTAGTAGCTAGCTACTCAAATTAGCTATCTGAATTTATTCTGAATGGATGTGTACATGAAGCTATCTGAAATAGTTCTGACTCAAGAACATCTGAATACCATCTAACCTTGAAGTTCAATATCTGACTTTATTCGGAATGGGTAGGCTATCTGAAATTGATCTGAAGTTGTTCTGATTTATGGGAATAGTTAAGTTAAGTTAACCCATTAGGTACTAGCCTATTTGAATGTTGCTGAGTCATCGCACCTTGGCTCCCTGTTTGTATCTCCAGACTACCTAGTTTTTGGAGCGAATGACGGTAGGTATAGCAAGATCAGTTGCTATAGTTGTACAGAAGTGGCGAGAAGTGGACCAAACCAGACTGAGAGAGACTGAGTTACTCATCGTGGCACAAAGAACGGCATGAACGGTAAGCGCTTTTGTGTGGCTAGCTAATTATTAAGTACAGCAGGCCATGAGCGCTGCTAGGGTTGGGAGTGACTTGTGGCCAAGTGACTAAAGCATTTGACTGTGGACCATAAGTCCCTGGTTCGAATCCCACCTGTTGCTCCACTATAATGTGGTCCCCCCCCCTAGCTTGGGAGACCAGCTAGCCTTAGGCTGAAAGGGCTTGGAGATAAAAATTAAAACACCTTACCTAGGGTATCACAGATGTACAAGTACCGTACTCTCGCGAAAGTCCGCCCATGGGCGCTGCATCTTACTTTCTCACCAAACAGGGGGGTGGGCGCTCTTCGAGTGTTTCCGCATTCAACCTTGAAAGAGCACCCACCTTTGTTTACGTACACAAGCTGGCTGAGGTCCAGCGTGGAGGCCGCAGGGCCGTCGTCAGCACAGGCAAGCCAGGCAACACACACGGACACCATAGATACGGATACACAGACTAACAGAGACTTGCTGCAAGGAGGTTCTTACCTCAGATACGCTGGAACATCTCACTAATGCGCTCCATCGCCTGTTACACGAGGCACGAGGCTATAGCGCGAGGGTGGGCGCTCATTCGAGTAAACTTTGACCCTGTATAGAAAATTGAGCCAAAAGTGGGGGGTGGGCGCTCTTTGCGGAGTGGACGGACTTTCGCGAGAGTACGGTATAGGCTTTAGCTACCAGCATGTACCTGCTTCAATGTTTAATAGAATAGCAAGGAACTCGCGTTCTTTTTGTTTGTCCATGCTATGACATCACAAAATTCATAATTTCAGGTGGGTACGAAAGGTGACATGGGCAGCAAGTGAGGTTTATCTGCTCCTCTTCATGGGAAGTGGTCCTCACAGATCCACTAGATCATCCTTTGGAAGACCTTCAATTTGCCGGAAGTTGTTCCCCAGGTGTGGAGTCAAACAGGAAGGCAAAGTCTCTTTGAGGTAAGTAGCATGCATGCAAATGTTTAACATGCAGTACTAACTAAATGGCCATGGACTGCTTATTGGGGCGAGCCATGTTTGGACAGAGACCACTCATGTAGGACCTACCTATTGCTGGACATGCAACAAACATTTGGCTGGTGTCTCGCCCATAATAGACCCATTGCAGCTGACGTCATCACTTTGAGAATATACGGACGGGTAGCATTTTTGGAGATAGTAGCTTCTACGGTGATCTCGGCAAACGCAAACATGCACCAACAATATTTCTAGTTGTAAAATGGGATTGCTGTGTAGGCAAATAAAGCTGTATAGACGCTTACCAGTGATGCAAGGCACGATTTGACTGATACTGCATATGAAGCCAGTGTATTAGTCTTGTGCCCAGACCCGTCCCGCGCGCCGCCGCGGAGAGGGTCTGGTCTTTTGAGTGCGATTTCTTGTCACTAACACCTTTCCCATCTGGAATTTGAGATGGCCAATGAAATCGAAGAGCGCGCGCGTAATTTGCTAATCATCGTGCATTACGTCACCAATCGATCGAGGAGTCAAAAACAGCTCAGTTTGAACAGCTCGTAACGAGGACTTACTTCGTTGTTGGTTGATGACACCCCTTCGTAGCTTCTAAGAACCTTTCAGCCATCTCCAACTTCGAAAAAGACGGTTTACGGCAACACCGGAATGACGAAGAAGTCCACTGCCCTTCTGCTAGTAGCGGATGTTTTGGGGGTTAGGGGACATCGCTGAGTGCTTGAAGGTAGGGTTGCATGATAAACAGTACAGAAAGGAGCGTTTATCTTCACATTTCTCTGATAAATTGCATTCTTAGCGCAATCAGCGCTTCAATTACACCTACGCTGGCCACGCCTCTGTGACAAGAAATGTAACTCAAACGACCAGACGTTCTCCGCCGTGGGCGTGAACGTCTGGGAACGAGACTACCAGTGTATGACGGTACACCAAGATGGCGGCTTCTGGATAGTACACAGAAATGCTCATAAAACATGACGTAACTGCAACGGGTCTATATCACTCATTACTGGTATGGCTCATGGGCTGTTGTAAGCTACCTTAAGGTCACTATTATTTGTAGGAATTACTTTTAGTGAATTGAGAAAAATCGCTAATTTTGAACCCGCCAAAAAATATTGTTTGCAAATGAAGTGCATTTATTGGAGCGAGCCATAAGCTGATGCAAGCCGGGAGCTCAGCGCTGCAGCAGCATGGCAGTTGAAACGGATTGATGCAATCGCGCAAGGAGCAGCAGCTGAAGCGGACGCAATCGGGGAGCAGCAGCGCTGCACAGGGAGCTATCCGGCACCGGATTACTTCTGTATTATACTAATACAACCGTTGCTATCTGTTAAAGACATGAAAATTAAACTCACCAATCTGCTACATCCCAATAATAATGGTGACATTAAGGGAAATTGTAGTGACATTAAGGTATGCAAACCGGCGTTTGATAAAACAAGGACTGAACTAGGACTGGATGAATTTTTTCCTTTCAATAGCAATAACTGGCTGTATACTGTGTTACAGAAATAGGCTGTTTATTGTCATCACTAACTTCCAGCTATCAGTCATTGTCATGTGCTCTTTTAAGCCAGTCTGGAGCACCGGCAGGAAGTGTATGTAAGTGTTAGGGTGCATAGAGCTGGAACACCAGTATATACTTATGCAAGACTGGCACGTCATTATTACAATAGACAGCACCCATTTTATATAATGTTACCATCTTTGCTCGAGCACCCTCTTCTACTTTCGTTACCAGTACAGCGCTTAGGAATGGCCAACAAAGATACTGACCACACAGTTGTGATTGCTGTTGTTCACTGATCCTTATGTGCCGACGCTCGTCACCTTGCTGACAAAGTTGTGAGTACTGTAAAATCATTTTCTCTTCCCTTCGGTCGCCATTGCTATCTTCAACTCAACTGAGCATGGTCGTCATGTGACATGTGCATTAACTGGAATGAACAGTAAGCTATTAGCTTTGCGCTACCTGCGAGTCCACTGGTGCAGTTTTCACTCGATAGTGAGTAAATAGCTAGCCCAATTCTCTAACGCAGTTAATACTGTGGGGAAAAGTTACACAAGTTTCAGTCCAGTCCCAGTCCAGTCCTTGTTTTATCAACTGCCATGCAAACCTGGGAGCTGTCCAGCTTTGGCAGACACCAAGTCCTGTTGGATCTACAAAACAATTGATCAACACTACTACGTTGTGATATCACACTTGCAAAACATTGTGTTTTATTATAGAAAGATGACATCTTCATGGAAGGTCGATCTCAAATGTATAAAGGATACGTCATAGGAGTGGTGCGCATGATACAGACACTGTGGTACAGGGGAGACAGGTGCCAAGGAGAAATAAACAATAGAACAGAACAGAGTTGCTTTTGTGTTAATTACGTTACTGTTGTGTACTCCTATTTGTGATTCATGATACGTGCATATACATCAACAACTTTCAACAACTTCAGATCGTCCAATTCAGAAACTTCCAAGGATTATCAGAACGTTATCAGAACAAATGCAGATACTCGCTTTGCTGAATGTTCAGAATATTATCAGATTCAATTCAGAACAAATTTGGAATGTTATCAGAACAAATTCAGATACTCAAATAATGAGCTTGGCCGAATGTTCAGAATATTATCAGATCTGAATCAGAACACATTCAGATTGTTATCAGAACACATTCAGATACTTTGACAATGAGCCTGGATGACTGTTCAGAATATTATCAGATCCGATTCAGAACAAATTCAGATGGTTATCACAACAAATTCAGATACTCAAGCCGTGAGCTAGGCTAAATGTTCAGAATATTATCAGAATGTTTTCAGAAGACTATCAGAATACATTCAGATGCTCCAATGATAAATTTGCTCTGAATGTTCAGAAGATTCTCATACTATATTCAGATAAAGTTTAAGATGGTATTTATACTATTTTCAGATATTAAATCAGAACGTATTTGGATTGTTTTCAGAGGAAAATCATATGGAATTCAGATTACATCCAGAAGGTTATCAGACTAGATTCAGATACCCAAGCAATGAGCCTGGCAGAATGTTCAGAATGTTATCAGATCATATTCAGAGCTAATTCAGAAGGATGTCAGAACAAATTCAGATACTGGAGCCATGAGCTTGGCTATAAACGTTCAGAATATTATCAGAACGTTTTCAGAAGACTATCAGAATATATTGTACATGCTCCAACGATAAATTTAGCATCTGAAAATAGTATAAAAACCTTCTTAAATGTTCTGAATATAGTATGAGTATCTTCTGAAAATTCATACTAACTCAGAACATATTTGGATTGTTTTGAGAGGAATGTCAGATGAAATTCAGGGGGGTCAGGCCAGTCTTTGTCAGAACTATTTCAGATGCCTATATTCCCATAGTGATTGGCAACATTCAGCATGCGGTGAGGATGTTTCTGATGAGTGCACTTTGTGCAGTCATGCACATAAGTATCCCGTACGGTAACCTGCAGCTAGTAGCTACAGTCGAAAGACTCCTGTCATTTTGAGCCTGAACACTTGTATAGCTACGGCTTTTTATAACAGTCCCATAATACACCATTCGGAAATTATAGACTCTACGTACAGACACTTGGCATGTTCATCAGATGTGCATGCATTGCTGGTGTATGATGTGCATGATTCAGATCCAGTCCGGGGCCAGGTCTAGCAACCTTGACCTTTGACCTCCTCCATTTTGGTTTCTGAAATTGCTGCATACCCACACGTTGCCACTTTGGAGCCTTTGCTGTGTAACTTGCTCAGCAGCATTTCTGTGCACTCATATTTATCCCAAAGGCAGGTATAAAATCCTTACACTATGGTACAGAGATGCAAACAATTTGCACGGAATGAACAATAGACAAACTTCCCAACCTCTGAATTTAAGCAGTTAGATACTAGCTAAGACAGAAAAAAGAACTTGCCAATACTGTGAAGACTTGGTTCTCCATTCCATCTCCACAGAGACTAGAGATAAAAACATCCCTTCTGAGGAAGAATTAAACCCTCAAGGGTATATATTGCTACCGTCGCCACAAAAGATTGAGACAGCTGTTTCAAACTATAAAGCACTACAAACGATCAAAACCATTAGCAAGGAGCGTTTGGTACTTCCATCTCACAAACACCTGAAGCTAAATAAGGAAGAGCAGTTTTGCCCCCGTCTCACTATCCAAGACGCTGAAACTCGCCAGCCATTTAATTGCACCATACTACTGCCAGATGAACCTTCACCTCCAACGCCCAACTATTTGTGTCGCCTTTCCATCACAGTTGAACCTCACCCATTCTTTCCAATGCGTCCTCTTCCTAAGCTTTACCATATACAAAGGAACGGTGCACTCATACATAACACTTCGTTTGTAGAAGTACAGTTCTGCTTCATCCAAGGCTACACTGATTACGTCATCACCTTTAGTGTGGCTTCCATCACCGACAATGAAGACATAGAGCACATCGGGTATAGCTGTGAGAAGTGTCAATGTGTGGTGCGAGCTGTTGACCAGCACACAGATTCAATACTAAGCATGCCACATGTTTTTAAGCAGTACGATATTCCATGCCAAAAGGCACTATACCGTAAATTTGATAACACCCTAAGCAACCTTGTCAACAGGGGTGGTCAAACAGCTGAAGTTGATCGACTGGTGAGCACTATTACTCGCAACCAAAACCTACGTCCAGATCTTAAGATTGAAGCTTTGTGCTATCAAGCGTCAGAACGAGCGTTGCGGTACCGAACAGATGAATGTCTTTCAATCCTTGACCAAGCTGTTGCACTTGCTGACCACCCATCTTGTGTGAATAGTGACCTTTTGAAGGGCATGAATCCTTGCTGGTTTAGCTGCAGCGCTCCGTATGCAGCACAACTATGGTGATGCACTCGAGCGTATTCGACAAGCTAAGGTTATGTATTTTTCAGCAGCTCCATCAGGGGACACATCAAATGTGTTTTATGAAGAAGCCATTCTACTAGAATTCCTCAGAGAACACAACACGGACAGAAGTGGGCGTGAACACCTTTACTTCATGGCAATTGAACATGCAAGATTCGGTTCTCAGCTAGAAGCTGACCATGATCTTTGTGCCATGCAGATTTGCAAGGCAGTTTATCATCTCAAGTCAGTTCATATATCAAAGTTGAAGCCGCCTATTTCAGAAGAAGACATCTATCCGCTTCAACCCACTCTTGATGACCTCTCAAAAGCTGAAGAAAGCCTTCGAATTGCTGAAACAGACATAGACGAAATGAGTGCGTTTAATAAGGGAAATTACCATCGTGCTCTCTCCGATCTCTGCCTCTGGCGAAGGGACTACCAGAAAGCTATTCAATATGCAAAGCAAGCAAAACAGCAGTATGCCCATGAACAGATTGATAGTCTTGTGTCTTATGTTGAGGCACGTCTGTCTTTTCTGACTAAGCAAGCAAAGCAGCAGACTGACGCAGAGGTAGACCTTGAAAGACTTCTAGATGAATGCGTTCATTAGCAGATGACACTTGCTGAACGATATACATTTGTATCCTTGAAGCCCTAATTAAAGATTATATCCTCCCCTGCACAGTGATGTTTTGTACAGTTAACATATAATACAGTGTTTTGATTGTTTGGTTATTGTAGTCCTGACTAAATTGCTCTCTAGTTATTGTATGTCACTTTATGGTTGTGCATTGTGGTCCCTTAATTCTCGTGTAATCAAACAATTGGATGTAAGTCTTAATAAGTGTTTACGTCACATTAAAAATTTTGGTCTCTCCCTTTTTATTGTCACACAAGTATTCTCCATTGTGTATCAGGTTGTGTCAGTGTGTTCAATATGTTTTCAGCAGTTCTGTAAGTTAATTGTTTCAGTCTGCCTGTACTAATAGGAATGTCCGTGTTCGTTTTTCTTTCTGCTAGTTTTTCTTGTCGTGATTTTGTTGGTTATAACATTAAGTATGGTAAGGAGGTTGTGCGTGATTATAGCAATGTTTGTCCTAATTCTGTTAGTATTGTTAAAGAATTGAGAGATCCTTTTTGTACAGGGTTTCGATGTTGATGAACTTGTATCTAAGTTAACTACTTCTTAGGTTGTTTATGTTCTTGTACTCCTTTTCTGTGGGTGAAATAATAATATATAACACAAAAGCATGCAGTGTTCTAGAGCTCGCCAGGATTTTTACATAGGGCGGGGGGAACAAGGTGCACGGTTTATCTGCTGCACTGTTTCTCTGCTTTGTACTGTGTTGCTTGCAGACGGAGTAGCTACAACAGACCGACAATGATAGATGCAGAACTGTCATACACTGGAATGTACCACTGATAATCCGTCTTCCAAGACGCCTTATAGCCGATCTTGTGCTTGCTTCGTGTTACAAAGCTATCAGAGCTCGACGACTCCGAGCAATGCCTTTGTTTAGCCATCTCAATCATGAACACGTGGCGCCTCGAGTAAAGAATATTCATATACGCACGGCGTGCACATGAATAATGGATGGCCGCACAGGAGTACTGAGTGCGGTGGGGCGCCACGGTTCCGCGTTTTAACGAGAACACTGACACAAACGTATTGCCCTGTGCATTGAAGCTATCAACATGTTTTTGCTTTTGTTGCTGTGTAAACTATTAAGCACATAATTATCATCGAGAGGCAACCCGACTAATTAATATGACTAGCCCTGGGGTTAATAATATTCATCGCCACCTTTCCCAGTACAAGTACTAACCCCTCAGACAAAGAATTCCCCCTGCAACACAATTATTCCCTGAGATGGACCCAAGATTTCTGTGTGTGAGATAGCTGCTGGGTTCAATGCGCCATGCAGGATGGAAGTGTGCTGCCCTTTTAACTGTACTAACTAGTGGCATATTGTGGGGCGAGCGTGAGTGAGTGCACATGCATGTGGAACAGTTCTATGTACAAGACTGTCATCAGAGTGTGACTGCATGAGCACAGCACAACCTCACGCAAGCCCAAGAAATATAATAATATCACACCAAAAGTATACACACATATGCACAACATAGGAACTATGAGTCAGGCTAGCTGAAGCAGTCTAGCGGCAACATGGCAGGTAACACACACTCCATATGCATGCAGCACACTGGTCCAGCATAGCCTCGTACCCAGGCCCTCACGCGGAACGCGGAAGAGGGCCTGGTGACACTTGGCAAAATTCCCGTATGTGCTGAGCTCAGCAGTCTTGATTTCGGGTAGGCGAATCACGTTCGTCCATTGCCAATTACTGCGTAGTAATTACATTCTTCACCCCGTGAAAAGTGTAGCCGTTTGATAAAAACCGCTGTTCTAGCCTTCAAGACTCACCTCTGGTTGCTCCTTGGCAAGGACTTGCTACTTAGCCATCACCAACAGCTACCTTCCGCGTGATTTCGAATGCATCCAAGTAAGGAATGTAGTCAATTACGCAATTATGCTGACTGAGCACATACGGGAATTTTGCCATGTGTCACCAGGCCCTCTTCCGCGTTCCGCGTGAGGGCCTGGGTACGAGGCTAGGTCCAGCACACCATGTGTTCTGTATAGGACATGTCATGTACAGCTCAGAGTTCGATGCGTAAGTAGCGGTGTTCGTCTTTGCTGACGCCACTGAGGAGGTACAGAGGTAGACTGTTCGCTCTAGGCCTCTAGGCAATGAATAGGTAGGTCAGAGCGGCGGTCTACATCTTTGTTGTCGCCATCGTCCATCAAACAGCAACCTGAACTTCTCAGTACCAGTTGCGGCGGAGATTTACGGTACGATGTCCGGAAATGAGTGCAAAGTTTCATACGTTATATTGCATGCACCAGAGACATTTCTGTGGCTTTCACAGGTGTTTATGCCCTCATTCAATATTGCTATGGAGCATGAGATATGCAAGCGTTAGCTCTAATTCAGCTCACTTAAACACCCTTGGGAACCATTGGACAGTGTAACTATATACCATGACATGAACAAACTCAATGGGCTACTACTACACATCCACTTCCTCAGTTTTGAATACGAGTATCATCCATGCACTCTTCACTATACCTACACCACTAGTCTTAATTCTCCTCTCCTGCCACACAACACTCACTCTCCATTGTGGCTACTTCTTTATCCAAGGAGGCCATCTGCCAGTATCTCCCTCATCTCTTCCTCAGTCTTCTCCTAAAGAGTGAGAAGCAGCTCATTCTCAGTAGATGCCTATTTCACTGGCAGGTTACAAATTAATACAATGCTAGATTTATAACTAGCTACTAAACTAGCATGACCATGGTGGCTATCTCTGCAGGTGTTTTTTGGTATTATGAGCTCCCTATGCATACAGGACAGTTGCATCTTCCTCAATGTCTTCCATTCTTTACTTTCCCTCCCTCCCATTCTCTTCTCTTCACTTACATTCGGCCAGATGGACTGCTAACAGAAATGGAGTCTCAAGCCCAACTGTCACAGCAACAACCACGGCATCGTTCCTATCTAGCTACAGACACCAAGCCTTGTCGGGTCTGGGCACCATCCTAGCTAGCTATTTGCCTACGGAACAGCACTCGGATCCGAGTCAACTACAAGGGCTTCAACAGAGGGAGCGCCAATGGCAGAGGGCCTACCAGAGGAGGCCAACGGCATCGGTGAGCGAAGAAAAACGACAGAGACAGAATCACGCTCATCTCTGTCCACAGTTTACGCGTGGCAGATTCCAACCAATCAGATCGCAGCATTACGGTTGCATGCATTGGCTGGTGCACCGGAATGCTGCGATCTGATTGGCTCGCATCTGCGATTATTCAGTTATGGCGGGAAATTTTCCTTGTGCACGCGTAAACTGAGGACAGAGATGAGCGTGATTCTTGCCAGCAGCTAGGCGTCAGCGGGTATAAAAGGAGAGTCCATTTGTGTCTAAGCCATTCGGGTTAGGTTTAGCTCGGGTGAGGTTAAGGTGAGGTGAGCCCTCACCCTAGCCTTACCCTAGCTGAATACCTTTCACCGCCAGGGTAAGTGGGGGTGGCGTGGGAGCATGGGGGGTGGGGCTGGGAGCATGGGGGGGGGGGGGGGGGGGGGGGGTGGGAGCATGGGGGGTGGGGCTGGGAGCATGGAGGTGGGGCTGGGTGGGAGCATGGGGGGTGGGGTGGGTGCGGGGGTGGGGTGGGTGCATGGGGGTGGGACTGGGAGCATGGGGGTGGAGCATGGTGGGTGTATACAGAGGTCATCATCAATGCTACACGTTGAGTGTATACAGATCAATGACCACAGATTGTTCATAATGGATGTCTGGTTAACTCTCAGACATGGTTCGTCTCAATGGAGCTGCAACCTCGTTAGCAGCAGCTTCATGGGAGTGGTGGCAATGGAGACATGGCGTCCACAGAAAGTCTGCAAATAGAAAAATAGACCAGTCAGTCACTCAGGCAACAAGCAGTCAGGAAGGTCGTTGACAATCAGTCCCCAAGAACTCTTCCCAGTTACACAATGTACTTAGTTGCTTCCATGCCACAAGCAAAATCTGATGCAAGGTCACGTACATCAAACATGAAGCTACACAGAGTGGAGAGAACCTGATGAAGTCCACATGTGCACAGCACCACCACCCTAGCACAGTGGCTCCTAGTAGGATGTGCATTGGCAACCATGAGGTAAGAAAAGACAATCTGATCAGGTGCCAAAGGATTGATTGAGTCACAGGATTTCCATATGGGGTACACAATCCAATATAGCGCTCATGGTCAATGTTACCTGATTCACTAACACGTCTCACTCCAGATTTTCTCTGCTCACATGATGGGCCACTGTGATTCATAGCATGCATGTGCACCCCTCAAATACATAATTATCTGCCAAACTGAGAGTAGCTATCTCTTACCACTAGCTACATTCAAGTTGTAGGCTGTGAAACTGGTCCCTGTGGATAAAAGTAATGTACAGTAGTATACGAGGATATTTTTGATCAGGAACACCACTAACATGCTATGTCAATAATGATTGTGGGGGATCATCAC
The DNA here is from genome assembly GCA_963931865.1 of Axinella damicornis. Lineage (NCBI taxonomy): Eukaryota > Metazoa > Porifera > Demospongiae > Axinellida > Axinellidae > Axinella > Axinella damicornis. The sequence goes on along the minus strand of OZ007514.1, from coordinate 2,568,891 downwards.
TTAATTCACTTGAATATAAATGGCATTGCTCCAAGATTCCATTTGAAAGGTCAACCAACCAGGCGTTACCTTCAACAGTAAAACCAAGATTAGACAGAGCCTGAGTCGAGCACGTCTGCAAGCTGGTTCGCACACCAGATTCAAGCTGGTCTGCACACCAGAATCATGCTGGCCTGTACATGCACCAGAATCAAGCTGGTCTTCACATAATATGACCGCATCTATATCCCGGATTCCACACTTACATGTAGACACACTGCCACCCACCCACCCACACACACACACACACACCCACACACACCCACACACACACACACACGTACACACACAGTATAGTCTTACTTCAAACCATACCCTTTGCCTTGAGCAGGTCGAGGAGCACAAAGACCCCCTCATTCTCCAGGAAGATGTCCTCCACCACATTGTTCCCCACCACTGTACACCAAACACAGTCAGTCGCTGCCAGCAGCAGCCGGTGGTGGCCCAGACCAGTGGAGAACTTCTCCGTGTCACAGTTCAGGTAACTCATCTACCAAGCTTGTGCAGCCAGCCAAGCTGTATACACCCTTTGTTTTGACGACACATCAGTCACGCATAAGCTTGGATGTCATAATGAAGTACTGGGTAGTAGCTTTCCGGGCCCCCAATTTTTCAGCACCAATAAATATTGCAGTGGCCTGGGAGGAATGTCATCTAGGAATAATCAACTATACGACCTGCCACAATTTTAGTGTATGCTTCTTGGGTGCCACTTCGTCTTCTCTCATTCTCATGCCTGGGAATGAGGATAATGGCCTTCCAATAATGCAAGCGACGAAAACAAGGAGGGGCTTGGGAACGCTAGAACCAGCAAGAAACTTGCACTCAAAGATTGGTTACATAATAATTGGGGCGAGCCTGAGCGAGCCCCACACTAGCGTGACTTCATTGCGCAGAGCGTGTGTATGCTTGCTTGCTTGCTTGGATCTAGGCCTGTCCATATTATTCAAGAATAATTTTGGGAATAATAGGTACCAACTTGAATAAGAGAATATTCCAGCCTAATGGGGCTTCAAATCCTTACAAAGGTCAACAGAACTCCTTCACTCAACGACAATCCTCTTCACTTGAGGACTATAATTATTATAACCTCGATTATGTTGCAATACAATCATTGATTGTTTTTGAAGTCACTTGACTCACTTTCCCTAATTTTGATGGGAATAATGGGCATCTCTCTGGGAATAATGGGAATCTCTTTGGGAATAATAGGAGCATTTGGGGGGAAATTCTGAATAGAATAATGGGCAGAAAAAGTAGAATAATATGACTTGGATCTTGCAAATACAGTAAATTTTAAATCAGCGAATTCCCCTTGCACGTGCACAATAATATTCAAATTCAACAACGAGCTAGCTCACCCGATTCGCACGTACGCTGCCTGGTGATAAACCAGTAGTTGTCATCTGTTATCATCAAGCATTGCCTACGTCACATGTTAGGTAGACCGTAAATGCGTATTGGCATCCATTTGAAGGATAGACAAAATTGGAAAACCTCGGATTCTGAGATCCACTGTGTTGGTTTGGCGATGTCTAGCAGGAGAAGGTCCTGAAGGAGGACGGAATAATATCATCATGATTCGACGAAAGAGAAAACCAGATGCATATCATCTGAACATTGTGAGGGAAGGTGCTGGATCTTCCAAGAGATCTAGGGATGTGCGGATCGAGAGGGTGAGTATTCCCTTCAGCAGCCAAGTAGGAGACAATGCAGGCAGCACAAGGGATGCCGAAAATAACCTGCTCACTTCAGAACTTAATGATTCTGGTAGCGATTTTGGATGTGGCTTCCAAGGGGATGCAGTCGATGAACCATTCAATGTGGAGGGTGCTACTGCAGACAGTAGAAGCAGGCAGCAAACCGCACACCAAAAGAGGAAGCTACAAGCAGCAAAAGCATGGGAGTCCAGCCGAGCATCTATATTCCGATGTGCTGTAGAATGTAGCTCTATGCCTAAAGGATTTTGCCAACACTGCAATAAAGTGAATAGTTTAGTCTGCTGTAAGCAGTGTGGTCCAAGAGTTTACTATTGTGTCGAGTGTGCTGTGAAGCTGCATACTACAATGTATGTGCTTCATTCACCACAACTCTGGAAGGTAAGTCAACTCTAGGTTGCAGTGAAAATTACATGTGTACTCGTATAATATTTTACTAAAATCAATGTGTCAATTCCATTTAGGATGATGTTCACATGTATGTTCCTTTGCCACTACACAAAATGCTTCGCCTTCCTCATCAGTGCTGTGATACACAGTATGAGAGGAACCTAACCTGTGTGGATGTATTTGGTAAGCCTGAAATGTGGGTTTAAAGTCTTCACGCCCAATTGATTTTAGGCTTTTACTATAGGTATTCAGCACAACATCAATTTCACGTTCTGCCAATGCTTTGGTGAAGTCGAGACTCTGATCCACTTTGAACTCTTTCCGGCAACACCTAAACGACCAACTGTTGCATTTTCTTTCCAACTTCTCAACTCCCTGGAGGCACTTCTTCTGGAATGCCAGGTTGCCGTTAGTGACTTTACTGCAGCTATGAAAATTTTGTCAGCGTCTCCATTCACAAAGGTAATTGTATATAGTTTATATGTTATAAACATGGAGGTGTATATATATATTGAGTGCTTAATTGAATGGACAGTAATCATCTTATTGTCAGGATGAGAAGTCACTGTACCCCCTTCTGATTGACCCATTTGAAGAGTACAGGTCATGTTGGCCAATGTGGCATTATTATACAATTCTTGTTTCAACTCAAAATGTTGTGTTAATACAGATTCCTGAAGGATCAGTTGCGTACCATGCGTACAGTCTGTCCAGGCTGCAGTGATGGCACCACATGCCCTGCCTGCCCACAGGTAACTATTGTCACAAAGTAAGTCCATGTTGAACTCTCTCACGGTACAGTCTTGACTCCTACAGGATGGTGGTACTCTGATTGTACTCTGGAAGCAGTGTTCGGGCTCCTTTGCAGCAAGGCACCTTTTTTGAATGCCAATCTGATGTGGATGCTTTTGTTGCAGAGTATCCCTCCAGAGGTTCATCAGAAAGTCAGGTATAATGTAGAGCATTCATATGTGGGTACTTTCAGTTGTGATTGTCTGTTCATTGTTCAGGAGTGCAATCAGTTCTTGGCCACACATGCTCTGAGGTCAAAGTCACGCTTTAAAGCATTGGACGAAACTGGCGTGATAGGGCTTGCCTGCAGACATGAATTCCCCTATAGGTTTTATAACCTTCGGCATGGTGAACGGTATGTCAGGTCATAGTAAACACAATGTACAGCAACAATAATCTTTCTTCTATACAGGATCTCCTATGTGGTTTATGCACTGAAGCTTGTAAAAGAGCGGAGTACAACACAGGAAAAAGTCATGCTCCTTTATGATGTGGCTTGCTTGCTAAAACGTCACCTACAGGTATCTGTTTCATTTAAAAAATAGGGGACCCAAAATCGTATCGTAGTGTGGTGAAGTAAGGGGGGGGGGGGCAGCATGGGCCAGCAAAGACTCCCCCAACCTACTTGAAACCCTGGACTGTATGTATTAAGTATGTAACAATACAAATAAGCTATACTTCTTCCTCCTTCCTTATATAGGGAAGAGACAATCAGGAGCTTCTGGAGTTTTTTGAATTGGCTGTACCTGTATTTCATGCATATGGCCATAAGATGGATTGCCAGGTACGTATGTGATGTTCGTTAGCATGAGTAACATGATGCTTGAACTGTTTTTGGTTACTCAATGTTCACAACAGCTACGCAACAGTCCTCGGTACAAACCGGGTTTTGGATGCACTGATGGTGAAGTGTTGGAACGCCTGTGGTCTTACCTCAGACGTTTCAGTAGGATGACAAAAGAAATGCGTCCTTCACATCGCATTGATGTGCTGACTGATGCATTACTGTATTATGGAAGACAAGCAGCCAGCAACTTGAGTGAGTGGTGTGGGGTTACTTGTAATGATGGGGGTTGTTTTGATGTCTACTACAACACTGATCTGTAGAGAAACTCCTTCCGAAAAGACTGCACAGAGCACAGAATTTAGGTGGGGAAGCGGAAAAGAAGATTGAAGAGCTAAAGACAAATTCACCAGGTAGCAAAGCCAACTGCATGTATCTCATTATGAATTTCAACACATGTGTCTAACTGAATTATCACAGTATCATTTGACGAAGCCAATGTGATACACTGGCTGGAAGCAGAGCAACAAGCAAGCTCACAGGAGGTAGCAGGTCAGCAACGTGAAACTGACAAGAGTGTGCAAGTGATATTGGATCTGATATTATTCTTGCTTCAGATTCAACCAGCTCATTGGCGAAACTCGGCATTTCTTCTCGAGAGCGGTGGTATCTGTTAACACTGAAGGCAAAGTATGCAGGTTGGCACAAAGTTGAATGAAAGGAAATTTAGATTACAATTATACCAGTGTTACCTATTCACCAATCACATTTAAGCTCAGTTTGCTAATAGCCTCATTCCAAGGCCACGTGGGAACAAGGCTAAGGTTGCTAAGCAACAAACCTGAAGTAACAGAATTGTTTAACCTAACCTGCAGATGGACAGTACATGGCCTCACGCCTCTCCAAGGCCATTACCAAGGAGACAACCAGGTTGAAGCATCTACTAGCTGAGTACAATAGTAGTGTGATGCCTTCAGAGCAGCTAACATGGGAAGATGTCTGCCACCCATCTGCACAAGTATGGTCACAACTGGAGCAGCCACTTGACCTCCCAGTACCAAAGCCAGTTAGAATAGCAGCAATCAATGCCCTGATGACGAAAAGACGTACAGAAGAAGAAATAATGATGTTGCGACAGGAGATGAGAAATGTAATAGCCTTCTATGTCAAAGATGTAGCTGCTATTTCTAGTGCTATTGAAATGCTTGAAGCAGCAGAAGCCATGACAGCGTATGATAGGGGCTGTGTTTCCCTGCTTAAAGTACGACTCGGCAATGTTAAACACGAACTTCTCTCTTGTTGTTCCAGTTATAAACGATTTGTTGATCTGCCAGACCTCACATGCCTGAACCTTGACTTACATGTACCACCACTTGACAACATGGAGTTTACCACAGAGCCACAAGAGGTTGTAGTGGAAGATGATGATCTAGAGGACGAACCTCTTCCCTCTCCATTGCATTATCAACATGAATCTTATCTGTCCGATTCTGATGAATCCGTGGATAGCACATGTATGTTACTTTACCAAGTTGTGGTTTTATTGTATAAATGTGCGTCATTCCCATGCATGGCATTAGTGTTCTGCATTTGTAACTTCTAGGTGAGGAGTATGAGCCTCTGATGTTTACCTCTGCATCACCCGTCTCAACTGACGGTAAAGCAGTGACAGGTAATTTGTGGCCACATGCTGTAGTATTAGGCTGTCACCCATCTTATGTTTATACAACAGTGTTGGAGAACGATGATCCAGAGGAAGATGAAGAGGATGCATGGGAAAATGAGACCAACGCTGTGGAGGAGGAGGGTGTGTGGATGGAGGAATGGGAGGATGAAGCAGCTGTACAGGAGAAGGAGGCAGATTTTTGGGAACAGGAGGCAGATGTACAGAGGGAGGTGGCAACTGTATGGAAGGAAGAAGCAGATGTGTGGGAGAAGGAAGCAGATTTGCAGGAACATGAGACAGTTATGTGGAAGGAGATGAAGGGAAATGTGCAGAGGGAGGAGAATGAGGAGTGGGAAGATGACAGTGAAGAGACAATGGAGGAGGAGAGGTGTATCAGAGTGCTACACAACAGACTAAAGAGAGAAGAATTCTTGGAGGTAACATTACATGACCAATTAAGTAACAGTGCATGGTGTCATTCATTACATTTTATTAATCTTGTTAGACAACCCGCAGTGAACAGCTACCTGATATGCTGGAACCAGACGACCAAGCTCTTCTGAATCAACTTGAAATGCAGGCAAAACGGCAGGAACACAAAGGTATTACTTGTTGTTGGCTTTCAAATGATTTAAGTTTAAGTGGTTTACCAGTATTGTACTTGTCCCACACAGGTGATGGATCACTGCCACCAAAACGTAGGCATTCATATCTCAATTGGAAAAGGGAGAGACTACAAAGAGCTGTAGAACTGTCAAAGAAGGATTTGCAGTTAGCAAAGATCCGTACTGTTGGTCCCTATTTCAAGCACTGAAGTTATGGGTCAAGAGCACATTCAATAGTGTATCACCTTTACAATCCCTGGAGCTAGTGTGTATTGAAGTTACTATTTTGTTCTGCTGACCTCTATCCATACCACAATATATTGCATGGCATGCATGTCACCATCTGCATGATCTTAATTATTATGATCGAATCCGCTATATCCAGTACCTAGCCATGCAAAGTTACATGCCAATGCAATCAGCATAATATAATATTATTATAGCCATGGTGCATGATATTTCAGTTTCCTCTTCATATCACGCATAGCATCAGCAAAGACAGCGCACCAAATGTACACAACCAAAGATCAACATAAGGCTCAAACATACGTAACTTACTGATGCAAATGAAGCTTGCATGTACAGGTGTGTTACTAAGACAAAATTAATGGTTCCAAGAAGAATCAGTAACTACCACACCATCAAGTTACTCTATATCTACCGTGCTCATTCATACTTGAATATGTTCGTTCCTCCATGCAGTAATCATATTCTGCTGGAGGCATTGTTCATCATCATCCAAGTAACGTTCCACTTGAAGTTTAGCCTGAGGATCAAACACCTGTTCAATCATAACCTTTGTGAACCCCGAGGGTAAGGTATGTCCATGGAGGATATCACCTGACAAGGTAATACCCTTAGCAACAACTTTTTTGTTTATCAGCAGTGACACTTTACTTTTGGGACGTACAGGCTTTCTTTCTTTCTTCTTCTGCACAATCTTCTGTGTGTTGGGTGTTTGCTCCTGTATAGTTTCATTATTGGTCACAGCTACCAACGATGCAGTAATGTCCTCAACAGTTTCTCTACACACAGACAACATTGTTGATCCTCGCTCAGAGAATGGTGGGGATGACGTACGCATAGACTTGGGTGCCGACTTTAATGGCTTGCAATAACTATGCTCCCGGTGGGTCCCATCTGCAGAAACTGGAAAAATAAATCACTGAGTTGCACATACACACCTTCCATCTTACATGTACACACACATATACTTCTCATACAGACAATGCATACACTTTCACACAAACACAAGCACACCGACTGAATGCAGTCACATACACATGAATGTACAGTGAACAGTAGCACAATATGCATACTGTACACATGACACAGGCACACATACATAACCTTAGAGTATAGTTATAGCACGACTACAGTATACCTTGTCAAATGCTACTACACGGCCACAGTTACTGTTGCTATACTCTAAATAACTTAGATGCCCTGCCTCATCAAATGGAGTCTACGAACTTAGAAACCATTGGGCCAGTAGTAGCACCTACGCTGAGTTTGGGATGCTAAAGCCCAGGCCTGGATTTCTAAATCACATACATTTAGCTAGATGGGAGTCGGCATCTAACTATATAATCTACATGACTGTAGATACACAATGCCATACACATGCACACAGTACACACACATTAATTACAAAACACTTCCACATCCACACCCACACACACATGTACACAACACAGACACCCATGTGCACATGCACACACCCACACCCACACCCATGCATGCACCACCCACACACACCCACACACCCCCCACCCCCCAATAGCAGGCAACGAATGTCTGGCTACATCTGCATTGAAATTTTGAAAACAGCTGTATCTCCACCTTCACATGATAGGAGTCATACATGAAGTAGTTAGCTATAGGCAGTCACACGTACACACACACACACACACACACACACACACACAGACGACACACACACAGACGACACACACACATACATGCGCACACACAAGCACACACACACAGACACACAACACACAGACACACAACACACAGACACACACACACAGACACACACACACAGTTAGTGCTACTCACGTGACCCTCAACGAATCAGACGCCTCAGAATCGATCACATGACGGAGCATTAAATCGCTCATTGCACACTTCAGTGTGCATTATCTAGATAATGCACACTTTTCAAAGATCAAAGGCTGTTTCGGGTCAGTGAGTTGCACTAAGTAGTTTATATACCAGTTTGCAGTGCATTACGGGTTTTAGTGCACGAGGGCAATCTAGTTAACTCTTTACCAGCTACATTATTATGGAGGTCAGTTTTTTAGCTTGTAATCTACTTAAACATACCCTGGATAAGGTTCCCATCGGTTTTCACACTCAAAACTTCACACAGAACTGCACACAGCCATGCTTTCCTCATTCGTGATTCTAACCACACCCACTCGTTAACATGTACGCGATCAAGATGCTCGGGCGATGGTAACTCGCTCTAGCAGAAAAATCAGCCTTGAACACTGGAATTCGAGACTCTGCAAGGTGAGACCACTGTTTTCTAGGCCCATTTATGCTTAAAACCCGAGAAATGGCCTACCCGGCTCCAACCAAGGGCTGTTCAAAGCTGAGCCCAGACTCAGCCATGCTGTTTGCACCCTTTGGGTGCACCCACCCACCTCCCCCTGCCCCGCCCTTTCTGCTGGCGCAGAGCCTATCTCCCAAGGACATTGCTGGATGTGACGTCATGAAGCTGAAAGTCTCATGACACCTTAAGGCGTCATTAGCTGGGAAAGGGTTAACGGTCTCGGGCGGATAATGCACTCGCCCTCGACCATTAACTAGACTGCCCTCTGCACTAAAACCCGTAATGTACTGCAAACTGGTATATAAATATTACTTACTGTCAAAGGAAATAGCATCTGATGCATCCAGAATCCTCTTCAGGGATTGAATACCGAGAGAAGAAGGGGGGCCAAACTTCAGATTTGCTGGAAAATTCTTAACTTGGGAGGGTAGTATGGTTGCGTATGGCACCTTTGCCTTCGGATTCCCTAGGGCCAAGGCTGTGAGGAAATACAGCTGCAGTCAAGGATTGGTAATATGCCAGTGCTATACAGAAGGACTTGCCATATTTCAAGTTCAAGAGTTCTTGTACTGCCTTCCGGCAGCGTTCCCACTCCACTCGACCAGAGCTGCCTGCAAGGTGTCGCACAGGGTTGGCCCCTGAATGTACACATAGAAAGTGTTATGTACATCACAACTATTGTGCATGTTTGTGGGTGACATCCACCACAATGTCATGCGACATACTGCACTCTACAAACCCAGGTGCTGTGGTTAGCTACAGAGAGACAACTCTTGGTGTGGTACCTTTGTGGGAGTGGAGGAAGTCCATCGGTATATTGGCATGTGACTGTAGATACCGAACTCCACCCTGTGTTCCTCCAACATAATGGTTTGGCCCATAGCAAAGAACATAAAACATCTCCACTCCGCAATTTTCAGCCCACTTGCACTAAATATAAAATCACAAATGTATGTAACTACATGCACACACAGTTACGTATATGTTGACTAAGGAACAAAGTACATGCAAAAACGATAGGTAGTAAACTGCATTACAGTAATTGAGACCAATTTCCATAATGCAGTAAATGTTTCCCACATCAAAGGACATGTACAATAGTCCATTGGTTAGTACATGCAGGCTCTAGTATGATTCTCAAGGCCTAAGGGGAAGAAGAGTGACTAAAAACGTATCTTTCCTCCAACTATTGGTCTCTGTCTGGGCACAAAACTGTCAATAAACTTACATTCGCATTCATATTGCCCAATACTTTGGATACTGTCTTCCAGTCTCCACCGTGGCCCATGCCAGGAGTGCTCTCTTCTTTGGCCAAAGTGTAGTACTTCCCTTTCTCATCTGTACTTAGCCCCCGCCACAACTCCCCAATCCTCCTATTTTTCTCTGCCAGGCAATCGAGCTCCTTTCCTTCTGCATGTGCAGAGAAAAGCATATCCAGCAACTAGTATCATCACTTGGACCAAGGTTGGTTTGCGTGGTGCGATACTATCCATGCCACTGCATTTCCTATCCACCCCACATACTATACTATCCATGCCCGGCCAGATACCAATGTACTTTTGACAATTGCAATGCCCAAATGGTATGCATTGTCCTACTTTAATATACATACCTTCAGATTTTAGAAATTCTGCTGAAAAGCAGTTGTACGCACTCAATTTCCTCATCTTTTGCACTGGTTGATTCTCCTTGTCCCCCGGTGCATTGGGTCGCTTCCTATTTCCAATAAAGTTCTAACACAGAGGAAACAGTAACCTCATGACTGTATACATGGTTGGTAATGCAATCTTTGTATCAAGGAGAGACTGCAAAAGGAATCAATATGTCACCATCTAGCATCACGCTCTCCTTCCAACTTGAGTGAAACCGAACAAAAAAGAGGTCCTGGTACATTTTAATGCCACAGTATGACCTTAACTGTATACGTACAGGCATCCTGCAAATCAACATCATTCTGACATGGTAACTATACCAGGAATAATTTTCAAGGGGGGGGGGGGGGGGGGGGGGGGGGGGGCAGCAAAGATCCCCCCCCCCCCCCCAAATGAAACCCTGCCAAAGGCCTTCCTGTGTGTAGTGCTGTGCATTTGTCATCAGTGAGGGGGTTTTTTCGGGTATTGCGGTAGAAGGGCAGGTATTTCAGAACACCCTAATGACTGCAGCGGAAAGGCACAGAAAATGGCTGTAACTAGTTGCTGGTAAGGCTTGCTTGGTACCATTTCAGTCGACAGTTCGTGGGAAGCAGCTAGTCTAGTGCCACCTTATAGTTTGGGACACTGTGATCACTACATATACATGCATTGCTCGTGTCAAAATGATATTATTATTAATACCTTCACGACATCCACTTCGAGATCAAGTGACCTTGCCAAGTCACCGATTGCTGTCCCATTTTCAGCTGCAACGGAATTGAGGCCTCCTTTGTAAGCAGCTTCTAGCTCTTGCTTTTGGGTAGGGGTAAAAGCCGTCCTCCTTCTCCTGCTAGACATCGCCAAACCAGACTGCACAGAATCCGAGGTTTTCCAATTTTGTCTATCCTTCAAATGGATGCCAATACGCATTTACGGTCTACCTAACATGTGACGTAGGCAATACTTGATGATAACAGATGACAACTACCGGTTTATCACCAGGCAGCATACGTGCGAATCGGGTGGCTAGCTGGCGCACCTCGATACGCCGCCGGACTCAAGGAATCGTGAACCGTCTAGCTACCTGTTCGACGGACGATAGCGACAACAAAGACGGAGAGACCATGCACTCGTGGACATTGGCTAGAGCACCATGAACATTCTGCCTCCTCGGTGGCGACACTGACAAAGGCAGAGACTGCGCGTGGACTAGCTTCGTTCCCAGGCCGCGGCCTGGGAACGAGGCTAAGTCGTGGACCTACCGTGGCGCCATGGCCGGTGATGTTGGTGCTAGACTGCTTCAGCTACAAACGCTAACCTGACTCACAGTTGCTGTGATGTACACGAGTGTATGTTTAGTGCCATAATTTCTGTGGCCTATGCTCATTGCCCTGTCACAGTCATGTGAATGCAACTGCTCCATGCATGTCCTGCGGCACGCGCATGCACTTCACTCAGGCTCGCCCCCCAATGTCCTGCATTCCTCTACTAGACTAGTTATTATGATGGGTGCTCTGGAAAGTCCATTTGTACTTGTGTGTGCACGTGCGTTACGGAAGTGGGCGGGACTAACTACAGTGACGCACGACCTTTGTACTTTATTACTATTATAAAATGCTCTGTGCCCATACTTTTAGCGTTCAGCGGCGCTTCACGGAAATCGCACGGCCTAGATAATACGTTGGAGCTCAGTATCGACGGAGTCCAGAAGCTGCGGCACTTTGCGTGACTGTGTCATATTTGCAGAACACATCTTCATCATGGGTGGTACTTCAAAGAAACATGAAACATTTGTTTCGAAGCCGATGGGTAAAAGTACGGTGGATGTCGTTCCCGGAATTGGCAAAGTGATGACCAAAGAGATGAAGAAAAGTGATGTCATTTACGCAAAACATATATACGCAAGGTACTTGAAAAAGTCGGAAGAACGATTCAAAACCTGGATACGGAAGTTTGGAGCTAACACAGCACAAGTGAGGGACGTGTATAATGCCATGGACGCGTGGGACGAACAACACAACTGATTTTTATTGCCCTCCGCATGACAGACTGTATACAAAGTTTGATTATTGTATTGAGTTCACCCCTCATATTAAATATGCACAAGTTGCATAACAAATTAATATTGTACTGAGTTCCACCCCTCATTTCGTGATTCATGGTACTATGTAGTCTGCTGTGCAATCATCTGAACTACTTTGAAACAATTATATTGTGTTGAAATCAAATGTGCAAGTGTATAACTCAGTGAAAAATTAATTATTAAAAAGTTTGGTTAGGTAGCTACAGTTTGGGACTATATAGCTTTGTTCCCAGGCGACAGATATAGTATACTACTATATCCCAGGCGACAGATATAGGGGTCATTCCATGTCAAATCAACACAAAAAAATCCTGACCTCTTCCGATTTTGACAAAACTTGGTGAGCCTGTTAGTCCTATTAAGAAACCACTGCACACCAAATTTCAGCTTCTGAAGTGTTATAGCTTTTCAACTGTAACAAATTTAATTTTCGCCTCAGGTGCCCGTTTTAGACCGCGTGCCATGACTGAAATACCCATATCTTCTGATGTGATCAACGTAGAGAGTTGCAACAAGGATTTTCTCGAAGTTCTTGAATGGCTCTTTCATTTGGCATATAATAATTTGACGTTTGATCTAATTAAAGTTCAAAGGTTATGTAATCTGACCTTTGACCTTGGTTCTGGAAAAACGGAAGTTTTGATTTTTTTCAAACATTTTTTACAAAGACCTTGAACCTATATGTGTTTATTCACCAAGTTTTAATTTGGGACTACAATGGGAACAGCAGCTATAGACCAAAATGTAGTAGCATGTACGAAATAATGCACAATGGCATACACAGATACACAGATAATGGGTCTAAAACCCATCATGTTTACTAGTTTTATTAATTGCTGAACCAACTTAAGCTCTTCAGTTGCAGCTCAGCTTGCTGTCTGTGTCAGTGTGTATGTGTGACCCTTTCATAGCATTGCTTTATTTACAAGTAACTGGGTTCACTTAATTGCTTCAGCTATAACTGCAGCACGTACTGCAGTTAAAATAACCATAATGTTATAGCGGTTACTCTGTTTTCAGTGAACTCCCATGCACTGCAAAGGCAGGTTACACTAGCAGAGAATCAATTACATTTCTGGTTAATGAGCCAAACAATGGATACATCAGATGGATGCATAACTAACTGGCTGAGTAGCTACCAAGTCCGTGCATACTATAATCTTTAGCTGGTAGACAAGAGTCTGCCTTGCTTTTATGGAAACGTTTGTTCTTTATGAAGCATGACAGAATTTGAAGGAGTGACTCTTTGGAATGGTGGATGGTAGACATGTTTGTCCATTCTCTTCATGGTACTTACCAGTCAGGCCTGAGGTATGTATCATGCATCTTCTGGTTAGTTTGCAGTGTGCACCCACATTCACCTACATGAGCACTGCTGTTAACATGTTGTGCAGAGGTCTGACAGTCGCTATGACACCTCCGTTCGTGTTAGCGTAGTGTAGCACAAGACAGTTCCCTCTTCACGGACATGCTTGTCTCAATCACTACATCTGCATGAGTCCGGTGTAGCTCCTTACTCTGACTAGTTCGTCACTAGCCACCTGAACATGCACATGCAGCTACACTCATGCTTAGGTGTCAGGATAAGTCTTATTCAGGCTCTCACCAACAAGCAAGCTTAAGGTTCACGCACTATGCGATATACCATTGGATGCTGTGGAGATCAGCTGCACAAGTACTATAGGGCACATGAACTATGCGAGGTCATCATACAATCCAGTTGCAAGCATTCTTTTTGATGAAAAACCTTGCAGATGGTAATTGCAGTATTTAGCTAAGTCTTTTTCTCTCAACCTAATGATGATCATGGCTTGAGTACATTACTTGTATGTAGTATGTATAAATCCCCATTTACACAAAAGTTCTTGCACAGGGTTGAAAAGAGCATATTAAAGACCCATGCACCGAATAAGGCTGCCGCTAGTCATTATTCCTCAGTTAGGTGGTGAGCAATTAGACCACTTCCAGCTGTATACCATCTTCCCATCTACCTCTAGTACAACTTAATTAAGCTAACTGTTTTGGGGCTTTCAGAAGTCGGTTGAAAATATAACTTCAGTCTGCTGTCACTGAAAACAACAGGAAATAATGCAGTGGTGATTTTGCAATCACTGCTGCAGCAGACAAATCCAAGTACTGTATAATCATGCTTGATGCCAGCCAGACCCTCCTCCGTGTGCATGTGTCGCCTTATTAACCACACATATTCAAAGTGAAAACCAAGGTCAAAGGTCAGATTTCGACATATCATTAAGGTAAACATGTCAGATTACAAGCGGGCATTTCAACTGCTTTAAGGAAATGTCTCTGTACAGATCACATTAGCTAGGTAGCTTAGCTATTTGAGTCATGCATGGCATGTGGTGTAAAAACAGGCAATTACGGTCAAGAAGTATACCTGTAGTTGTAGAATGAGGAAGTCGAAATTTAGTGTGGAGTGGTCTCTCAATTAACCAAGGTTTTGTAGCCTGACCTTTGACCTTGGTTCTGGAAAACCAAGTTTTGATTTTATTCCAGCTTTATTTACAAAGACCTTGAACCTACATGTGTTTATTCACCAAATTTTAATTTGGGACAATGGGAACAGCAGCTATAGACCAAAATGTAGTAGCATGAATACAAAAACGTGTAACTTAACCCTAACCCTAACCCTACATTTTGGTCTATAGTTGCTGTTCCCATTGTAGTCCCAAATTAAAACTTGGTGCATAAACACATTTAGGTTCAAGGTCTTTGCAAAAAATTTTGAAAAAAATCAAAACTTTCGTTTTTCCAGAACCAAGGTCAAAGGTCAGATTACATAACCTTTGAACTTTGAATAGATCAAACGTCAAACTATTATAATATATTATGCCAAATGAAAGAGCCTTTCAAGAGCTTCGAGAAAATCCTTGTTGCAACTCTCTACGTTGATCACATCAGAAGATATGGGTATTTCAGTCATGGCACATGTCTACCTGAAGCCAAAATTAAATTTGTTGCAGTTGAAAAGCTATAGCAGTTCAGAAGCTGAAATTTGGTGTGCAGTGGTTTCATAATAGAACTAACAGGCTCACCAAGTTTCGTCAAAATCGGAAGAGGTCAGGATTTTTCTGTGTTGACTTGACACGGAATGACCCTAAAGCAATGCTACGAAAGGGTCACACATACACACTGACACAGACAGCAAGCTGAGTTGCAACTGAAGAGCTTAAGTTGGTTCAGCAATTAATAAAACTAGTAAACATGATGGGTTTTAGACCCATTATCTGTGTATCTGTGTATGCCATTGTGCATTATTTCGTACATGCTACTACATTTTGGTCTATAGCTGCTGTTCCCATTGTAGTCCCAAATTAAAACTTGGTGAATAAACACATTTAGGTTCAAGGTCTTTGTAAAAAATTTTTGAAAAAAATCAAAACTTCCGTTTTTCCAGAACCAAGGTCAAAGGTCAGATTACATAACCTTTGAACTTTAATTAGATCAAACGTCAAATTATTATATGCCAAATGAAAGAGCCATTCAAGAACTTCGAGAAAATCCTTGTTGCAACTCTCTACGTTGATCACATCAGAAGATATGGGTATTTCAGTCATGGCACGCGGTCTAAAACGGGCACCTGAGGCGAAAATTAAATTTGTTACAGTTGAAAAGATATAACACTTCAGAAGCTGAAATTTGGTGTGCAGTGGTTTCTTAATAGGACTAACAGGCTCACCAAGTTTTGTCAAAATCGGAAGAGGTCAGGATTTTTTTGTGTTGATTTGACATGGAATGACCCATAGTATACTACTATATCTGTCGCCTGTGGAACAAAGCTAGTCTCAAGGGATACATTATACATGTACAATCCATGTAACCATGCCGGTAGCTTGCAACAGGATTGAAACTCCATATGTTGCACGGTTGCACCACCTCGTTTTGCAATGCAGCATTGCTGTTAGTCTACATTATTAATCACAGTTGCAACAAGCAGTTCCACTTGTTTCAGCTGCTCTCCTTGCACATTAGTGCTCTGCATGGGAGCTGTCCAGCGCTGGACAGCTCCCATGCAGAGCAGAAGTCTGGTGAGCTCTGGCCCCCCTCGTGGCATTCCCATTGCAAGGCACATGACATGCAGTTCTATCTTCAGCAGTCCCCAGAATTCTCATCCAGAGCTCTCATCCACATGTTACTTGCACAGAATGGGGGAAAAAACCAGTTATGGACTTAGGATAACTGCAACTTGTCAGTGTATCCCTACTAGTTTAATGTATACAGTCATTCCTACTGTCAAAAAGAAAGAACTGCATTTATACAGATACTTTGTTAATACAACTCAAGGAGTGGATAGTGCAGTTTCTGCATTGTTAGTCCTTGCTGCAAAAAATACATGTTCCATTACATGTCGTTAAGGCCTCAAGAAATAATATTGTATTCCTCAAGTATCATACCTATAGATTGCATTGTAAAATGATACTCGTATACATTTCCTAGTAATGTTCATGTACAATGCGTGGTATGTCTTTAATAGATGTATGCACGTCATATGTAGGAGTTAAGACTGTGTGACGTCATGTATTTGCATTACTAACAAAATGGCCAATTTGTTACTACAGCATACTTCAAATGTATCATCAAGATTTTAACCGTGTGTTTGGAAGTGGGATGCATGTTCGTGGGGCGAGACTGTAGATTAGTGACGCGCAACCTTCGTACAGTTTATCATCACATAATGTTGATCATGATTGAAAACCTATAAGCTTACATGCATGCCATAGCTAATTATGACTGTAGCAGTTACATGTAACTGATTTTGTCACATTATAACCGTAAGGGTTAATTGTGACAACAGTTGCTGAGTACACAGTACGTACCGGAGCTAGTGCTTACGACAGAGTATTGGGTTAAAGAATTCTATTTTCAGATTGCAAGGATTGGAAGTGTAATGAGATTCATGGTGAATCATTTGATCAGAGGAATATCCCATGAATGACCCATGGAAATTTGCCAAATTTATACCATGACCATGTCATTGTGATGTTTTGTACGTTAAATTGCATGCATGCACCAGATGTATATGGTATGGGAGACGGGCTACTGTACTAGGCATGAGACTATGACACTACCACCTGCTTGACTACGACTATATTATAGTATGGGGCTTGCTGAGCCTTGCTCACGCTACTTAGGAATATATCCTACAAAGGTTCTGACTACACCATTGTGATTGCTGTCGTGTACTGACCCAAAAGTATAATAATTATTTTGGTGCCGAAACTCACTTTGGTCATAGTACAGATTCTGCAAACCTTGAGTATTGGCAAGTCTTTGGTTCTGTACTACAGAACCAAAGACTTGCCAATACTCAAGGTTTGCAGAAGCTAAAATCCCCTGTGATGGCTGAAACGCTGAATACTTCCTCCAATTTCTGCTCCAAGGCATGTAGCTACTGAGTATACAGCTTGAACTAAACCACGACTTGCAGGCGCTAAAATGTGAAGACCGGTTGACTCCATTCAGTTCTGCTCACCAGTCATCTCACAAGAGCTCTAGCTAGTTCTACAGGTACACAACCATACAAACTCGTGACTGCTGCTTCTGGTTGTGGGAGCCCACAGATGTCTCCAACTGCCAAGACGTGAAGTTTGAGATTCGAGCATGAAGTTTGAAAATGAGCTCCTGTACTGGGAGTAGGCTACACTAGAGCAGATGAATCAAGACAGGTAGTCGGGAGGAAAAGGAGAGTAGGGACAACAGTGATGTGGATGTGTCATGTTCTAGTACGTATGCATGAGAATTAAACATGATGGAATATACCTGGCTGATGATACACTGCAGAGGGCCCCCATACATGCCATGGACTCCGGACAAGGTCAAAATCTCACACTAACCATGCAGTAGTGTATATGTATAGAGGGCACTGCCGTTTATTTATGCTATTGTACAGTACAATGTCATGCATTGCGTTCATGTTGAATTATTAGTAAAATTTAACCCTGAACACTTTTAGGGCTTCTCATGCATGAAACAACCACTAAGCGTAGCTCCCTAGGCAGACACTTGGAGCTTACATGGTCAGAATGTACTGCTGGTATATATCTAAATTAATGTGCCACCATTCAGATTCGGTCTAAGATCAGGAGGGTCCAGTATGAAAATCATGTAGCATGCCAACCTGGACCTTTGATTCATTGCTCTTACGTGCCGACAGTCATGCAGACAATGATTGATCACCAGCAGACAAAGAGCAGATCACATGATTATAACCTGCTCATCAGATCTTCTCAAGAGTTCATATATTGAACCTATCAATCTGTTCAAGGGCATACTGCTGTTTTGCTAGCTTTGCAAATTCAACAGCTTTCTGGTATAGTCCCTTCGCCAGAGGCAGAGATCAGAGAGAGCACGATTGTAATTTCCCTTAACACACTCATTAAATTTTCGTCTACGTCTGTTTCAGCAACTCAAAGGCTTTCTTCAGTTTTAGAGAGGTCATCAAGTGTGGGTTGACGGGGATAAAAAATAACCTTGTGTCTTGTAAATATAAATTATTGATGCACGTCTGTCTTTTCTGACTTAGCAAGCAAAGCATCAGACTGATGCAGAGGTCAATCTCAAAAGACTTTTAGATGAATGCTCATCAACAGATGACACTTACTGAACGATATATCCTTGAAGCACTAAAGATTATATCCCCCTTATGTTTTGTAGAGTTAACATACACAAAACTGTAACTGAGCTTACAACATCATTTTTGTTATTGTGAACATAAACACATGACTGGTCACATAACATTAATTT
Source organism: Axinella damicornis (assembly GCA_963931865.1). Taxonomy (NCBI): domain Eukaryota; kingdom Metazoa; phylum Porifera; class Demospongiae; order Axinellida; family Axinellidae; genus Axinella; species Axinella damicornis. The sequence goes on along the minus strand of OZ007514.1, from coordinate 2,549,858 downwards.
TGTTAATGGTTAACTTCATACTTAATTTGTGTATCATGTTTGAACTTTCAGGTAAAACTTGGGATCCAGCGGTGCTGCTTCTGCTGTAATGGTTGTTAGGGCATTGACCTCCAGCAAAATTGGCAAGACTAATTTGCTTGGTGGACCAGCCAGTTCGGCTGATGGCATATTTCCTGCACATTTCCTGCACATTTCCTGCACATTTCAAAGTTTAATTACACACTGCCAAAACAACAAAACAAATTAGCTAACACTACCAAAGTATACCTGTATATTAACACCTGCAATCACGCATTGCACACTGCAGAATGATCCTCATAGCGAGGAATCCAGTTTGCCTCTGCAATGCTGTAGGCCATCTTCCAGAGCTTGGAGCACTTTCTGAACAACCTCCGCTGAAGAATTGTAACCCATTATTCCAATCCTTCCAATCTGGTGAGAAGATAACAAAACCATAACCTACACAACTCAATTCTCAGGCTACATGGATGTCCTCATGAACATACAAATTACCCTGGCCCTCGTTAGACAGCTACCTGCAACCAAGACGTACGGTTTCTTCGGGAAAGGCGAGCAAAACACGACATCTTTCTCATGGTAAGTGATAACTGTTTCGTTCTTTACTGCGATAGCGTACCTGTCTGTGGCATTCCTAGCCTAGGGTTTTCATACACGAGTAATTCGCCAACAGCTGCTTCCCAAGGCTCCGGACAAATGTGGTATAGCCTCAAACGCAGCAAGCACTTTCGTACTTCCATCTTTTCTCTGGATGTGTCGACGTGTCAGATAAGTTGCCGTAAATTTTTTTGTGGGTAACCCAGTCCACGAAAATAGTATGACACGAAATAATATAACGCGAAAATTTTACAACACGCAAATTTCCAGATATACGGTACTTTAATCAGTTGGCATGATGGCAGTAGTTCAGGGTTGAAATGGTAGCCAATGCCTACGTCAAACCATTCTGAAGAGCCAGGCTCAGACTAAACCAACCAGATACATTATCTCATGGTTCGCTTTTGATAATTTTACTTGCTTAACTGTAACTTGTTATATATATGTCCCTTGTGGTTAATGCTAGTTCAATATCAACAAGATACACTAATTACCCCGTGTGCATGTGCACAGCAGGGGTAGAGTGATCGGTTTGTCTGTCTGTCTGTCTGTCCACGCAGTGGAGGCCATGTTGAAGGCTTAGTTCAGAATAGAAGTGTCAGAATTCAGAAAATACTAGCGTCTACATAACTCACAGACCAGAGATCCACTCGAGAAGGCTGACAACAATTAGCGCTGTTCTAAATTATACAACTTGACCACACCCTGTTTCTAAGTTCTAACATTACTGCCACAACTTAATTCCACATGCATGCTGTATTAAAATCGGTAGGCCCTAGCTATCTCATCCATAATACAAAGTAGGGGTACATGCTCTGCTGAGCACCTCTAGCTCTAACTATGATGTTAGTAGTACCTTTCCTTTAGTTGGTCCAAGACCACCAGATATTTCAATGGAATGCCTGTTGATGAGAGAGGACCATGAGTTTTGTGTCATTTAATGTTACAAATCCTAAACACCTTACTAAAAGGATATTTATTCGTACTAAAAGGATATTTATTCATACTTATTATGGTCGAGGGGCAATCGCACTCCTGGTAGCCCGGATGCAACTCGCCGTAGTGCAAGCTAACTATTGCAGTTCGTTCCAATTAATACACGTGCCACGTGGCAACCACACTCAGTCGATCGCTAGCAATGGCGGCCAAAGGGAAGACCATGAGTTTGTGTCATTTACCAAATCCTAAACACCTTACTAAAATTATTCATACTTATGGTCGTGCTTATGGTTAACTACTATTTCAGCTGCTCACTTCTTCATGATGTAAGCACACAGTGCACTCCAGTCAACACCATCCGGTACCTTGACAGCGTTGACGGTTGGCAGCCTCACCCTCTGTAGAAACACGATCACAATGACACCAAATGGGATTCAGCACATTTGTACCGTACTGTCGCAAAAGAGCGCCCATGGCCAGTGAACCTTACATGCTCGCCAAACAGGGGGGTGGGTGCTCTTTTCTGCATTCAACCCTGAAAGAGCGCCCACCTTTGTTTACGTACACCAAGCACAAGCAGCAGTGCGCAGCAAACGTCTGTGTGTCAGAGCCTTCCCAGAACATCTACATCACTGGAGTCACTAGCAATATCACTGCCACGTCGTCTTCACTGCCATCAAGCGCTCGCTGAGGTCCCAGGGCTGTGTAACTTCGTCTTCACAGGCTAGCCAACACACATAGATACGGATACACAGACTCATAGAGACTTTCTGCAAGCAAAGTTTCTTACCTCAGATACGCATAGAGCATCTCAACTATTTCACGAATGTGCTCTATTCTGTCACAAGGGGCACGAAGTTAGTGCAAGGGGTGGATGCTCATTTGAGTAAACTTTGACCCTATACAGGAAATTGAGCCAAAAAGTGGGTAGGCGCTCTTTCGAGGGTGGGCGCTCTTTTGCAAGAGTACAGTACACACAATCATTCGGCCAACAGGTTTTGTTATATGGAAATGGGAGGAGGGAGGGAGGGAGGGAGGGAGGGAGGGAGGGAGGGAGGGAGGGAGAGAGGGAGAGAGGGAGGGAGGGAGGGAGGGAGGGAGGGAGGGAGGGAGGGAGAGAGGGAGGGAGAGAGGGAGGGAGGGAGGGAGGGAGGGAGGGAGGGAGGGAGCGAGCGAGGGAGGGAGGGAGCGAGGGAGGGAGGGAGCGAGGGAGGGAGGGAGGGAGGGAGGGAGGGAGCGAGGGAGGGAGGGAGGGAGGGAGGGAGGGAGGGAGGGGGGAGGGAGGGAGGGAGCTAGGGAGGGAGGGAGGGAGCGAGGGAGGGAGGGAGGGGGAGGGAGGGAGGGGGAGGGAGGGAGGGGGGAGGGAGGGAGGGAGGGAGGGAGGGAGGAGAGTCCATATGGCAAATTATGTGAGTGAGTTCCAGTCGAACACAGGAGCTAATTAGCTAGCAAGAGCTATAGGTCAGCATACCTCATCTTTGACAAAGACTTCCAGCCCCAACTTCTCGAGCCCACTCCACAGGAGCTCTGCATTCGTCCTGTGCCTCTTCCAACAAGCCTCCAGGCCCTGGGCATGCATAGCACACAAGTTCTGGACATGACCACTTTGGTTCGGTACCACATATTCAGTTTACAAACAGAAGGATTACCTGTAGACTGCCTGAGATTACTAGAAATTGAAAGGGTACACACGTAAACAACATTATTATGGGCAACATTAATAACGGTATACACCACGTTGATTAGCCTCGTTCCCAGGCAGTGTGGAAACGAGGCTACACGTTGATGTGTAAGAGAGACTATATTGTGCTGTTTCCAATACTAAAGTACAATGGTATTCTATCATGACTGGCATAGGGGACAGGGCAGGGAGATGCCTAGGGACTGAGCCATGGGCATGAGCCTCCTCCTGTCTAACTAGCCTCATTCCAAACTACTCTGACATGCTGGTGGATGGGAATGAGGCCACAGCGTTACCCTGACCTCTTCTGAGAGCATTGTTAGGGCTTCCCTCAGGGCGTACATTGAGCTGATTGGTGCAGTGTGATGGTACCTGTGTAAAGCAAGGAGCAGGTCAAGAGATTACTAGAATACTAGAGATTACTGGAGATTACTATAGACTACTGAGACAACTGGAGATTACTGGAGATTACTGGATTTTACTATACAATCCAGACTACTGAGACAACTGGAGATTACTGGAGATTACTGGGAATTGTGGTCACTAAGAACCTACACTCGAGGGCGATCGTCCACTCCCCAATACTGGGCCAACCACTCCATGTCAAAGTAGAATGATTGCACTTTCGTCTTCCTGGCAGCCATCTTGGCTCTGGCTCTGGGACTAAAGGAGATGGGGGCGGTGCTCGGAGGAGCACCCAGCACCTTCTGAGAACCAGTGTAGACCACATCCACGCCTGTGTAAGAATGAGTCAAAGCTTATATAATCAACACAGCTGCTCTGCAATGTGGCAGTTCTACAGCTGCCTCAGTTGTAGTCTTCGGGTAAGAGTACAAGAGATGTTTCTGGACACTGAACTGGAGCTTACAGTGGTTTGTGGGTAAGCCTGAGGCAAAGGCACTGCAATCAATAGGGTCGCACTGATAATCTGACCATCTATCAGATTCTGGCTATATTGCAGGGTTTCTTTTTGGGGGGGGGGGGGGGGGGGGGGGGGGGGGGGCATTCACCCCTCCTTGAAAATGGTTTGCCGCCCCTTAGAAATTTCAAACCCAGACCCCTTAAATGGTGCACTGCCGTGCACTATTCAATCCCCCCCCCCCCCCCCCACCAAACTTTCTCTATGTTCTGTTTTGCCCACCCCCTTGTGATATTTTCCGAAATAAACCCTGCATATTGGCCTAAAGTCTGGTATTAGCTACCGAAATATTATTTTTACTGACAATGACACGACATACATAATTATTGTTTGCAATACATGTAGAAATTTGAACTGTCTTGTTGCTGGCCACTAACCCCACTTGTCCGTAAAGAACGGGACTCCTCCGAGGGAGGCGACAGTGTCCACAAGCAGGAGACAGTTGTTCCTGGTTGGGAGTAGCATGTGTGTGTGTAGATACATGAAAATGGAACCTTTCACTAAATTGTATGCTGTCAATTAGCCTCATTCCCAGGCCCGAGACGGCCTGGGAATGAGGCTAGTGGTCAATATAAGAACTACAGTGGGTTAAAGGCCACCCAGGTAAGTCACTGCGCATTCCACGTCTGTACTATGATAACACTGGGGTGAGAAGGCCTGGGTACGACGCTAGTCTGGCAGATGTTCCTGACCTCCCATCTGGAATATAGCCTTGTTCCCAGGCCCGAGATGGGGACCCTCTCTCGGGCATGGGAAAGAGGCTAGTCGCTGCACATGACAAGTTTTACCAGGCCTTCTTCCACGTCAGTACTACGATAACACTGGGGTGAGAAGGTCTGGGTACGATGCTAGTCTGCCAGATGCTCCTGATCACAAACATCTCCCATCTGGAATATAGCCTCGTTCCCAGCCCCGAGATGGGGACCCTCTCTCGGGCATGGGAAAGAGGCTAGTCTGGCAGATGTTCCTGATCACCAATACCTCCGATCTGGAATATACCTCTGCATGAAGCAAACCATTGCTTCTGCACATGCCTGCGTGGATGTGACTCAACATTAGAGCTCTTACTTATGGCACAGGTCTCCAAACCCTTCAACAGGCTGGCATGTTCCATTGGAAGATTCTCCATGGCAGACGAACAGCACAGACGGCTTGTAATTCTTGAGTGCCTGAGGAAAGAGCAACAGAAGAGGGAATGAACGGAATGCTATGACAGCCCCAGGAACAGACACTGTGCACATGATCACAGCGGTGGATAGCCTCGTTCCCAGGACACATGGCCTGGGAACGAGGTTAAGCGGTGGAGGGGGTCATTGGCTCCTAACAAAGTCCTCTAATTGTGATGGCCAGGCTACTAGACCATGAAACAAGCTGGGGGAGGGAGGAGGTTAGGGGGCCAGGGGTGGAATGTTTTCAAATTTCAGCATGGTTGTTACTGACTGTGAACATAAAATAGTAAACGTATGCACGGCATGGGAACATCCATGAACCAGCCTCGTTCCCAGGCTAATTCCCACCGCCAGTATTTGCAGTACCGATATGATAATATGGCAGGGGAAGACTTGGCGCACAGAGGGCAGTGCCCAACCGTTACAATATCTGTTTCATGTCAATCTATCCTGGCATTGTGAACAACAAATGGGATTGATCGTCTGCCTCGGACAATACAAGAAAGGGCATTGAGATTCTTCATTTGGCACCGCCCCCCACATGACTTCCATCTGTCTACCTAATGTACCACACGTGACCAGGTCTCCCAGGCCTCCCCCCGCCATATTTACATACTGCAAGCGATCAACTACTGGCCCAGGAAAATACCACCTGACTTCTCACCTGTTCGACTTCCTCCAGGGTGAACACCTGACCAGGTGGATGTTCCAGAGCTTGGACAACGCCACCTGCAACCAAAGAAAACACACAGTGGTCAGCACCAACTTAAGTCAGCCAATCAGATCACTCCAATTGTAAGCAGGCCTAGGGGAAAAGGCCTGCTATTTTTGTAGGTCTAGTCTCAAACCAGGCCCTTCACATGGGGAGGAACGCTCTGAGTACGCGCCTATATTCAAGTTGACCTAATGGATTGCAATCATGGTGTTGCCACACATATACAGGATCACTATCAACCTGCTCGTTGCTCCTCACAACTTTTGTCAATTGGGCTGTAATATGGCATAGCACAGCAACTTGCTGTATCTAGTAGCAACAATGAAAGCCTGGAGAGTAGACCTTCTTGACCTTTGTAAGGATTTGAAGCCCTATTAGGCTGGAATAGTCATATTATCTAATTATTGGTCATGCCACTATTCCAGCTAGTCTCGCAAACCGCTTGCGAGACTATGTTCCAGCACGGGACAACGAGACAAGTGTACGACCAGTAGAGTGCCAAATCTCTGCTAGAAAGACAATCTTCATACCACATCTTTCAGCGACATCTTGTGCCCTGATCCCCCAGATGCCATTCTTCAGCACCAGCACCTTGTCCCCTGGTTCCACCACGTTCACCATGGCAGCCTCCAGCCCCGCATGCCCAGTGCCGCTGATGGCGATCGTCAGGCTGTTCGTGGTCTGGAACGCGTACTGCAGACCTGCCTTGATATCGTCCATGATGGACAGACATTCCGGGTGGAGGTGGCCTACCAACGGCAGGGAAGCGACTTTCAGGATGCGAGGCGGACAGTTGGAGGGCCCTGGGCCGCACAACAGGCGGTCAGGCACTGCTATGGGCTTCTTGAGCACCTCAGGAGGGCTGTACTGCGGCTCCATCTCTTTCTTTCCAGATAACCTCTTTCCCAGGCCCCGCCCAGTTTTTTGCAACTACCAAAGCGGCACGCAGGCCGGTTGTAGTTTGGTTCCCAGACCCTTCTTGGGCATGGGCGGGACGGGCGGAGGCCCGCCCCGCCCTCCCCGGAAACGAAATGCAGAAGGGTCTGGGAACCAAACTAGGCCGGTTGCGCGTTGGAACGTTCGGGGTCTGGGATCCCGGGAATGCGACTACATCGGTCCGAAGAAATGAACTTTGACCCTATGTCTGCCGAATGTCAGTGAAAAAAAGATCTACAGACTACAGATCATCTTGTCCGACGAGAATACATTGAAGGCGACTGCAAATGGTAAAAGCTCTCTTGACTTCAACATCGACGTGAATAGAACGTGCAATTATAAGGGTATACTTTCTCAATACCTGAGGCGGCATGGCTTCAAGAGCAGGTCCTCGAGCCAAGGGAACGGATGGGACTGACTTCTCTCACAGGGAGCGTGTTGCCACTCGCTACCAGGCCAGTGCAGAGACTAAGCCGAAGCTGAGGAGGATCCTTCAAGTTCAGAGTCTGTGTGCAATGGTGTGCCTTGCCATTGGGTTATTGGTCAAATACGATTTTCCTTCCCTGCTGTGTTTTGCAGGCTACCTTATTGGGATTCCCTTATGCTACCTGGCTCTGAATCAAAACAATGCGACATACGTTAACCTGTATGGAACCTGCTGTTCTGTCCTCGGCGTGTTTCCCATGGTGTTCCTGCTCTACCTGTACCTCTGGACTGGCACCATCACGCAGTACCGCTACGTCCGCCTGGCTGAAGCTATGATGGTGATAGTGGTCAACATAGCAGGAATGATGTATGCGAAGAACCTGATGGGTGTTTGGAGAACCGCGGCTCGCCCAAGAATAGTTTGCGACAGTTAAAGGGCTGACAGATTCTACATTGAGCTCACAAAGTACAATTGACATTGCATAACCTGCTACCTTTTGTATCTAGAATAGGTAGACATAACCAGTAGTTTGTCATGCTAAACCATACTCACTCTATTTTTGCAAATAGCTGTGGTTTCGTATGCCATAATCATAAGTTCCATGCATATCGATTTTTGTGTCTAACACTTATCTGTTGTTCATCCTGTGTTATACTTATGCACTCACTGTTCATTCAAGTATTCTTTGGAGTGGTCGTAAGATTATGATCATAACTTACCTGTATCTTTATCTATCTAATGTCAGGAGGTTTGCTCCACACAGAAGTACAATCATTCAAACTAGAGTTTAAGTGGGAACTGACAAGGGGCCAATTAAAAGAAATTAAGGCCAGGGCAAGTAGTCTACCTGCAAGATCCTCCCTCTCCAGGGGGAGAGGTAGCCTTGTTCCAAGCCGGGCTCTCGAGAGGCTGGGAACGAGGCTAGGGGAGAGGAAGGGTCTAGCAGCTATAGACTAAAGGACAACTACAAGCTTGTGCATGTAGCTATCTACATACAATTTGGTGCCTACCAATAGTTGAGCAGCAGCAGAATAAGCAGCATGCAATGGCAGCAGTTTCATAAGTTGCAGCAGATTGGTAGCTAGGAACAGCATTGGCAGCAGCAGCAGCAGAGCAGCAGCACGGATATTATATATTATCTACGACGTGGATATTGGTCCGGCAGGAAGTACATACTTTAGATATAAGTATCGGAAAGCGCTCGCATCTAGAACCGCTAACCATTGCCCTACTTCCTGCCGGACCAATATACACTTCGTATTACCTATGCCATGATTGGAAGGGGTCCCCAATTTTTCCCGCCCTCGTCTTTCGCGCCACGACCACCTGCGCGTTAAAGAACTTGAATTTGAACTTCACTGCAGTCTTGGGAATTCAGTGTGACTTCACGGAAGGAGACAGCCAAGGTGAGTAGGAGCCCAGCTCAGTTGTCACTCGTTTATAATTTAGCTTTTATTGTTTCCAGGACCTGCACGAAAGCTATGGCTATAGCTAGCTAGCTACTATTCTGTGGTTGTGGCTAGCATTCCTGCATTCTGCATGTCTGACAACAATGTTTTTGGATAGAATTAGCTAGCTACGTGGTTGCAAAATATCTCGGACTACTGAGACAAAGCACAGACTAGGTAAACCACAAAATTTGGTAACTTGAAGTTTGAAAACGTTAACCCTGAAAGATAGTTCCAATGTATATAGCACACCTCGAATTTAAATGGATACTCTGTATGGTTCTGCATGTGTCTAGTTGCAATTGTGTGCTTTTTTTCTGTTGTTGTTGTTAGGTAAACCACAATTTTTTTTAATGGATTTGGTAACTTGAAGTAACACCCTGAAAGATAGTTGCAATGTATAGCACACCTCGAATTCAAATGTAAGGTTCTGTAGCTGCATGCTGGTGACGTTTTTCAGCTGTGCATGCATTTGTGAGTTGAGTTTACAGAATATTAAAGCGAGGCAGCTAAACAGTTTAATTTTTGTAGCACTTCCCGCTGGAGGAATACGCCTAGACAGGCTAGGGGAGCATTTCTAGGGAAGTAACTGTGTGGTAACATTGTTGTGTCAATAAGTACATGCAGTTGATGAAGATGTCTCCCCCACCCCCCACAGACACATACTGGAGAACCTGCAGTGACTGCATCCGACTTCGTACCGCACCACCCACAGACATGCACATACTGGAACCCCAGAAGAACCTGCATCCGACTTCATACCGCACCCTCCACAGACACACGCAGACACATACTGGAACCCCAGAAGAACCTGCAGTGACTGCATCCGACTTCGTACCGCACCCTCCACAGACACACGCAGACACATACTAGAACACCAGGAGAACCTGCAGTGACCGCATCCGACTTCGTACCGCACCCTCCACAGACACACGCAGACTCATCCTGGAACCCCAGAAGAACCTGCATTGACTACATCCCGACTTCGTACCGCACCACCAACAGACATGCACATACTGGAACACCAGGAGAACCTACAGTGACTGCATCCCTTCGTACAGCAAGTTTGCTTCAAAATGGACAAAGTGAGCCTGAGGGAGTGAAAGGAGGTGGTCTCTTACCTGTGGGCTATAGCTTCATTCCCAGGCTATCCCAGTGCATGGCGCAAGCAAAACCGCAATAATGCATGAAGCTAACCCAAATAACTAGGGGCAATGGCCTGGGAATGAGGCTACCTGTGGGCGGTACTGAGTGAAATGCATATGTTCTTTCTATGCATTTGCACATATACTTTATTAACACCTATGATTTCGGAACCTACGGGTTTTGAATTCATGGTGTCACAGTATCCATTGAAACTACCATGCAATACATGGTACTTTTTAATGGTGTTTGCCTGCATGGACTCATGCATTCCCTAAACATCTTAGGAATAGAGTAGTTAGGCAAATTGAAGGTAAGGTCACACAGTACATAAATGTATGAGTCATATTTTGCTATTTCTGTGTTGCATTGCATGGCTACATCGACATTACCAGCATTGACATTTTGACATGGGGTGCATCGACACTGACTACTTTGACATTGGCTGCATTGACATTGATTACATCAACATTACCAGCATTGACATTGACTATACATTGACATGGGGTGCATCGACACTGACTACTTTGACATTGGCTGCATTGACATTGGCTGCATTGACATTAATTGGCAGCATTGACATTGACTGCATTTACATTGACATTGGCTACATTGCATTGACATTGGCTACATTGACATTGGATGCATTGACATTGACTATAATTGGCATTGGCTGCACTGACATTGGGTGCATTGACATTGGCTACATTGACATTGGCATTGGCTGCATTGACATTGGCTACATTGACATTAACTGCCGGGGTTGACATTCCATGGGTGATTGACATTGGCTACATTGCATTGACGACATTGCATGGCTACATTGGCATTGGCTGCATTGACATTGGTTACATTGACATTGGCTGCATTGGCATTGGCTGCATTGGCATTGGCTGCATTGGCATTGGTTACATTCACATTGGCTGCATTAACATTGGCTGCATTGACATTGATTGCATTAACATTGGGTGATTGACATTGGGTGCATTTACATTGACTACATTGACATTGGTTACATTGACATTGGCTGCATTGACAAATTGACATTAACGTTGGGTGCATTGACATTGGCTACATTGCATTGACGACATTGGCTACATTGGCATTGGCTGCATTGACATTGGCTACATTGACATTGGCTGCATTCACATTGGCTGCATTAACATTGGTTACATTGACATTGGCTACATTGGCATTGGCTGCATTGGCATTGGCTGCATTGACATTGGTTACATTGACATTGGCTGCATTGACATTGGCTGCATTGACATTGGCTGCATTGACATTGGCTACATTGACATTGGCTGCATTGACATTGACTGCATTAACATTGGGTGATTGACATTGGTGGGTGCATTTACATTGACTACATTGACATTGGCACATTCTGCATTGACATTGGTTAGCTACATTGACATTGGCTGCATTGACAATGACTGCAATGACATTGGGTGCATCGACAAATTGACAGTAACGTTGGGTGCATTGACATAGGCATTGGTTGGATTGACATTGGGTGCATTTGCATCGACATTGACTTCGGCAGCATTGACAATGAGTGACTGCATTGACATTAAAATTGGCTACATCGACATTGACTACAATGACATTGGACACCAGAGCTAAAATTAAATACAGGGAGTCAGAGTCTTCAGCTTCCGTCCTTCTGGTAGTCACCTTGTGCTCCTTCATCCTGGTTTGTGGGCTGTCTTTGTCTCCCCTGTACTGACATGGCCACAGCTGCAAGGGACCTGGTATACATTCTTTCCGAATGGCCGGATCTTGATCTTTAACTGGCATCAGCTGTCTGCAGAGTGTGGATGCTGATTGGAGGACAGTTTTGATGTCGTATCATCTGCACACCTGTCTCTTGTCCTCACTCAGTCCTGCCCGGCATGTAAGGGAATAAATGCTCTTTACTTCAAACTCTTCAGTTGGCTCTGCTGGAGTATTGGGCTTGCTAGCTGTCATTACAGGATGTGTCTGGGTACCTGTTACCTTCCATGACTTCTCTGAGGTGTTTTCTCCTGTTGCCGTGGTCACACCCTGAACGACAGTTTGTGCCTGTGAAAGGGTGCCTCTTTCACCGGACACAAACTGTTGTTCAGGGTGTGAACACGGTACCAGGAGAAGAACACCTCAGACTCAGAAGTTATGGAAGGTAACAGGTATCCAGACACACTGTCTGGATACCTGTTTCCTTCCATGACTTCTCTGAGGTGTTCTTCTCCTGTTACCATGGTCACACCCTGAACGATAGTTTGTGTCCTGTGAAAGAGGCGCCCTTTCACAGGCACAAACTGTCGTTCAGGATGTGGCCACGGTAACAGGAGAAGAACACCTCAGAGAAGTCATGGAAGGTAACTGATATCCAGACAGTGTGTGTGCCTGGATACCTGTTACCTTCCATGACTTAATTCTCTGAGATGTTTTTCTCCTGTTGCCGTGGTCACATCCTGAACAACAGTTTGAGTCTGTGAAAGGGTGCCGCTTTCACAGGGCACAAATTGTTGTTCAGGGTGTGACCATGGTACCAGGAGAAGAACGCCTCAGACTCGGAAGTCATGAAAGGTAACAGGTATCCTGACACACTAGCTGTCTGGATACCTGTTTCCTTCCATGACTTCCCTGAGGTGTTCTTCCCCTGTTACCATAGTCACACCCTGAACGATAGCTTGTGTCCTGTGAAAGAGGCGCCCTTTCACAGGCACAAGCTGTCATTCAGGATGTGGCCACGGTAACAGGAGAAGAACACCTCAGAGAAGTCATGGAAGGTAACTGATATCCAGACAGCGTGTGTGTCTGGATACCTGTTACCTTCCATGACTTCTCTGAGGTGTTCTTCTCCTGTTACCGTGGTCACATCCTGAATAACAGTTTGTGCCTGTGAAAGGGCGCCTCTTTCACAGGGCACAAACTGTTGTTCAGGGTGTGAATACGGTACCAGGAGAAGAACACCTTAGACTCGGAAGTCATGGAAGGTAACAGATATCCATGACACACTGTCTAGATACCTGTTTCTTTCCATGACTTCTCTGAGGTGTTCTCCTGTTACCATGGTCACACCCTGAGCGATAATTTGTGCCCTGTGAAAGAGGCACCCTTTCACAGGCACAAACTATCATTCAGGGTGTAACCACGGTAACAGGAGAAGAACACCTCAGAGAAGTCATGGAAAGTAGCAGGTATTCAGACACATCTGTAAAGACAGCTAGTAAGCCCAGTACTCCACGGGTCCCTGGTTCAGTTGGCTTGGCGTGGCTTTGGTTCGGATTGGCTTGGCTTTTGGCTTGGCTGACTCCCCCGCTTGCAATTGGCTTGGTTTGGCTTGCTGGGCTATTGGCTTGGCTCTCTGGCTTGACTTGGCTTGGCTTGGCTTGGCGGCTTGGGGCTTGGCTTGGCTTGGCTTTCTGGCTTGGCTTTCTGGCTTGACTTGGCTTGGCTTGGCTTGGCGGCTTGGGGCTTGGCTTGGCTCGGCTTTCTGGCTTGGCTTTCTGGCTTGGCTTGGCTTGGCTTGGCTTGGCTCGGCTTTCTGACTTGGCTTGGCTTGGCTTTCTGGCTTGGCTTGGCTTGGCGTGGCTTGGCTCGGCTTTCTGGCTTGGCTTTCTGGCTTGGCTTTCTGGCTTGGCTTGGCTTGGCTTGGCTTGGCTCGGCTTTCTGACTTGGCTTGGCTTGGCTTTCTGGCTTGGCTTGGCTTGGCGTGGCTTGGCTCGGCTTTCTGGCTTGGCTTGGCTTGACTTTCTGGCTTGGCTTGGCTTGCATTTCTGGCTTGGCTTAGCTTGGCTTGACTTGGCTTGGCTTGGCTTGGCTTGGCTTTCTGGCTTGGCTTGGCTTGGCTTGGCTTGGCTTTCTGGCTTGGCTTGGCTTGACTTTCTGGCTTGGCTTGGCTTGCATTTCTGGCTTGGCTTGGCTCTCTGGCTTGACTTGGCTTGGCTTGGCTTGGCGGCTTGGGGCTTGGCTTGGCTTGGCTTTCTGGCTTGGCTTGGCTTTCTGGCTTGGCTTGGCTTGGCTTGGCTTGGCTTGGCTTGCTTGGCTTGGCTTTCTGGCCTGGCCTGGCCTGGCCTGGCCTGGCCTGGCCTGGCCTGGCCTGGCCTGGCCTGGCCTGGCCTGGCCTGGCCTGGCCTGGCCTGGCCTGGCCTGGCCTGGCCTGGCCTGGCCTGGCCTGGCCTGGCCTGGCCTGGCCTGGCCTGGCCTGGCCTGGCCTGGCCTGGCCTGGCCTGGCCTGGCCTGGCCTGGCCTGGCCTGGCCTGGCCTGGCCTGGCCTGGCCTGGCCTGGCCTGGCCTGGCCTGGCCTGGCCTGGCCTGGCCTGGCCTGGCCTGGCCTGGCCTGGCCTGGCCTGGCCTGGCCTGGCCTGGCCTGGCCTGGCCTGGCCTGGCCTGGCCTGGCCTGGCCTGGCCTGGCCTGGCCTGGCCTGGCCTGGCCTGGCCTGGCCTGGCCTGGCCTGGCCTGGCCTGGCCTGGCCTGGCCTGGCCTGGCCTGGCCTGGCCTGGCCTGGCCTGGCCTGGCCTGGCCTGGCCTGGCCTGGCCTGGCCTGGCCTGGCCTGGCCTGGCCTGGCCTGGCCTGGCCTGGCCTGGCCTGGCCTGGCCTGGCCTGGCCTGGCCTGGCTTCCAGCTCGGTTGGCTAGGCCTGGCCTGGCCTGGCTTCCAGCTCGGTTGGCTAGGCCTGGTTTGCATGTTTTCGTTTGGCTTGGTTTGGCTCCCTGGCTTGGCTTGCAGCTTGACTTGCTCCCCGGGTTGACTTGGCTTGTCTTGACTCTGTGGCTTGGCTTGGCTATAGCTACATTGACATTGCATGGCTACATTGACGTTGGCTACACTGACATTGACTTTGGGTGCATTGACATTGGTTACATTGACATTGGGTGCATTGACATTGGCTGGATTGACAATGACTGCATTGACATTGGACAATTTGACATTAACGTTGGGTGCATTGACATTGGCTGCATTGACATTGGCTGCATTGACATTGGCTGCATTGACATTGGGCACATTGACATTGACTGCATTGACATTGGCTGCATTAATTGACATTGACTGCATTGACATTGGCTGGATTGACATTGGCTGCATCAAAATTGGCTACATTGATATTGGCTACATTGACATTGCTGCATTGACATTAATGACATTGGATCTATTGACATTGACATTGGGTGCATTGACATAGGCTGAACTGGGTACCTCAGTTTACATTTACAATGGCTGCATTGACATTGGGTGAATTGGCTACGACTACATTTGTGGTTGCATTGACAATTTGACATTAACGTTGGGTATTATTAGGCATTGACATTGACTGCATTGACATTGGGCGCATTGACATTGACTGCATTGACATTGGCTGCATTGACATTGGCTGCATTGACATTGGGCGCATTGACATTGGCTGCATAAATTGACATTGGCTGCATTGACATTGGCTGCATGCATTGACATTAAAATGACTGCATTGACATTGGCTGCATCTACACATATTGGCTACATTGACATTGGCAGCATTGACATCAACTGCATTGCTACATTGACATTGGCTGCATATACATTGACATTGACTGCATTGACATTGACTGCATTGACATTGGCAGCATTGACATTAACTGCATTGACATTGACTGCATTGACATTGGCTACATTGACATTGACTGCATTGACATTTGGTAGCAATGACTGGCTGCAGTGACATTGGCTACATTGCTACATTGACATCGACTGCACTGACATTGACTGCATTGACATCGACTGCACTGACATTGACTGCACATTACATTCATATTTGCTACATTTGCAATGTGACTGGCTGCAGTGACATTGGCTACATTGCTACATTGTACATTGCTACATTGACATCGACTGCACTGACATTGACTGCATTGACATCGACTGCACTGACATTGACTGCACATTACATTCATATTTGCTACATTTGCAATGTGTCTAGCAGCAGTGATGATCTAGAGATGAGCTTCGGTGAGTGGCTCGGTAATGGTGCTAGATTGAGGAGCTTCGGTGAGTGGCTCGGTACAGATACTATTTGTAAGCTGCTATTGGCAAGCTTTATTGTAGCTAATCCCCATATTTCCTCGCATTCATTATAAAAGTGAATGAGTACCGAGGGGAGGATCCTTGAACTATGTTCAAGGATTCTCTAAAGTCCACCCCTGGTTCCCAAGGCCAGGCATTCACTGACTTGACTGCACTGCTGACACTTAGTGTCAGAACAGTGTCTGAACTCTGGAACAATTCGCACTTATTATTGCACCTGATAATTCCTGTTTGACCTGTAGCTATTAGTGGCACCAAGTAGTGTATTGTACTCACTACAAATAGTGCCATCATTCCTTCATTGCACCACATTGCTACCACAGTTAAGCCATGACAATCGGCGTCGAGGATCGGATGGCCGCACTGTTCAGCACTACGCCGAATGAGTTTGACCATGCAAAAGAGGACTGGACACAATATGTTGAGAGACTGAAATAGTTTTTTGTGGCCAACAGCATCGGGCCATGCATGTGGCCAACAGCATTGAAGATGTTGAGTAGCAGCGGGCCATACTCTCAACGGTCATCGGGCCGACCACGTACATGCAGGCTGTATGACAGAAGGCATAATATGGTGTATACAATAATACAGAAATCTGCTGAGGGTTCTGAATGAGATAGATATCATGCAGTGGCTGTGATCTGCTTGGGTACCGTCCCGCTGTCTTCTCTATCTAAGGTCCACCGTGGAAGTTGTCAGACAGAGATTCAGACTGACACAAGTTACAATATACAGTGATATAATAATTATACCTTTGAAGTAGCTACACTATCTATGATATAACAAACTGAAACAACACGAAACCAGCCCATACAGTAGGGTACAGTCACGGTATACTCACATCACTATGGCAACCACTCACAAACAAAACTAAAAACAGCTAGCTGTTGGATAGGTTTTGGACATGGGAGTGGAATGATTGGGAGGACCAAGCTGAAATCAGGTATCCGTAACAGCTGCATGTCTGTACAAACACGTAAAGCAAGAATTAAGGAAACGACGCTCAAAGAGTTGAGTCTGTGACAGTGGTGCTCTGGCTACACGGAGTTACGCTTTGCGTGGCCTCATTTAGTGGCTCCCTGTGCTTGGCTTGGTGACTCACAGAGGGTCGTGCATATCTATTATAAAATCCCACGTGTAGTACATGTGCATGGGAGCTTTCATGTCTACTGAAGGAAAATAGATAGATAGATAGATAGATAGATAGATAGATAGATAGATAAGTAATTTTCAACATGAATGTCCCATCAGCATAATGCTGGTCTACCTGGGAGTCCTGCGTGACGTATATACAAGAAACAAACAGAACTACTGCTGTATCTAGCTACATACAAAAGTGTAATAAGAAAACTCCTATAAAAAAACAAAAAACAATTTGGAGCAACTAGCCTGACATTACAGTCGGTAAATGTCTCTTGAAAGCACCATGACTAGTCATGGTTCTGAGGTATGGAATATGTGAGTGGGGGAAGCTTGGGAGTTGGAGGGCAAGGCTATGGTCCAGCTCACACGGCCTATTACCTATAGCTAGCTAGGGGGATGAGTGGGAGGAGCTGGTGAGATTAGGTATTAGTGGGCGGGGCTCAACGTGTACGTACAGCGCTAGCGCATGCGTGCAATGCTGGGCGGGGCTCATGGGAAGTGTTTCCCGCGCGGTGCACAACGAAATTCGAGAAAGCGTCTACCGATCTGTTGGAGGATGTTTCGAGTGTTAATACTTGTGATCGCAGCGTGTGCTAGCCCTTCCAAGTGGTCCAGTGGCTACAAGATGACGTGAAACCTACCAGCTGAGTACAGCTCTCCTCATTCTCGGCTGTCCGAGATTTGTGCGATGTTACCAACGGCTGAAAGCTGGTCATGGTTCGCGTGACCAGGATGTATAGATTTTCGTACGTACTACCGATATACCTGTGTTCATAGATATATATGCTGTGTTTGAGGGCACGTAAAATTTCTCACATACTAGATCTACACGTGGGAATTTGAGTGGGTCGTGCATATCCTAGTGAGCCAGGAATGTATTATTATAATAATTATTATTATTGATAATAATATATATGATTGGTCATGGCAGCATCTGAATAGCTGTATTCAGATTGTGATTCAGTCTTGTTGCAAGCCTATCTAGCTGACATTGGTACCTAAAAGTTCACTTGTTCCCCTTCCCTGAGAAGACCGTGGCAAAGATGGAGCTGCAGTACAGCCCTCCTGAGAGCCTCAAGAAGCCCATAGCAGTGCCTGACCGTCTGTTGTGCGGCCCAGGGCCCTCAAACTGCCCGCCTCGCATCCTGAAAGCTGCTTCCCTGCCGATGATTGGCAACCTCCACCCAGAATGTCAGCTGATCATGAATGATATCAAGGCAGGTCTGCAGTACGCGTTCCAGACCACGAACAGCCTGACGATTGCCATCAGCGGCACCGGGCATGCGGGGCTGGAGGCTGCCATGGTGAACGTGGTGGAACCAAGGGACAAGGTGCTGGTGCTGAAGAATGGCATCTGGGGGATCAGGGCACAAGGTGTCGCTGAAAGATGTGGTATGAAGATTGTCTTGCTAGCAGAGAAATGACACTCTTATTCAACTGTCATGGTCCTACACTAGACTCAGAGCCAGATTGCTTAGTGAGGAAAGGTCTGGTGCTGGCGGGCACCTGCATTCAAGTTGTCCCCATGCCGGAATGCTGCCATGACCAATCATATTGCAAAGCTAATTGGAGTGATCTGATTGGTTGACACAGGAGCGCATGAGCCACCGACGGCGAAGGAGCAGGAGCGTTGAACTAGTAAAGAGATGTAGTAGTCCCTCACACCTCCAAAATTTCACCTTATACGGCAAGAGGCCATTACGTATGCGGTTGTAAGGATTTGTGTGAAACCAAGCTAAGTAGGTGTGAAATACAAATTGGCCTTGGGCAGCCATAGTTGTACTAGAGCTAGCTGACATATGTGGTACCGCAAAGGTCTTCCATATAAGGTATAAACCAAAAGGTGTGAAGGACTACTACACGTCCTAGGGCGGGCATGTGGTTAAACGCTCCTTCGCTGCCTTCGGCGGCTCATACGCTCCTGGTTGACATAAGTTGGTACTGGCCATTGTACCACCGTATTCTTTGGCTGCAGGTGGCGTTGTCCAAGCTCTGGAACACCCACCCAGTCAAGTGTTCACCCTGGAGGAAGTTGAACAGGTAAGAAGTCCGGTGGTTACAAAGGCTAAGTATATATATGCACTGGTCTAGTGATCACAGCTATGAAAGGCGTCAATGTAGCCCTCAATGTAGGCCATGTGTCTAACGAATGGGTAATTTTCCCCGCCACACCAGGGAATTGTTTCCTCTGTTGCATGGGAACCAGGCTAGGTGGAGTTTCTTTGTTACAGGTACCTAGGAGAAGTGTGCTATAGAAACCAAAAGGTGTGAAGGACTACTACTGCATGCAGCTGCACCTACACTGCCAAAAAACCGCTGGTTACGTTGCTGCTTCAATTACAGAACAATGCGCGTTCAAACAGATCCTTACACTGCTTGACAACTACAGTAGGTCCTATTTCAGAAATGCACATGGGTTAACAATAAGTCACTTACCTTCAACTAAGAAATGTTCCACGTAGTTACACAACTACAAATGTGGTGTCTAAAGTGGTCACTTTGGGACCTGGCCAATGTAGACACTGGTTGCTTTAATCAGGTTAGTTTTAGTGCAAATGGGACCAGCAGTATGACCTTAATAGAGAGGTGACTGCCTTATATGGTGACCACTATGGACAGGTTCCACTGAGATCCAACCATGGCCTGTTTAAAACAACACTCTCCTTTTACAGTAATGACATTTTACCACTGAGTAGCATGTGGAGCAATGGCAAAACGTCCATGAACCATGCCTCTCTAGCTGGTTCTTGGAGACCAGTGTGGGATGTTTGACCAGAGCTTGACAATCATCAGGTGAAGAAATTCATCTTTGCTGAAATCTGAAAATGAAATTTTTGCATCCCCAAACCAGCAAAAACTACCATCGAAGTGCTCCTCATCTACAAACATGCAATCAAGGATGCAATCATGTGACCAGAAATTGAAGGGTGACTCAAATACCCCTAACCTCCTCCCTCCCCCAGTCTTGTCGTTGTCATGGTCTAGTAGCCTGGCAATCACAATTGGAGGAAGGTGTGGACTTTGAAGCAATCACTTTTTTGGAAAATGTAGCAGGGAAATGACTCCATCCACATGCAGCTGTGATCATGTGCATAGTGTCTGTTTCAGGAGCTAGCTGTCATTGTTGTTCCCTCAGGCACTCAGGAATTACAAGCCATCTGTGCTGTTCATCTGCCATGGAGAATCTTCCAATGGAACATGCCAGCCTCTTGAAGGGTTTGGAGACCTGTGTCGTAGGTAAGAACTCTAATGCTGTGTCTCATCCACACAAGAGTGCGCAGCAGCAATGCTTTGCTTCATGTTGAGGTAGCTATATATATTACTGCAGATGTAGGTGTTGGTATAAAATGGGGCGTGTCATGGATCTGAAGGGCATAATTAGAGCGGCAAGTTTAAGGGTGATGCGGACGTTGACGATAAACAAGTTGCCCTGTGTTTTATGGTCTGTGTGTATTTGGTGTTGTTTCAATACATGCTACTCCCAACCAGAAACAACTGTCTCCTGCTTGTGGACACCGTCGCCTCCCTCGGAGGAGTCCCGTTCTTCATGGACAAGTGGGGTTAGTGGTTGGTTCTACTTTTAGTGCTTACTACTACAATTCCCTTTTAATTACAGACGTTGCCTATAGCTGATACATGTACCAACAAATAGCCAGTCTCCTATAGGCAGTCCATTATTGTTTCAACCCTCAATGCCTTCCTTTGCCTCAGGCAATTCACAGTGAACTCCAGTTCCGTGTCCAGAACATCTAGTAATCTCTAGTAATCTCTCGTACTCTTGTGCAAGCTATAGAGTTGCCGCAATTTATTACATAATAGAAGCATGCCTTGAATCATGCATTGTTTGGCAGTACTATAGATAGCTGCAGGTTACCAACTTGCCTAGAGGACCTTGGAGCAGGAGTGACAGTGGTGATGAAGCCTTGTGGATTCTTTCTTACGCAGGTGTGGATGTGGTCTACAGTGGTTCTCAGAAGGTGCTGGGTGCTCCTCCGAGCACGGCCCCCATCTCCTTTAGTCCCAGAGCCAGAGCCAAGATGGATGCCAGAAAGACAAAAGTGCAATCATTCTACTTTGACATGGAGTGGTTGGCCAAGTATTGGGGAGTGGACGATCGCCCTCGATTGTAGGTTCTTAGTGACCACAATTCCCAGTAATCTCTTCAGTAATTTCTATAGTTGTTTGGTACTACATAACTGTCAGTGCATGGACAATGATGGTCGTGACTAGCCTCGTTCCCAGGCCGTCTGCCGCTTCGTTTTTAGTTGCATACGTGACCTTTGAACCCTTGTCAGATCTGACGGGAGTTCAAAGGTCACATATACGACTCGAAGCGGCAGACAGCCTGGGAACGAGTCTACATGTGTAGGTCATGACTATATATAGTCAGATTCTCTTTATTCTCCGACTGGAGTGTAAGAGTTCATGGCACTGCTCGATTGTAATCTACACTGCTTATTTTTATGAATGTCTCTTGACCTGCTCCTTGCCTGATGCATACACGCAGGTACCATCACACTGCACCAATCAGCTCACTGTATGCCTTGAGAGAAGCCCTAGCAATGCTCTCAGAAGAGGTCAGTGTAACGATTGTCACCCAGTTAACTAGGGGTTAAATGGTATACTGCAAGTAGATAAATCAGGTAGTCCACATCCATGGCATATACTTCATCGATCATCTTTCAAAGTGCTTTTGATAATTTGGGGCTATAGACAGCATGGTACTTTCTCAACAGTTGAAAAGTGGTTTGGTACATATTGCAAAAGTACGTGGTCTCAATTTTGTCAATCCAGATTTAATGTGCTATGCATGCCCAGGGCCTGGAGGCTTGTTGGAAGAGGCACAGGACGAATGCAGAGCTCCTGTGGAGTGGGCTCGAGAAGTTGGGGCTGGAAGTCTTCGTCAAAGATGAGGTGTGCTACCTCTAGCTAGCTAACTCCGTGCTAGTGGTTGGTATATACTGAGATTGGCATAAATTATAGAGCTACATCTCACTCACTAAATTTGCACCCATTTCATGTGCCCCTTCCATCGAATTCCTCCCTCCCTCCCTCCCATTTGAAAATAACTAAACCTATAGCTATTGGCTAACTAAACCTATAGCTATGGTGTCATTGTGATCGTGTTTCTACAGAGGGTGAGGCTGCCAACCATCAACTCTGTCAAGCTACCGGATGGTGTTGACTGGAATGCACTGTGTGCTTACATCATGAAGAAGTGAGCAGCTGAAATAACAATTTAGGCATGACAATTTGGTAGACGTCACGAACTCATGGTCCTCTCTCATCAACAGGTATTCCATTCAAATATCTGGTGGTCTTGGACCAACCAAAGGAAAGGTATTTTTCAGGAGCTTATTTGTTTGTGGCATTCATAAGTTCCCGATGACATCCTTACAGCCTGAGAATTGAGTCGTGTCGACAAATTAGAATTAGGGTGTGGTTTTATTATCTCCTCACCAGGTTGGGAGAATAGGAATAATGGGTTACAATTCTTCACCAGAGACTGTTCAGAAAGTGCTCCGAGCCCTGGAAGATGGCCTACAGCATTGCAGAGGCAAACTTGTTTCCTCGCTATGACAACTCTCTGCAATGTGCAATGCGTGAATATATAATGGCAGTGTGCAATGCCTATTTCTGTATGGAATTATGAAATTACATGTACATGTGCAGGAATTATCCCTTCAGCCCAACTGGTTGGTCCGTGCCTGGTAGATTAATAGTTTCACAGGCAACACGTATCGTATGAAGAAGGTTTATCACAATTGTGGTTAGTGCTCAGCCACATAAACCATGTAATTTCAAGTTGCTGCTCCTTCAAGCAGTAAATATACCAGTAGTAGGTGGAGCTACATATGACATGATACTGGTTAATTGGTATTTAGCTACTTGCAGTCTGAACGTTACAATTCAGGAGACTGCATGGTTCGAAGAAGCAAAATGTTTTCAAAGCTGCCTCAAACCCATGACCTCCAATTACTTGAACAGATGCCTGGGTCAGCGATATTCTACAATCGATGAGCCCATGTAATATACCTGAGTCATACACCAAGGGCAAGCTATTGTCCTAACAATACTTGAGCTACAGGCATTCACCCTGGCCCATTTTTCATTATTATGGTCTAGTATTATTACAGTCTATAGTGCATCAACATAGACTACTGCATCATAATAATATTACTATGACTAACTTATACAGTTGTTTATGCTGTTGTCTCCAAGCTTCAAATATTAATACCTGGTAATGTAACTAGTGCCGGAAACCCAGAGTCATTGTCAGATTGTCTCGAGCTGGCTTGTTGCTCCAGCCTCCTCCGTCGGAGGTGGGCATCCAGAGCCATCTGGTACAGTTTCTGGGAAGCAGAAGAACCAGTCTTCTCCACCATTCTCCGAAGCTGGGAGTCAGGATTCCGCAGGAGGTTGTATGGACTGTCAATCTCCTTTACCTGACCTCTACCCACCACCTGGGAGAGAAGGGGGTGGGGTGGGAGGAAGTATATGTTATTTAGAGCATAGCTAAAATGCGTAATGTGACAGCCATTGCTTAGCTAGGCAACTGCCCTCCCAGCACTATACTTGTTTGACGGGTTTGAGAAACGGGATCACTTCCCACATTTTAAAGTGCATGCTTCAAAGTTGCATCCCTCCACAATTGAACGCATGCACGATCTAAATTAAACTACAGCGGAGGTGTTACTGCAACTATATTTTAATTTGCTAGCACGATGCAGTGTACAGTTCACGAGCAGTAGCTAGATGACTCCCTACCAGGATCCTGTCAGAGTCCATCACCGTGTTCAGTCGGTGGGCGATGGTGAGGACAGTGCACTCAGAGAACTTTTCCCGTATTGTCTCCTGGATAATAGCATCAGTCCTGCAGGAGATGAGATGAGCAGTCTGCAATCTACTGAATTGGTTCGAGCAGTGCAATGCATTCCTATGTTAACACCACTTAGAGAAGTGCCCTCCAGCTCACCTGATATCGACATTAGCAGTGGCTTCATCGAGTACTAAGATCTTGTTCTTCCTGAGCAGGGCTCTTGCCAGACACACCAGCTGCTTCTGACCAACACTGAAGTTGGCCCCTCCTTCAGTGACGTGGCCGTCAAGCTGTCCCTCCAGCTGTTGAACTACTGGCTTCAGCTGAACCTGGGTAAGTGAAAATGTGTTTGAAACAGCTCCAGAAAGTTGCCGCGATAACAATGATGTCATCATGCATGCTTGCTTCAGTAGATACACGAGCTCCTATGTACCTGCTCAAGGACGTCCCACAGCGCAGCATCGGAGAAGTCACTGAAGGGATCCAGGTTGTAGCGCATGGTGCCACTGAAGAGAACCGGGTCCTGGGGGATGATGGACATATTCCGCCGGAGGTCATGCAGCCCAATCTCTTTTATGTTTACCCCATCGATGGTGATGGCTCCAAACGGCTCAGCCATCCGGTAGAGCACCGCCAGCAGAGAGGATTTCCCGGCACCTGTGCGACCCACAATGCCAACCTGAGGAGGTCGGAAAAGGAGATGTGGCAAGTCTGGTTTGAGCACAGGAATATTGTGCAGTGGAGGGGATTATCCCATAATGAGCTAGTACCTTCTCTGAGGGTTTGATGTAAAAGCAGAGAGACTTGAGCACCAGAGGAAGGTCAGGGGAGTACCGGAATGAGACATCCTCCAGAGCTATCTCCCCATTCTTGGGCCAATCTGGAGGTGGTGGAAGGAGGGTCTCCAGTGGTGCCTCTGAGTCCAGCTGACCATACTCCAAGACACGCTCTGATGAGATCATCTGGGGAGAAAACACACAGAGAACGATCTCTTCCTCATTTTGCTCATGCTAAGCAGTTTCAGCTTCAAGAGTTAAAAAGCTGATGCTGTTCCTTACAATGTTCTCCACTTCTGCACTTTGTCGAACACAGAACTGGAACAAGCCAACCAGGGAGATGGTGTAGGTAAGACTAAGTCCCACCAGACCAGCATTCAGCTCTGAGAGGGAGGGAGGGAGAGAGGAGGGAGGGAGGGAGGGAGGGAGGGAGGGAGGGAGGGAGAGGGAGAGGGAGAGGGAGAGGAGGGAGGGAAGGAGTGAGGGGGGGGGGGGGGGGGGGGGGGGGGGGGGAGGAGAGGGGGGAGAGGGAGAGGAGGGAGGGAAGGAGAGAGGGAGGAAGGGACAGGGAGACGAGGGAGGAAGGAGTGAGGGGAGGGAGGGAAGGAGGGAGGGAGGGAGGGAGGGAGGGAGGGAGGGAGGGAGGGAAGGAGGGAAGGAGGGAGGGAGGGAGGGAGGGAGGGAGGGAGGGAGGGAGGGAGGGAGGGAGAGGAGGGAGGGAAGGAGTGAGGGGGTGGGAAGGAGAGAGGGAGGAAGGGAGAGGGAGAGGAGGGAGGGAAGGAGTGGGGGGGGGGGGGGAGGAGAGAGGGAGAAAGGGAGAGGGAGACGAGGGAGGAAGGAGTGAGGGGAGGGAGGGAAGGAGAGAGAGAGAGGAAGGGAGCAGTATCACATTATTTGCACCAACGAAGGTAGATGCTTACGTGAAGCCAGAGGGATGGAGATGAAAGCGACAGCTGCCAGGAACAAAGCACTGAGAGTGTCTATTCTCATTCCAAACCACCTTGAAGTGACCAGATAGAGGTACCATCCCTGTGTGTGTGTGTGTGTGTGTGTGTGTGTGTGTGTGTGTGTGTGTGTGTGTGTGTGTGTGTGTGTGTGTGTGTGTGTGTGTGTGTTTATGTGTGTGTGTGTGTGTGTGTGTGTGTGTGTGTGTGTGTGTGTGTGGGTGTGTGTGTATACATGCATGTGTGTGTGTATGTTAAACAGTTCATCACAGCAGTAATTGTTGATGCTACTGAGTAACCTGTCGTGCAGCAGTTACGTAGTAGTTCAGTGAGTTGCTCACTTGTGTGTGTTCATTTTGGTACTTGTGGAAGTGATCAAGCGCCACTGCCTGCTTGCCAAATGACCTAATGGTGGGCAGCCCTTGCAGTGTGGTTGATATGTGGGAGTAGAGAGGACTACGAGCTGATGGGAGGTAGGGAGGGAGGGAGGGAGGGACGGAGGGAGTGAGGGAGAGAGGGAGGGAAGGAGGGAACATTATGTCACCCCCTCTGCTGGTAATGTCTCGTGCTATACAATGAAGGAGTTTTGAAGATGATGGGAGGGAGTATGTGAGGGAGGGAGGGATGGTGAGAGGGAGGGAATGTCTGACATCACAAAACTCTCCTGCATTTGGAAATGGGCTCACTACTTGCCGCTTAAAAGGCGTATTTGAATTATCCCTCTTAGAACACACCAATTGCCTCCAATCTCTTGATATCCCTGGAGGTCATCAGGTAGTACCATCTGAAGATGAGGAATGCAGCCACGACAAAGACAGCTGGGATGAGTACCCAGGGGTTGGCAGCAGATGCCGTCAAGATGATGGCAAGGAATCGCAGGAGCAGCTGTGGAGAAACAAACACAGAGCTATACAACACTTAATTGTTGAGCATGATGGCTAACTTTGTGAGCAGTAATGGCCAGTACTAGCTAGCCTTGTTCCCAGGCCTCCACCCAGATTTTATCTCGAAGCCGTGGAGAAAATCTCCAACAATAGGAAGTAGCTGAAATAACGGCAAAAAGAACTGCCTTGACTTGTACAGAAACATCCCAATACGATCGTCTTGCATTGAGTGTGACGTCTGTAAATGCCTTATGTTTGGGGACAACAGACAGACAGAAACACGGACACAGAGGCATTGCTTTTCCCCAGCTGCATGCGGATGTGCACATGGGGTAATAACAGATCTAGCTAGAACTCTGAACAAGCACTGCATGATTAGTGTGTAGCCTTGTTCCCAGGCCTTCTACACCTCCAGTTTTTGATCGCTTGCAGTATGCAAAAACGTATTTGTGATCAAAAACTGGAGGTGTAGAAGGCCTGGGAATGAGCTAGGCCTGTGCACAATCTGCCGGCAGAAATTTGAGAAAAATAGGCATGCTCGATCTAGCAAGAAGCATAATGCTGGAAAAATAGGGGTGGGGTGTAAGAAAAATTGCTCATAACTCTAATCTCTGGCAGGTGCATCATTTCAAGGACAGCAGGAGTACACTACAAGACTATTTGGAGACATCGATCATGCTACAGTACAGATAATCGAGACTGCATGCGTGTGCTATTTGTCCTTTTCAGGTTGTTTTTTTTGTGAACCACTGAGCATAATATGAGACAACTAATGAGCAAGATACCGTATGGCCGGAAAATTTGGCGGGAATTAAATTTGGCGGATTGGCTCTAAAAGGCTGTGAATTGCATTTGGCGGAATAAAATTCGGCGGATTTGGAAATTTGCAGAGCGAGAATGACGTCATACTAACCGCACGGCCGCCCGCGGAGCGCTCGGTGAGATCGAGATCTTGTGTCGGTAGGCTGCGATGGAGTCCGAGTTTGTGGTACTGTGTTCGAGGTACCACGTCTATAAAAACCTCTGGGATGCGAGTGTAGGAGAGGAACTGCCGTGGGAGTGGTACGTAGTAGCAGTGATGCGAAGGAGCGCCATCGTCGTCGGCCATGAACCCAGGAAGATATCAACTGCTTGCTCACTATTTCTGGCCGATCAGCTGCTTGCTCGCTATTTCTGGCAGATCAGTGACAGAGGTACAATAGTATTATGAGTGCTTGCGGCGAGAGCTAGCTCGAGCGTCGCTACGAGACCCCGCCCACAACATGTCATGACAAAATATTGGCGGAATTTAATTTGGCGGTGCGTTCATAATCCGCCAAACCGCCAAATTAAATTCCCCGCCAAATTTTCCGGCCATACGGTAGGTAGAATTTATGAGAATTGCGAGCAAGAAAAATATAGGTAACATTGGAAGTAGATTGGGCTCAGGCCTGGGAATGAGCCTAATTACTGTGTGCATATCCACCAGGTAGCCGGCTCCTCTTTGCAATCCACTTACCAGCAGATACTCACAAAAGGTGATTGGCAAGAGATCGTCAAGGAAACCAACATCTTTAGCAAACCTGTTCAGAACTCGGCCTACAGAAGGGAGAGTGAGCAAGAGTGATCCTGTAGCATAATGCTGATGGGACATTTACTGTTCAAAATAAAAATCTATCTACCTATCTATCTATCTATCTATCTATCTATCTATATCATCGCAAACTATCCTGCTCACCAATTGGGTTGGTGTCGAAGAACAGCACAGGGGCTCGGAGGATGGCAGCAAACATCCTGTTGTGTAGCACTCTGGAGGCGTTCACACAGAGCAAGTAGAAGGTTATGATGCGGGCAAAGTTTACGAGGATCGCTGCGGCAGTGGTACCAGCGTAGATGCCAATCCTCTGATTGGTGGAGAGAAGGCAGGAGGAACGCAGCGTCCCATTCCCAAGGAGGGTGACATTAGTTGTTGAGCAGTCCACCCTGTGGACAGGAAGAGGGTCGGGTCGGACAGACTAGCGATGATGGACCAATGTCTCTTACCAGTCTGAGAGCCACCAGTCAGACACAACTATACTAGCCTGCAGGGGAAGAGTATAATATGACACACACACACACACCTACCCACCCACCCACTCACCCCCCCCCCCCCCCCCCCCCACACACACACACACATTCAACACACACACACCAACCCACCCACCCACCCACACACACACACACACACACACACACACACACACACACACACACACACACACTCACACACGTTCCCAGGCCATTCCCACCACCATGTTTGATCGCTTACAGTATGCAAATACCCCACTGTATTTGCACACTGCAATTAAGCCATCAAGTACTGAACAAGGCTACACACACACACACCTCTCCCATGAGGAACACCACCAGCACAATGGCCAGTATCAGATAGTGCCCTCCTGCCCTGAAGTATCGGTAGTAAGTTGCCATGGAGATCATCCCGTGGGCCTTTTCCTCTGCTACTTGGATGTGCGAGGGTTGCTGAGCAGAAGCAAGAGGCATCAAAAATGTATAACACCAATCTCTTGTATGTTCAGCAATCTCTTACATACAAGCTTATAGTCTCAGTAATCTATTGTATAACTCCGTATACCCTACCTCACTTTTCTCTTCCTCGTATCTACTGTCCCCACCCTCAACAGTGGAATGTGGTGATAGGAGGGAGCCAGTGTCATACAGAGAGGTTTCAGCATCAACGGTGAACATGTTCTCATCTTGGTACGACAGCGATTTCTTTCTGAGCTTCATGACACTGAGGACCATCGGGATGGTGGGAGTAGTCGGAGAAGCTGGGGTTGTGGGGTTCGTGGTGAAGGGTTCTAACGTGGGGAAGGGGGGGGTACAGATGAAGGATCTCTCTGCAGGGTAGGGTGGAAGCCTATGGTAGCCAATCAGAGCTGATCTCCCAGGGTGTGAACCCCGCCCACCTCCTCAGTCGTCAAGGCTGCTTTTAGAAAGTGGGGTACATTTCTTGACCTCCTATCGCAGCCGTTATGTTGAGGAGTGACCACTGCTGGACTACCCCAAATGTTTACTTGGAACACATGGTCTCTGTACAACTTTGTGATGGTGATGTACAAAGTACGTACATCCCACTATTCAGTAGTGAAAGAAGTAATTAATTACTAAACCCTAGAAAATAAATACGTACCTTTGCCTTCCTCCTCCCTTTCTTCCTGTTCCCCTTCCTCTTCCCCTTCCTCCTCCTCCTCCTCCTCCTCCTTGTCCTCGACATCCTTGCATGCAAACTCGTCCCTCTCCTCTCTCTTGAGTCCCAGGAGGTGGGCGGGGTTCACACCCTGGGAGATCAGCTCTGATTGGCTACCATAGGCTTCCACCCTACCCTGCAGAGGGAGGGGACACCGTCCAACCCCAGTCAATTTCTTAGGTCCTTTTAGAGTATATGCCGAACCACTCACATCTTTCAAGGCGAGTATCTTGTCTGCCTGCAGTGCAAACTGCACCTGATGGGTCACGAGGACCACCAGACGGTCACCAAGCAGTCCCCTGATGCACCTACAGAATGAGGACACTGACCACTCACTGTGACCCCAGCACCATACAGTGCAGAAGCAGTGAAGTCGAAGAATGCAGTAACAATTTTTCACCTTTCAAAGAGGTGTCTTGCAGCACCTGCGTCCACTGCACTGAGGGGGTCATCCAGAAGGTAGACATCAGCATTGCTGTAGATGGCCCTCGCTAGGTTCACCCTCGCCTTCTGCCCCCCACTCAGGGTGACTCCCCTCTCCCCCACCAGTGTCAGATCACCATGTACCAGCTGAGCTATGTCCTGCAGACGGGGAGAGTGCTTAGTACAGGAGGACATTTCAAGTTCTTCCTCTGATCTGGCACTTTCTCTCTCCCACTCCTCGCTCCACTCTACCTCAAATCCTTTATCTTCCTTCTTCCACCCCTCTCCTCCCCTCCACTTTCTCTCCCCCTCTTCTCCCTTGGATCACCCTTCCTTCACTTCCCTCCTTTCCCCTTCATATCCTCCTTTGTTCCCACCTACCTTGTCCAGTGTGCAGGCCTCCATGACAGTGTTGTACCAGTCACGCTGGTATGGCTGGCCAAACAGGATATTCTCCCTGAGAGTGCCTGAGAACACCCACGGCTCCTGGGAGGCATACAGGACACGACCTTTGACCTCAATGCTGCCACCCATCAGCTTCAGTTCTTGCAACAGACACTGTAGCAGTGTGGACTATGGGAGGGTGACGTGGGAGGTGTGTGTTGTGGAGGAGTGAGGTTATGTTGTGTGTACAGCCTTCTACACCTCCAGATTTTGATCATATATACGTGCAAAAAATACTGTAAGCAATCAAAAACTCATGGTGTAGACGGAGGTTATTCATGCACTTATAGCAAACCAACATGCTCGGTTCCTTGGGCTAGGAATGAGCTATTTGAAGCTGGGGTTTGCAGCATGAATGGAGCAGTCCAATGATGCCCAGTTTGCTGAAGGTTGAACTTTGACCCCAAAGCCTTTGGCCACCAACCACTAATGGCAAAACCTCTATACAAGTAACTGCCATGTACCAGACCCTCGCACGTGGAGGGTCTGGTTCCGAGACTATGTGCATGCTAGTCTCGGAACCAGACCCTCGCACGCGGAGGGTCTGGTTCCGAGACTATGTGTATGCATACATGTACCTTTCCAGCTCCCACTGGGCCAACCACAGCCAGAACAGGATACTCCTACAGAGAGACAGTAAACCATTGTGCATGCATCCCAGTCATTGCTGTACACCTCAGTAATCTACTGACTGCACACCTCAGTAAACCACTGAACACCTCCGTAAACCACTGAACATCTCTGTAAACCACTGAACACTTCCCTCCCTGAACATCAATAATTATTTCACAGCTTTAACATCTACATTTAGCCTCGTTCCCAGGGTCTCCGTCATGTGAACAAAAAACTTGGAACTGTAAGAGACGAAAAGCTGGGTGGGGGCCTGGAACCAAGTCAAATTTATATTACCAATGCAGTATGTATAAGCACAGGAGCACGATACTGACCTTGTTGACCTCTAGGCTGATATTGCTGAGGACCAGTTTCTCTCTCTCATAGCTCCAAGAAACAGACATACCATCCACCCTCACATATGGTGACTCAGACCCAGGAGGTGTGGAAGGGGGTGTGGCAGGGGGTGTGGCAGGAGGTGTGGCAGTAGTAATCACTTTCTCATCTGGTTTAGTATCCAGGTTACTAACACCGTTCAGAATTGAGGGGGTCGGAGTTCTCAGCTTTTCAGATTCTGCATACCAAAGGCAGAGGTAAATGCTAGCCTCGTCCCCAGGCCTCCGCCCAGATTTCATCTCGCAGCCGTGGAGAAAATGCAAGATAAAATCTGGGTGGAGGCCTGAGAACGAGGCTAGGTAATTAATGCACGGTCTAACCACTGCAAAACAATTACACACTTACATCATAAGTAGAAGTGTGCAACTCCAATGGCTGGATCTAGCCTCGTTCCCAGGCCCCTCCCAGCTTTCCGTTGCTTGCTGGGCTGGGGCCTGGGAATGAGGCTAGCTGGATCAGTATTCAAGTCATCACACTGACCGCTGGAGTCCTCAGTGTGAGGCAGGAAGTAGGTGTGGTCTTTGACTGTCGTTGATAGATCATCCATCTCAAGCAATCTCTGGAAGTGGAATCAGGAGGTGTGTCACACCCACACACAACACCCACACACCCACACACACGTGCACACACACCCACACATGTGCCCCCCCCCCCCCCCCCCCACACACACACACACACATGCACACACACACACACCACAGTCTGCTTACCTGTATCCTAGTAAATGCCACAAATGCCTCAGATATCAAAAACACAGTCCGAGAGAAAAGTCGGAGGGCAGACCTCCTCAGGAACAAGATGAGGGAGAGAGTCGTAAACACCCTCCGGGGAGTCACAGAGCCACCAGCACCCGTGAACGTGCTGAACACGATGAACATGAGCAGCGTAGGTGAGACGTAGGAGAGGAGGATGTTGTAGGTTCGAATGAAACCACCTTGCAAGATGATCAGTGATTCTTTCCTGCGTAAATGAAACACTTATTGTAAAGATAACTTTCCCTTGTTTTTCTTTCATGTTACACAGTTATGTGTTCGGCGGCTCATGCGCTCCTGAGTAAATTGAAGTACGAAGGTCGCGCGTCACTAGTCTAGTCCCGCCCCACGAACATCCCACTTCCGTCACACACAAACACACACACGCACATTAAAATATATTGATCGTTCTGTTTATTGGGTGCTGCTTGTACGTACATCAGCTAGTGGCACACTGGCACCAAAAAATTTAAAGGGATTAGTGATGGTCTCTCCAACTCCACCTCTCGAAAAAGCAAAGAACTGTCAATACCCATCCTCAGTCCCTGAATGAGACTATTGGTCCCTCATATCACATGTAAGGTCGCTACCACAGCTGTATGAATTTTGAGCCAACTGATGCACCAAATGGATACTCTCCACCTTCTGAGTATTGTGACGATCTTCCTGAATGCATACTCCCAGGCATACATCTTGATCACCCTGATACCGGAGATGACCTCATTCATGGTCCGCACACGCTGGTCCGTCACTCGTGCTGATTTATACCTGAGGGGAGGTGGAGAAATGTGAAGGGAGAGGGATCGAAGAGGGGAAGTGTGAATGGGAGAGGGGAGGAAGAGGGGAGGAGGACAGAAGGAGGGGAAGAGGAGGAGTAGGAGGAGGGACGGAAGGAGGAGAGAAGGAGGGGAGGAGGAGGGACGGAAGGAGGAGAGAAGGAGGGGAGGAGGAGGGACGGAAGGAGGAGAGAAGGAGGGGAGGAGGAGGGACGGAAGGAGGGGAGGAGGAGGGATGGAAGGAGGAGAGAAGGAGAGGAGGAGGAGGGACGGAAGGAGAAGAGAAGGAGGGGAGGAGGAGGGACGGAAGGAGGAGAGAAGGAGGGGAAGAGGAGGAGTAGAAGGAGCGAAGGAGAAGGTAGGAGGAGGGGAGGAGGAGGGATGGAAGGAGGAGAAGAGAGGAAGAGGAGGAGTAGGAGGGAGGAAGGGAGGAGGAAGAGGGGCAGAGGAAGGGAGATAGAGGGGAGGAGGAGGGACGGAAGGAGGGGAGGAGGAGGGATGGAAGGAGGAGAGGAGAGGAGGAGGAGGGACGGAAGGAGAAGAGAAGGAGGGGAGGAGGAGGGACGGAAGGAGGAGAGAAGGAGGGGAAGAG
Source organism: Axinella damicornis (assembly GCA_963931865.1). NCBI lineage: Eukaryota > Metazoa > Porifera > Demospongiae > Axinellida > Axinellidae > Axinella > Axinella damicornis. Next base: position 2,516,032 of record OZ007514.1, on the reverse strand, counting down.
GAGGAGTAGAAGGAGCGAAGGAGAAGGTAGGAGGAGGGGAGGAGGAGGGATGGAAGGAGGAAAAGAGAGGAAGAGGAGGAGTAGGAGGGAGGAAGGGAGGAGGAAGAGGGGCAGAGGAGGGGAGATAGAGGGGAGGATGAAGAGAGAAGGAGGGTAAGAGGGGGAGGAGGAGGAGGGGAGAATAAACAACTTTCTTGCTCTGATCTGATACATGTACCAATCAGCACATTATGATTTACCTCAGATGTGCGTAGAGTTTGGCAAGGCATATCTGCAGTGGAATCTGCAGCAGTATGACTGCAGTGGCCAGGAACCCACTCCAGCCCACCTCCACGTACACCAGGTAGGTGAAGACCACCAGGTGGAGGGGAGTGATCCAGAAGTCGTGCAAAAACAAGAATGCCTGACAGAGGAGCAGGAGGGAGGGAGACGGAAAGGGGAAGACAGGAAAGGAGAGGGGGAAGAGATGATTTGTGAAGAATGAAAATATAGTGTGGATATATAGAGAGTGGATTTTCTCACCAAGTCGAACCTCTGCACGTCATTGGATGCGAGGTTGACCACGTGACCGATGGAGATTTGGCCGATGGTCACCTGACCCAGAGTCAGCACCTGAGGAATGACACAGTACACAATTATTGCTGTAACAACAACAAAACAAACCAGCTGACCACTGGTAATCAGCCAACCTCTCTCCTCCCGCATCTCTCCCTCCTCCCTCCACCTCTTGCTCTCTCTCCTTCCTCTCTCCCACTTCATCAACCATCCCTCTTCCCTCCACCTAGCTCTCTTCCACCTCTTTGTCCTCCCTCCTACCTAACACTGTCCCTCCTTTCTTCCTCCTCTCCCACTTCCTCCCCCACTTCTCTCCCTCCTCTCCCACTTCCCTCCTTTCTCTCTCCCACCTGTCTCTCCCTCATCTCTCCTTCCTCCCTCCCACCTCCTTTCTCTCTCTTCCCTCCCTTCTCTCTCGCTCCTTTCTCTCCCTCCTCCCCCCCACCTTCTGGTAGATGGCAGCTGTTGCAATGATTCTGGCATGCATGCCGATCTTCTGGCCCGTGATGAAGCCGTGACCATGTATCACCATGACGGTTAGTGCCATCAGAACAAGACCTATGTACATTCGATGTTACAGCATCAAACTTCCTCTCATATAGTACGTATCTATTTTCTCCTTCTAGATATCCACTTATCCCACCATTCTAAGAAAGAATTTTCCTCTACGAATTCACCCCCCTCATTTGAAATTACAATCGTTATGCAGCATGACTACTGATTCAGTGACTCTGACTATCATGTAAGTGACCAATCTTCATCTCCTGGAATGGTATACTACAGACTCAATGCAAAGACCACGCGGTGTACACTCGATCGTCACATTCCCAGATCATTCATTCAGCGTGCATAAATATCACTTCCAGTATTACACGTGCAATACTGAAAAGCGATCCGCACTGGGGTTGGTTTGGGTCTGGGACCAAGACTATAAGCGTACTCTAAATACATCCAAGAATCAGATACATGTTAAATGCTGCTTGGTTTCAACTACAAGCTGATAAGTGTAAGTATACAATGTAGGACCACACCATACACTCACCTGCAGCATAGAGGTAGGCATCCCGGGTGTCTTCTGGAGTCGGATCGTCAAGACTGAAATAGTCACTGAGGTAACCCAGCACCACAGACTGACTCACTAGCAACGCCAGCTACACAAGGTGTGTGAACATCACGCGTGGGTAAGTTTGAACAGACAATTAAAACAGCTGTGCTATCCAAATTTTGGCATATAGCCTTTTGGGGGCACCTACGAAAAGAGACATACACCAATCTTACCTCCAAGAACAGCAGTATTCCTGTCAGTATCACTCCCCACCAGAGACACTTGCAGATGGCCACCCACAGCCAGGCTTTCCGGCCACGCTCCTTCTTCCGCAGCTCCTCTGCCCAGTACCTGAGAGAGAAACGTGAGGTGTAACGTCTACTGCGTACAATATGCCATGAGAATCAAACAGTCGGACATTGCGTCACCAGTGCACTCAAGACAGCGGGAGTGTGTAAATCCAGAGGAGGTCTGACGGGGTCAAAAGGTCATTAATGAAATCATCACGTGCCTATACAATCCTAATGGACAGAGGATTTTCCACGGTTGTACGAATTCTTTGGATTCACTAGACAATATGCATATATTTGTCCGCATGATGGCCCCATGCCAGGGTGATGCCAGTACGAGGACAAGCTGGACTACCAGTGATTGTTATCCACACCTGCTACCGCTTATCACTGCTCACTTGTTGAACTTTTTGAGTAGCTTTTCTGAGTCAGCCTCGCCGGGGTGGGCATAGAGGTCAGTTTGTTCAAGGTCGTGACATAACCCCACCCAGAACAATGGGTCAGCCCAGCTGTGTGGGTGTGAGGGTGTGTGGGTGTGTGGGTGTGAGGGTGTGTCGGTGTGAGGGTGTGTGGGTGTGTGGGTGTGGGTGTGTGGGTGTGAGGGTGGTTGTGATTAGCCAATCCCTCTGCAGTGACTGCAAGAAAGAGTCGTACATGGCAGGTGACTGCAGCCAACAGATGACAGGCACTTCATTGAATCAAGACAACATCAAGGAACGTTGAAACTTGCAGTCCATGGTCCAGTCCACCGTCCCGTACTGTTCTACATGTCAGCGCAGAAATCCCACAATGATCAATGGCTGAACTAGAAGGTGCATGAAGTGACAGTTATCGTGTATTGCTCACCAGAAGAACAGTCGACAGAAAGGGTTGTACTTCCAGCGCGTTCTTGGGTCTTTCGGATGGTGGGTACTGACATCAACATCAGGACATGAGTCCACCCGCTCCCCCTCTTCGTCTTTGCCATGTAATGCCATATTTGGGGGCTGGCTTGTTAGGCTGGACTGGGGTGAACGCCTGGGGACCATCAGATTGCAGCTATGAGATAACAGAAAAGCGCGAGTGAGAGGCGTGGGACGGGACAATGGAGATGCAGGACCTGTACTTTCAGTAGTCAGTACAGCACTTTTAAAACTGCAGTAGAGCTAGCTAGGTGCTCAGTAGAGCACTTACCCCGGGCCCGTGTGCTGTTTACAGAACAACTGCTTCCGGATGGTGCATTTCACTTGCAGGATTAGCTATAGCTATATACTAGCCTCGTTCCCACGCAGCCTGGGAACAAGGATATATAGCTATACAAACTTAAGAGTGACAGAGGACAAAATGGATTGTTACAAACTACTCCATTGGTGCACGTACCTCTAACTGGTACAATGCAGCAGATCCTTGTGAATTTCTGATCCTGGGGAGATCGCCCGAATGTGTGCCGCAACAGAAGCTGTCCAATATTGGGCAGGCAAGGCTGTTCCCTGATCGAGCACACCGGAGCTGTACCAGTAGTTGACATCAGAGTCAGTATGGTTGCATGGCAACGAATCAGTACCACAAGAATGACCATAATTATGATTGGACAATAGTGAGAGCTGTAGCTGGGCCAACCACATATGACATTCCACAAAATATATCTCTATTCTATAGGACTAGACTATAATGTTGAGTCATGAATCACCAATCCGTATATGCTACACTTCATTTGCTGTATCTGAACTCTGGTCAGTGAAAGAAAACACAAAGCAGTTATTGGTCCGGCAGGAAGTATATAGGGCAATGGGTTAGGGCCAGGGGCCAGTGCTGAATGCGCATGCGTGTCCATTATTTAATTAAAGTATGTACTTCCTGTCTGTGCACTATGGCTGGATTATGCTAACACCCTAGAAGTGATCTGGACGATAAATTCAACTATGGCTAATTACGAATGTTGTCCTAGAAGCGGCATGCAGGGAGTTCCCATTATAGCAACAAGCCTGCTGACTCATGCAAAACGAGATCTGAACCCTGGCTTCAAGCCAACCACAAGTTGTGTTAGGCTGTCCAGAACTTCATGCAAGAATTATTGACCAGTGCCTCGTCCCAGGACATCAGTCACCTAGCCTTTCATCGCTTACAGTATAGAAGAAGTTTTGTTCGTGTGTGAGAGCTTGGGAATGAGGCAACGAGAAGTTGTTTCACTGAATTGGCTTTTCCTAAGTAAGGGGGAAAGTATCATAGTGCAGCGGCATATCAAAGCAATCGTTCACTTTTTGATAAAAGCACCAAAATTGGTACACATATAGATTAATATACTGTGAACATTTTTAGATATTGAGGCATGTGAAATTGTGCCTGCGTCAGCTGTGGTGGGCGGTCTCCAAAATGGCCGCCATGTGGCGTTATTCAACAAGAACAATGTAGTACTATAATGTCTTTAATAGCACTTTTAGGGGGTCTTAGGGTTCTTTTCCATAACTTGTGACGGCCCCATCCTATTATTTTATGTGCCACGTTACAGCAGTGATTTCCAGAAATGGACATGCATAGAGGTCCGGTTATTAATTATAATGAACCTTTCTGGGAACAGAAACTGGCATCTTGCAGGTCTAGTAAGTAGCAGGGATTCTATATAGGCTTTGAGAAGGGGGCTGCAAGATATATGTAGGCATCTAAGAATAACATTCTGCCTGCATTCCTGCAAGAAAAATGGGCTGACTGCTGGGATTCAGGAAACATCTGTAGTATGTTTGGGGTGACAATCAATTGGATTTGGATTTAAAGTCCAAAAGGAGCCAGTGATAGCATATAAAAGGAGATGTGTTCTCTGCATTGCTAAAAGTGGCTACAGATTTGTACCAGTCCACCCAGAGGACCTAGTTCTGTTGGGCATGAAACAGCAGGGCAAATATGATTGTGCGAATGCCATTAAGGCAATTGCCGGTGCAATTACAGTATAATTCAGTACAAAAATATTTAGTTGAAACAACCCCTGAATGGTTACTCCAGTTTCAGTCAACTCACTCTACAGCTTAGTTGAAATGGTCACCCCTTCAAGGTTCATCTGTTAGCTATTATTCGGTTCTGAACCGGATAATAGCCGCAGCAGGTGGATGCTCTTTCAAGCTTAATGGAATCCATCATCCCCCCTCGCAATTCCATCAAGCTTGAAACAGCATCCATCTGCTAGCTATTATTCGGTTCTGAACCAGATAATATCCAGCAGGTGGATGCTCTTTGAAGTTTGATGGAATGGTGAGGGAGGATGATGGTTGGTAATTATGGTTTGAAATTCTCTTCATAGTATATACCAGTTCAATTAACCTGTAGCAGGAGACGTAAAAAGCATCGTTTATACTCTCCAGCCTGTAGTGTGTGCTCACTGAAACTGGAGTAACCTCTCATAGAGGTCATTTTAACAGAACATTTTTTTGCAATGTATACAATGGATAATCCTGGTGTTGTATAATATTATATGACTGCAATTTAACTGTGATGTGATGAGCCAGGCATGCGGAGTTCCTCGTGCAGATGAATGTGAAGGATCAACATGATGCTTGGTCTTTTGGGGTATTCAGCATAGCATTGGGAATTGTGCCTAACAATGGGAATTGTGCCTACTAAGGGAAAATTTCAGAGTGGTTCCATACAGTTAGACAAGGTGGTGGAACAGGAGAAAAAGTTCCAGGGATTATTACGTCTGCTGTGTGAGGAAGCTAGGCAGTGTAAACTAGGGTATGGATATTATTACCACTGAAACAACCAGTGCTACCACCAACACTAGCTGAGCCACAGCATAGTGCATTCACATATTTGCCGTTCATTCTGTCTTAGTTACCTGCAGAGTATAATTATTACGTCAGGCAATTGGAATGACGTAGCCTTGCAGTTGCCTCTCTTTTTTGTCAAACATATCTCCCAAACACCCACCACATCTTTGTAGCTAACAATGGCTTAGCTTACAGATAAATAATCAAGACACACTTGGCAGCTAATCGTCATGTACAAAATGCTAAGGGCCTACCAAAACCGATGCAGTACGCATGAATGCCTAAGCTCAAAGTGGTGGTAAATGGAGTGTGTAGGAAATGAGCATTGGACAAACTATGCTGACCCCCTCTTCCAAAAGCCACCTATATAATAATACTACCCTAGATCTGAGGTTTGTGGTCTCCAAAGTCAGGGGTTTCATATACATACAGTGGCTTGCAACTGTGGGCTTTTTGAGATATTTGTACCAACAGGTCAGCAACATGATATTTGGCTACATGATTGCATTATTTGTTTGTGTCGAAACTGATACTACGTACTAACCAGTTCCAAAACAAAACAGTTTCATGCTGGCAATAAGTGCATTGGGCATGATTACAGGGGATCAATGAGTTATGTTCAGTGGTAGCATTTATGGCCTACTGAGCAGTAAGGGATACAAAGCAAGCTAGGGCCATAACATATTCATAGGATATATAGACAAGGGAGAGCATTATTGACAACCCCTCCCTCCAGGCCATTGTTATGAGATCACAGTTTTAGAATAAGGGCAGTAACCACTGTGGCAAGGCACATTCCACATTAATTTGTTGGGTAGAAGCGTATAAAATCCATACTTGAATGCCTAGACCTGCAATGGTTTGTGACGGTAATGTTGTCTGCAGTTATACATGCTGGCTATCCACTGCATGGACTTATCTTTCCCATCACTGACTTTCATGCACGTGGTGTAGTATGTATATATCGCAAAAAAGTTTTGCATCATACTTATTGGAAAGGGGAGGGGAGGCACATCCAGGATAGAGTGTCCTATTGGGGAAAGTATACATCTTCCAGTGGACAATGGTGGAAGGGCCACCTTTCCACCAAAACACCCAAGGACTAGGTACGGATATGCAGATGTGCACCTGATACCCATAGTTGGGGAGTGAAGCTGTCATGTGATCAGCAGCAAGTGAGTCATGTGATTGGAAAGCTCTCACTGCCACTGCTGCACTACATCGTTGACCTGACTCACCTCCAATGAACAGTGGTAGCTGGTACCAATTATTGACAATGGCCAAAAGAACAGATTTAAATGGGAATGACAGGCAATCGATTATGGGACGCTGGACAATAGTGAACCAGGGTTTAGCTGATTATTCGCAACACTAGCTGTGGAGACAGCTGCAAGCTGTAGCAGTAGTATTAGTAAAGTATGGGTTATTCGATCACCCACCTAGCTAGCTGTTCCCTCTTTCTTTTATATAGCCGCTACTGTCCACTGCATGAGTCCTCTCTGAGTCAGGTGTAAAAATTTGTGTTTCATGTGTAGAAGGGCTTGAAGGATTACCACTAAGAGTCATTTAAGACAACATTGACAAATTTGGTAACGTTGCACGGCGGCCATTTTGGAAACCGCCCACCACGGCTGATGCAGACACAATTTCACATGCCTCAATATCTGAAAATGTTCACAGTATATTACTCTATATGTGTACCAATTTTGGTGCTTTTATCACAAAGTGAACGATTGGTTTGGTATGTCTGCTGCACTATCAGTACATATAGTATCAAAAATGAATGAATATTAAACATTGCACAACGACGTTGCAACCTACGCACAAGTCAAGATTGAAGATGTCTTCCTCTGGGACTGAGATTCAGCAGGTGTTACGACAGCGGTGGCCCAGCCTCGACGCAGAACTATTTCAGTACATATGTGGTACGTGGCGTGCATATTCATAGCATGGTCCTGACTCAGTCACTTTACAGTACTAAACGATTATTCTCCATATAATGCCCCCAGCCTCCAGTATATTATCAGATATAAGCACCACTTGTGGTCGTTTTCAGTGCAGAACACACTAAACTGTCATGTATGGTACCACAAATGCTTCCTCGGGTCGGGGGGCCCTTTGTGTTGCAGTACACTAGTAAGGTAAGGGAGGCCGGGATTTCCGGATGGTAGAAGAGTTCTGGACACAGCACTTCACTTCACGGCCCTTGCTCTTCTTTAGCAATTCTTGGCAGCACATGCAACCCTACCTTCAAACTTCACCTACTTACATAAACGATGTTACTTTTCCGCACTGAAAGAAATTCCCAAAGGGTAGGTCATTTGTCCAGATCCTTCCTCTCTCCTAGCTCTTTGTCGGTTTACATTGAGAGGGACCACCTTAGGTTGGAGGACTGGACAGCCTTAGGTTGGAGGACTGGACAGCCTTAGGTTGGAGGACTGGACAGCCTACTCAAACATGCAGTCCTCGACAACGCCAAAGCATAGGTCATTTGCCGAGACCCTTCCTCTCCCTCCTCTCCAATCAAGGAGTTGGCGGACCAGACTATCCCTAACCCTGTGAACCTGTTGTTCCTGCCATGTTTTGTCATTACCCTCATCACCCGTTACCATAGTCGCAGGCGCATGTGCCTATATCTCCACAGGAAGGAAATATGGGCCTATCAGCAGGGATGTGCTTAATTTCGAATGACATTCCTCGAATAGGAAGTGCACTTCAAGAGTAGCTGGGACGAGAGAGTTGAACCTGAGCCTAATGGCATGCCAATAATAGAGCTGCGTTTAATAAGGAGCGACTACATGCAGTCATGACAACTTAACTAGAACAGCAAGAGCAAAATTAATGTCATGTTGATAATGCACTAGTTGTACATTCCAGAGCATAGGGAAACAACTCGGACATCTAGCAAAGTCTTCCAGTGCTAGCTTCCCCGAGTACCCTGACAAGTCCCCATGGCACCATTCCCCAGGGCCATGATTGCTGCATGGCCTATCTCTCTCTCTCTCTCTCTCTCTCCACACACACGAGGTTTTGAAGTGTGAAAGCCTGTACAGTCTGAGCATAAGCAGCTGTAATGCTGAATAAGTAGGCAAGACTGACAGGAAGTGATGTAATCACTTCCTTTCTGATGAGATTCATCTAAGATGAATCTCATCAGGCCGCCATTGGGTGGGCAAACCCAGATTGGGCACAGCAAGCCATGCCAGAACCTGGCTGGCACCAACAGCCATACGGTCGTTTAGTTTGGCACTGGCACGACCCACCACAGAAGTGGGGGGTAAGCACTGCTCTCGGGAGCAACGGTTTACACATCCTCATTCCCATCCGATTCAAAAATTAGAATTTAGGGATGGGGTGGGATTGACGATGTGTAAATCCTGCTTTTTTGAGAAGTGGGACATGATAGGCCATCGCTAAATCCTTTTAGTTTTTTTGAAGAGAAGTTTTTTGCTTTCTTGTTTGATAGCTTTTAGAGCGCATGAAATGCGTGGTTGAAGGAAAAGCAACTGCAATTGAACTGCTGAAATATTCACTGCACACAGGTGTCCTAGGGTCTCCTGAGGATTTCGACAGCAGCGAGGATGTCTATGAAGCGTTGGGTGGGGTCTTGCAGGGGGCGGCCGAGGACACCAGCGAGAAGGCGGTCAGAGACATGTGCCGGCGTCTGTACACCGTCCTGAGGGGGTGAGCACGTGCTCCTATTCTCGGGAAACAGCAACTCAAAACTGACTCCGAATGAGTCTTTTGATTCTCCTTAGAGCTGTGAAATAAAAATGGAACTGGTTAACTGGCAATAGCTGCCTAGCAATAACTGACAGTTAATTAACTGGTTAATAACTGGACTGGTTGATTGACTGGAGGTAGGAAGTTACTGGTGCCTCGTTGCATACGTGAATGCACGCAGAAGAGCCTCACAGGAAGTGAGCTATGTAGTGCTTGCCAGCTGAGTATGGGGGCATTGATGCACTGTATTTGCACATTCATAGTCCTGATTATTTATTCATAGCCTGGTAGGTATACCCTTCATGAACGAATGACCGGCTGTAGATGCCTGCAGGACACTAGCGCTTCTCTAAACATTTACTATCAGTTGTGAGTATCCCAAAGGTGGCCAGCATAGGGTTAAACCCAAATGTTAGCCAGCATGGGGTTAAAGTTCCCATCTCTGAAGGTCCTTCTGTGAGTGGAAAGGTCTCGGAATGAGACAGGATCCTGTTACAGGTGCTCCTGTGACCCAATTCCCCTGTACAGTGGTGCTGTTAATGAAGATGCTGGGAATGCAAAGCTGCTTGACGCTCCTGTCCAGCTTGGAAGAAAGCTGAAAGGTAGTTGTGCGTGTTTTGACAAGCAATCAGATCTCTTGTGTGTCATGTATCTTGTACGTATCTCCTCACTCCTCCACCCCTCCGCCCCTCCTCCTCTACACCCTTCCCATTCATCACTCCTCAACTCCTCCATTCTCCAACCTCCACTTTCTTCTCCCTTCATCCCTCCATTCTTCCATCCCTCTATCACTCCCTCCCTTCCCCCTCCCTCCCTCCCTCCCCCCTCCCTCCCTCCCTCCCTCCCTGCCTCCCTCCCTCCCCCTCCCTCCCTCCTCCCTCCTCCCTCCTCCCTCCCTCCCTCCCTCCCTCCCTCCCTCCCTCCCTCCCTCCCTTCCTCCCTCCCTCCCTCCCTCCCTCCCTCCCTCCCTCCCTCCCTCCCTCCCTCCACACGGACTGCTAGATAACGATGTCACAACAGTGAGTAGCATATGGAAAGCCCAACCTGACAGTAAAACAGTGAGTGGAGACATCCTGTGCATTATCACTCTGTTCGAACACAATATTTTTCGTAGTTACGTGCGACATAATTTTCAACTTTTATTCCAGGTTGTGGATCAGCGTAGGCTGGAGAAGGCGGATGCCAGGCTGAAGCAGAAGCAGGAGAGGAGGGCGGCGAGGGAGCTGGAGTCAGCGCCCGCAAGTAAGGGGTAGGTCCTTGGGTTTAGTAGCCTCGTTCCCAGGCTGTAGGAGAAACGACCTGGCGATTTACGTGAGTTCAAACTGTTACTAAGTTGGCAGTACTGATCAGATTTCCAAACGTTGTCACATGACAATCAGGCAATAGTAAACCCAATTGCGTCATCCGTTGAAACGTCGCAGTCACCCATTCTTCGCAATAGTCGATTGCTTGATCACGCTATTTTAGGCGCTCTTCAGGATTTGTTTCACTTCTGCTTGCCTTCAACAACAAACAGTTGCTTCCACGAGCAGGAAAGGACCTTTCTCAGCGGATGGAACAATCATGTTAACAGTACGCTTCACTGCTTGAATGAGGTATGCAATTGCTGTGACGTATCATCCGTACACGGTTTGAATTTGTGGCAGTTGCCATCCCATTTCTCCTGCGGCCTGGGAATGAGGCTACCGTTTCAGTAGCTTGCTCTGGAGAGTTCATATAGTACTCCAGTAAGTCAGTACTGCAGAGAGATCCTATTCCAGTGCTGAAGGCTCATACTGATATCACAGGTGTATTACAGTATTACGTTGCGGTACTGCTACATGCCCCATTCCAATACTGCAGAAGTTGCCATGGGAATTAGGTTCTGACGCAATGGAAAAAAAAAATCGTACCTGTACATAGCAACATAAAGAGCGTATCAATATTGTAGAGTGTGTGTGTTGTCGCGGAAGTGGGCGACAACAGTATTTTAGACTGAGCAGTGCACAATGTCATAGCCTTCGCGTGGGAGGAGAGAAGACTTCTCTCCTCCCACGCGGCCTGGGAACGAGGCTAACGATGTCATTGCTTTTTCACAACTTGGAAGACTCGCAAGTCGCTTATAACCACCCACTCAAGAACTATGGCTTCGTTTGGGATGCCGTTTAACTCTTTACCAACCACCAGTGACTGCAAAAGCCGTCGTGAGCTCCCTTAAACCATAAGAATTTATATGCAGAATTTAATGCTAGGCGTTATACCTTAATTAATACAGGGTTTGCTTCCTTGTTGATAAACAATTAATTCATTTGTATGCATGTGCAATTAAGTTTAAACGATCATTTAACAACAAAACATAAGATTGTGGCATTAGAGATACAGTCACACGTGTTCTTAGTTGAGCCTCACACTTTGATAAATGGTAATTGAAACATCATTGTTTGAACTCACTGAATAGAAATGGCAATTAAAGTGTTGACTTATTAAATCATTAATGTTTGAACTCAATTGAAGTAATAGTCGAAGATTACATAACCCGAGTAGCAGTTGAGCCTCACGCCAGTGCGCGACCCGCGTCTGTATAGGGTCCTCCAAGTTACTTGACCAGACAGTGGATCATCGGCATTATTGTCGTCGTCATAGACACGAACTTTGAACTGCTTCCATCCGCGTGTTCCAAAATTCAGCCATTCATTCCAGTCTGGGCTCTGATCACCCACTTTAGTTGATGTCGTCCTTCTGAGCGAGTTGCCGTTGGCATCAATTGCGATGACCTCAAGGTACGGATCACTGTTGTTCCACAATCCGTCTTCATCTGGTAGATTACGTCCATAGCGAGCGTAAACTCGAAGATTGCCAGATAAAGTCTCACAGTTAGTTCCCGAGTAATAAGGTCTACAGTGACATGTGTAGCTAGCACATCCGTCTACGCAGCTTCCTCCATTTCGGCATGGGTTTGTACTGCATTCGCTGCCATCCAAGGCAAAGTTATAGTCAAATATCATGTAACCGCTGTCGTAGGCGTTGTGCCTGTTATTGTCGTGATTCCCCGGTGACAGTGTCACCTTCTGTTTGGTAGACATCTCGTCGTCGCCAAATGTGAACCCGCTGTCACTATCCCACACCTGAAATTCAATATATTTCACCCATCTTTGACAGCCAAAGTTCAGAACTGTGTTCCAAGTTGGGTCCATGGTACCGCCGATGTTCCGAGTCTGTTTGGTTCGTGAACCCGTTGAGCCTGTAGCTTCCACAATGACATACGGGTCTGGGCTGTCAAATATTGGATCCGTATCTTTCAGATTTCTTGCGTATCTCACGGTCACGGTTAGTGCAGCTGTTGTCAGTTCGTACATGCTGTAGCCGTACGACACATAGCCATTACAGGCATAGTGTACGATGCTATTGTGTTGACCCGGAGCGACCACAATTGTCTGTGAAATTGACATTTTATCGTCGCCAAAAGTTGAGAAGGAATCGTCATCCCATACCTGGATTCTGAAAAACTGCCATTCACGTTCCGTTAATTCCAGATTCTCATTCCAGTTTGGACTTGTGGTGCCCTGTTTCACACTGGTGGTTCGCACCTGGTGGTTACCGGTGGAATCGACTGCCGTGATTTTGACGTAGGGATCAGGAGCATTCCATATCGGATCAGTGTCTGGTAGAGATCGTCCATTTTTCACGTTCACTACGAGTAGTCCAGTTACTCCACTCTTTGGGCAAGAATAAAGAAGATTGGCCTGCTGAACATCCCGGGTGCTGAGTCCACTCCTCTGTCCAACTGTGGGACTACCCTGTGCACGATAGGCAGTGGCATTGGAGACTTGTATGTACCGTGATGTTGAATAGTGCATCACCGAACCGTAGTCGTACTCTGAGCCTCGTGAATCAACTTCTGCATTGTTCCGTTTCATGTAATTTTTCCGACTACTTAGTTCCACATCATTGATGTTGATTCGGACATAATGATCTCTGTCAGGTCTACTCTGTTCGTGCCAGAAGCCAATAGCGTGTCCAATTTCGTGCACAATTATTCCAAATCCGCATCCACGGCTTGTATCCATGTTGATAGTCTGATTACCCCCTAGTCTACCAATGTAAGAAGAACACGTTCTCTTTTTGTTGTTGTACAGCACATAGTCACTCTCACCACTTCGGAGTGTAAACCGTAAGCATGTTCGATCCTCCCAGTGGTCCATAGCATCGCGAATGGAGTGCCTTAAACTGGTTGCAATGCTGGATGAAAATTGATATGGGACTATTCCGTTTCTCCACAACCTACGGTCACCTCTCACAGCTGCTCGTTTCCTGGACGTCTGTCCATCCTCACCGATCTCTGTCGCCACACCTTCTTCATCCTCGTCTCTCATATATCTTTCACCGCCAGGGATGCTGCTGAAATTGTAGTGTTGGCGAATGAGGTCTTCGGTGATTGCGAGGTCTCCTTCAAACAGACCATCATCCAGGAGGGATAAATTTTGAGGGGTGATTTCTTCGACACCATTCCTGGTCAGGTTAGCATCTTGAGTATCGTTTCTGCTGATCAGGGGAGCACCACTGACGCTCTGCATCATGACGGCAGTGGTCGTGATAATCAATGCTAAAGCTGTCACCGCCATAGGGAAGGCTGTAGAAGATATAACAAAAAGCACACATGAGAATCATGGATACTAGCATATGTATGTCAAGGTCAGTGCATTTTGACTTGAGAATGCGCCACCTCTCCAATACAGAAGGTTTTCATGCAGGTCCTGGGTCCCATTAACGGGGGTGGTGATATGCACAACTCACAACTCGCTTCAGTTACCATAAGTAGCACTGCTCAAACTCGTTTTTCTGGAAAGGCAAAGGGCAAATTCCTTTATTTAATGTGAACCACCTTTCAACAGAAAACCAAAGTGGGATTCCAACCCAGGACAGAGACTGAGTTGACCTATACAAATAGAGCAGCTGCAATTTTATGCACCATCAGTGGATGCATGCAGGTTCTTACCTCTGAGCAGCGGTGTTCCAGACATGTCGATCTTCCTCGAGTCTGAACTCTAGTGGTCAGTGCTTCTTCTTTTATAGCCTGAGCTTGCTAGTACTATTTCCTGTTCATCTTGAAGGCAGGAAGAATATAGTTTCATGAGCAGTCACCCCAGAAAGGAAGTCTGGGAACCTTGATCTGTTTTTAAGGCTAATGGTATAGGTAAACTGATTGGTAGGAGCCAAATAGCTTCAACTGCACCCTTGGAGGAAAAGGTGAACCGCCACCCCCACAAAGTTGTTCTAACCTGTGCAAGATTGCAAGTACCTGAAGCTGGTTCAGTCATTGGTAATAACAGTGCATAACAAATGGACCATTTTCTATGATGTCACTTCCTGTGTACTAGTACTTAATCAACATTGCTGCACTGCCCTGATTTTCACATAGAGTGTACTGTATGAGGTACTTAGCTCAAGTTAGAGGAGTTTGATGAAGAGTGTGTGCACAATGCATATCAATTATACAGGTTTCATACAAAGGTTCCCCCCTCCCTCCTCCCCCCCCCCCCCCCCTCCCCCCCCCCCCCCCCTCCCCCCCCCCCCTCCCCCCCCCCCTCCCCCCCCCTCCCCCCCCCTCCCCCCCTCCCCCTCCCCCCCTCCCCCCCTTCCCCTCCCCCCCCCTCCCCCCCCTCCCCCCCTCCTCCCCTCCCCCCCCTCCCCCCCCTCCCCCCCCTCCCCCCCCTCCCCCCCCTCCCCCCCCCTCCCCCCCCTCCCCCCCCCCCTTCCCCCCCCCCCCACCCCCCCTCCCCCCCCCCCCCCCCCCCACATCCCAGAATTTTGAAAAGTATGATGTAATGTGAGATGTAAAAGCAAATACAAGGCCATTCAAATTGTAGCCAGATAGTGCTAACTTAGAAACCCACCTGAATGCATCTCGGATGGGAACCGGCGTAGTCGGGTTGCTAGGAGGGGAGTCGAGAACCGGTGTGTACGGAGTGGCCCAGACTCGTACTCGGTTATTGGGGAGGCGAGCACTCAGACCCCAGGCTGCAAAGCAAGTGCTTAGCGAGTGTGCCATCCCGACATCCCGCCAAAACCTGCTACAATTCAGTATTTAAGCATCAATTTCATTGGGGGCCATGCCCCAGACCCCCCTAGGAATGCCGTTATGCATGGCATACCTTGCCATCGTACTTAGAGATCATATGAGTACATTAGCTTGTTGGGTACAGGAGTTATGAGCCAGCGAAGTTTGTCCATTTCCCATAGAGAATGTATTGGGAGGGCAAAACTTGCCCCCCTAATACATTCTCTATGGGAAAATAAAATGGACAAACTTCACTGGTACGTAACTCTGGAAAACAACAAGCTAATGCACTTAAACTTGAGATATCATCTAAGCATCTTGTAAAGTATTTTCTAGGTGAAAATCATCCAGCAATGTCGATTAATTAGTACACAGGAAGTGGCATCACGTGGAAATTGTGTAGCCTCGTTAGCCTCGTTCCCAGGCCATTCCCACCGCCAGTACCGTATAGCAGGAAAATTGTTGATAAACAGTTAATTCATTTGTATGTATGTACAATTAAGTTTAAACGATCATTTAGCAATAAAACATAAGATTGTGGCATTAGAAATACAGTCACACGTGTTCTTACATGTAGTTGAGCCTCACACTTTGATAAATGGTAATTGAAAATCATTGTTTGAACTCACTGAACAGAAATGGGAATTAAAGTGTTGACTTAAATCATTAATGTTTGAACTTAATTGAAGTAATAATCGAAGATTACATAACCCGAGTAGCAGTTGAGCCTCACGCTAGTGCGTGACCCGCGTCTGTATAGGGTCCAAGTTCCTTGACCAGACAGCGGATCATCGGCATTATTGTCATCGTCATAGACACGAACTTTGAACTGCTTCCATCCGCGTGTTCCAAAATTCAGCCATTCATTCCAGTCTGGGCTCTGATCGCCCCCTTTAGTTGATGTCGTCCTTCTGAGCGAGTTGCCGTTGGCATCAATTGCGATGACCTCTAGGTACGGGTCGCTGTTATTCCACCATCCATCTTCATCTGGTAGATTACGTCCATAGCGAGCGTAAACTCGAAGATTGCCAGATAAAGTCTCACAGTTAGTTCCCGTGTAATAAGGTCTACAGCGACATGTGTAGCTAGCACATCCGTCTACGCAGCTTCCTCCATTCCGGCATGGGTTTGTGCTGCATTCGTTGCCATCCAAGGCAAAGTTGTAGTCAAATATCATGTAACCGCTGTCGTAGGCATTGTGCCTGTTATTCACATGATTCCCCGGTGACAGTGTCACCTTCTGTTTGGTAGACATCTCATCATCACCAAATGTGAACCCGCTGTCACTATCCCACACCTGAAGTTCAATATATTTCACCCATCTTTGACAGCCAAAGTTCAGAACTGTGTTCCAAGTTGGGTTTGTGGTACCGCCGATGTTCCGAGTCTGTTTGGTTCGTGATCCCGTTGAGCCTGTAGCTTCCACAATGACATAGGGGTCTGGGCTGTTAAATATTGGATCCGTGTCCTTCAGATTTCTTGCGTATCTCACGGTCACGGTTAGTGCAGCTGTTGCCAGTTCGTATGTTCTGTAGCCGTACGACACATAGCCATTACAGGCATCATCCGAGCAGTGTACGATGCTACTGTGTTGACCCGGAGCGATCACAATTGTCTGTGAAATTGACATTTTATCATCGCCAAAAGTTAAGAAGGAATCGTCGTCCCATACCTGGATTCTGAAAAACTGCCATTCACGTTCCGTTAATTCCAGATACTCATTCCAGTTTGGACTTGTGGTGCCCTGTTTCACACTGGTGGTTCGCACCTGGTGGTTACCGGCGGAATCGACTGCCGTGATTTTGACGTAGGGGTCAGGAGCATTCCATATCGGATCAGTGTCTGGTAGAGATCGTCCGTTTCTCACGTTCACTACGAGTAGTCCAGTTACTCCACTCTTTGGGCAAGAATAAAGGTGATTGGCCTGCTGAACATCCCGTGTGCTGAGTCCACTCCTCTGTCCAACTGTGGGACTACCCTGTGCACGAAAGGCAGTGGCATTGGAGACTTGTATATACCGTGATGTCGAATAGTGCATCACCGAACCATAGTCGTACTCTGAGCCTCGTGAATCAACTTCTGCATTGTTCCGTTTCATGTAATTTTTCCGACTACTTAGCTCCACATCATTGATGTTGATTCGGACATAATGATCTCTGTCAGGTCTACTCTGTTCGTGCCAGAAGCCAACAGCGTGTCCAATTTCGTGCACAATTGTTCCAAATCCGCATCCGCGGCTTGAATCCATGTTGATAGTTTGATTACCCCCTAGTCTACCAATGTAAGAAGAACACGTTCTCTTTTTGTTGTTGTACAGCACATAGTCACTCTCACCACTTCGGAGTGTAAACCGTAAGCATGTTCGATCCTCCCAGTGGTCCATAGCATCGCGAATGGAGTGCCTTAAACTGGTTGCAATGCTGGATGAAAATTGATATGGGACTATTCCGTTTCTCCACAACCTACGGTCACCTCTCACAGCTGCTCGTTTCCTGGACGTCTGTCCATCCTCACCGATCCCTATCGCCACACCTTCTTCATCCTCGTCTCTCATATATCTTTCACCGCCAGGGATGCTGCTGAAATTGTAGTGTTGGCGAATGAGGTCTTCGGTGATTGCTAGGTCTCCTTCAAACAGACCATCATCCAGGAGGGATAAATTTTGAGGGGTGATTTCTTCGACACCATTCCTGGTCAGGTTAGCATCTTGAGTATCGTTTCTGCTGATCAGGGGAGCACCACTGACGCTCTGCATCATGACGGTAGTGGTCATGATAGTCAATGCTAAAGCAGTCACCGCCATAGGGAAGGCTGTAGAAGATATAACAAAAAGCACACTTGAGAATCATGGATGCCGCATCTCCAATACAGAAGATTTTCATGCAGGTCCTTGGCCCCATTAACGGAGGATGGTGATGACATCATCACTGAACTCGCCATAAATAGCATTGCTCAAACTTGTTTTTCTGAAAGGGCAAAGGGCAAATTCCTTTTATTAATGTGCATGCATGCTACAACTTGCAACATGTGGCCTACGAACCGCCCTTCAACAGAAAACCAAAGGCTTTAGTGGAATTCAAACCCAGGACAGAGACTGAGTTGACCTATACAAATAGAGCAGCTGCAATTTTATGCACCATCAGTGGATGCATGCAGGTTCTTACCTCTGAGCAGCGGTGTTCCAGACATGTCGATCTTCCTCGATTCTAAACTCTAGTGGTCAGTGCTTCTTCTTTTATAGCCTGAGCTTGCTAGTACTATTTCCTGTTCGTATGATATCATCTTGAAGGCAGGAAGAAGATAGTTTCATGAGCAGTCACCCCAGAAAGGAAGTCTGGGAACCTTGATCTGTTTTTAAGGCTAATGGGAGGTAAACTGATTGGTAGGAGCCAAATTGCTTCGAACTGCAACCTTGGAGGAAAAGGTGAACGCCACCACCCCCACAAAGTTGTTCTAACCTGTGCAAGATTGCAAGTAGGCAGGATATCCTATTCACAAACATCATGCCACCACCCCCACAAAGTTGTTCTAACCTGTGCAAGATTGCAAGTAGGCAGGATATCCTATTCACAAACATCATGCCCAGGCCGCATTCTCACGAGACTAGTCATGTTCGGGAATTCGATATACAACACCATGACAACCCCTCGTCTCGAAACCGGACCCTTCGTGATCTGGTTCGGATACTATTGGCAACCGTCACACCCCCCGTCCACGCCCTACCAACGGGTTCGATTCCGTTTACACTTGAGGCGGGAGCGCTCCGGATCGAACCAGTTCGATGGAGTTTGGTGGTCCAGTACGGAGCGGATCGGTGCGGTTCGGTTCGTGTTTACGTTACGAACCAGTTCGAGCTGGATCGATCCAGAGCGCTAGTGTAAACGGGCTGTTAATGATAGGACAATGGGTCAGGGTTAGGGTTAGGGTAGGATAACGACACACACAATGATGCCCTGGGACATCCCGGGATATGCGATGGCAATCCCGGACAACCCTGAGGAGGGGAGTCGAGAACCGGTGTGTACGGAGTGGCCCAGACTCGTACTCGGTTATTGGGGAGGCGAACACTCAACCCCCAGGCTGCAAAGCAAGTGCTTAGCGAGTGTGCCATCCCGACTTCCCGCCAAAACCTGCTACAATTCAGTATTTAAGCATCAATTTCATGGGGGGGCCATGCCCCCAGACCCCCCTAGGAATGGCCGTTATGCATGGCCATACCTTGCCATCGTACTTAGAGATTATATCTCAAGTATGAGTGCATTAGCTTGTTGGGTACAGGAGTTATGAGCCAGCGAAGTTTGTCCATTTCCCATAGAGAATGTATTAAGGGGGGGGGGGGCAAAACTTGCCCCCCCCCCCCCTAATACATTCTCTATGGGAAATGAACAAACTTCACTGGTACGTAACTCTGGAAAACAACAAGCTAATCCACTCAAACTTGAGATATCATCTAAGCATCTTGTAAAGTATATTCTAGGTGAAAATCAGGGCAATCCAGCAATGTCGATTAATTAGTACACAGGAAGTGACATCGCGTGGAAATTGTGTAGCCTCGTTCCCAGGTCATTCCCACCACCAGTATTTGATTGCTTGCAGTATGCACGAGGAAAGCTGGGGAGGTCTAGTCACGTGCGATGACGTCAGGTATAGACACAGGATGGATGGGCGATACCCAACTGGTATAATACCTGTTTCATGTCAATCCGTCCCTGGTGTTGTGAGAAACGAATACTATTGATTGCTTGCAGTATGCACGAGAAAGCCTGGGAGATCTAGTCATGTGCTATGACGTCAGGTATAGACACAGGATGGCATGGGTGGTACCCAACTGGTACGTATAATACCTGTTTCATGTCAATCCGTCCCTGGTGTTGTGAGAAACGAATACTATTGATTGCTTGTCTTCTGAACACTCTGACATCCAGCCTTTGGGCGGACAGTACAACAAAGGGCATAATTATCAATAGCTGGAGGAGGGCTCACTGTGAGGGATATATAAGCTCAGATGGTCAATGGCTGGAGAAGGGCTCACTGTGAGGGATATATAAGCTCAGATGGTCAATGGCAGGAGGAGGGCTCACTGTGAGGGATATAAGCTCAGATGCTTGGCAATGAGTACATTGCAAGCCATCAATGGCTGGAGGTGGGCTCACTGTGAGTGATATAAGCTCAGGTGGATAATTATCAATGGCTGGAGGTGGGCTCACTGTGAGGGATAAGCTCAGATGGTTGGATGCATTGCAAGCTATCAATGGCTGGAGGTGGGCAATGCATCATCATGGATCAATAGCTGAAAGTGGATCATACTCTGTCAAAGGAAGAGGAGGGAATGGCATGGGAATGAGGCTGTGGGAATGGCATGGGAATGAGGCTACTGTTTGTATTTGCACTATAGGTCGCAAGCGAGTGGGAGTGGACCGACTACCACCAGGCCATCAGCCGTCATGTGACCCGGACTGAGGCCTTGGGGGGAATGGTGTACGACATCAAGATAGAGAACTTTGACATCGCCTACGGAAACCAGTGAGCACTGTTCAGTACTGCTGCTGCTTCTGTTAGTGAGTAGGATACCTCACGTCTGGGTGGGTGGCTATATAATCTGTTAGCCTCGTTCCAAGGCCTACCCCGTTTTTTCTGTCTTCGGTTTCAATAATACACGGATGCGGAAGGGCGGTGAAAAACGCGGAAGGCCTGGTATCATTCATCACGTGAGTGAAATCAGGTGGATGCAAGGGTGGACGTAGGGGGGGTGGGGCCCGTAGTCGTTTCAGCAGGTCCTGAAAACTGTTCATCATCCAGTCGGCTCGGTTCGAACGCTCTGTGGCTAGTCGAGACTCTCAGACGATCTACACGACTTCGTTGGCGGTTTTTAAACTTATCTGCGGTTGGGCCACCCCCCCCCCCCCCCCCCCCCCCCCCCCCACGTCCACTTGACATAAAGCACGTGATGATTAATACCAGGCCTTCCCCGTTTTTCGCCGCCTTTCCACATGTATTGTCAATGGAAACCGAAGAACAGAAAAAATGGGGTAGGCCTGGGAACAAGGATAATAATCTGTAACATCTCTCCTATTTCAAACCATTTCGTGAAATCTTTTCCTCCCCTCCCCTCTGTCCTCCACCCTCCCTCCCTCCCCCTCCCCCTCCCCTCCCTTCTGTCCTCCACCCTCCCCTCCCCTCCCCTCTGTCCTCCACCCTCCCCTCCCCTCTGTCCTCCACCCTCCCCCTCCCCCTCCCCTCTGTCCTCCACCTCCCCTCCCCTCCCTCTGTCCTCCACCCTCCCCTCCCCCTCCCCCTCCCCTCCCCTCCCCTCTGTCGTCCACCCTCCCCTCCCCCTCCCCTCCCTTCTGTCCTCCACC